>CM060870.1:817251-1002000 GCA_030737845.1 Acorus calamus | reverse complement strand
CTATTATATATTTAAAACAAATATATAAGGCCAAAAAATACCGAAACGTTATATGTCATGGATCGGCGTCCGTTCTTTTGCACTCACCGAAGGGGAAGGGGACCGGCTAAGTCTTCACCGGGGTGGTCGAGAATGGGAGAGAGGGGGATTTGGGGGAGAGAAGGGGAGGTGATGGTTTTTTATTTTCCAGAGAAGAGAGAGGGCTCAATGGGTTTTTTTGGAGAAGAAGGGAGATGGTGTTTTAAAGAGGAGGGTATATTGGGTATTAAATGGGGGTATGTTAGTGAGACTGTGAGAGGGACTCAAAGATAATAAGTTTTGAGACTTAGGGATGTATTGTTGAGGAAAAAGTTTTAAAGACTAAAAAGTATTATAGAGGTGTTAGAATAAAGGAAAAAGAAAATTCTTGTTATTGTATTAGAAGAGCCAAAATGCTCTATTTATAGATACACAAAAGAAACTCTAAAATATCAAAATAGGAAACTAGGAATACTAGGAAATTACTAATAAAATAATAATTATAATAGAGAGTCAATATTCTTATAATAATGACTTTTTAACACTCCCTCCCAAACTCTGAAGGGTAAAACCCTTAGAGTTTGCACAAAAATAACACACCTTCAATAATTGAAGAACTCGAATTTGTGAATTGATAGTCATCATCTATCTTTTGGGATCCATCACTTTACTCCCGCTCTCGTTGAGTCAGTCGGAGTTGCTCCCGATCTTTGAGTCAGTCGGAGTCGCTCCCGCTCGTTGAGTAGTCGGAGTCGCTCCCGCTCGTTAAGTTAGTCAGAGTCGCTCCCGCTCTTTGAGTCAGTCAGAGTCGCTCCCGCTCTTCTTGAGTCTGTCGGAGTTCGTGGTCCAGTAGATCAGATAATACATGTAGGGCTCGTGGAGACATGAGGAGAGGATATGAACGTGGAGGCTCACATGGAGGGCGCAGAAGAGCGTAGAAAGGTGCAGACAGCGGTTCAAAGTTCCACCGTGTCAAGGGTTTCATTATTCAAGGAGGAGACTTTGACAAGAGAAGAGGCGGAGACGACGCACGGACGATGGCGCGACGATCGTCGGATCTCAAGGAAGAGGTTCGACGAAGAAAATAAGAAAAATATAAATATAAATACCAAGAGTCCTCCCCCACTCCGATTGAAAATTCCTCAATCGGAGCGGGGAAGAAGAAAAAGAAAATATTTGTAGATCTAGGGTTTTTGAGATGGCTCTGATACCATGTTAGAATAAAGGAAAAAGGGAATTCTTGTTATTGTATTAGAGGAGCCAAAATGCTATATTTATAGATATATAAAAGAAATTCTAAAATATCAGAATAAAAAAATATGAAGATTAGGAAACTAATAATAATATAATTATTATAATAGAGAATCAATATTCATATGTACGCTGTGGACCCCCGTGATTAATTTTTTCAAAAAAAAAAACACCTGAAAACAAACAAAATCTTATAAAAAGAACAAAATATGATTAAATGGGACATTAAGTTCTTGTCCCCTGCGACATTGGCTGGCATGTGTTTTGTACTATTAACATTAAATGGTACTAGTTATTATTAAAAATCTCTGCCCCTCTTTTTTATTTTTTAATTTAATTAATTACAGACATTACTTTAATGGGCTCAGCCGCCCAGTTCTGTATACAAACTTATATTATTTTTCATTATTTCTTAAACCCCGGTTTGAACAGTAATGTAAACTTTTTCTAGATCGATAATATTTTAGTACAGATAAAAAAATAATTTATTTTTCTTTTAACAATGTTTTTAGTCATTTCTATTAAAAAATGTAATAAATTATTATTATTATTTTTCAAATGTGTTTTCCAAATGTACCTAAAAGTTAAAAAGTGATAGTTGTTTCTACAAAAATACATACTAACATGAACATGAAGTATATTTAGAAACGCGTTCTTTCATTTTCTAACATTTTCAAAGTTATTAAAGTGTTAAACTATTCTTACAGCATTAATGATTAGCATAGAATTACAACCCAGATCCAATCAATTCAACACATGTAAACTGAATCTCCAAAACTAAATGATTTCCCTTGTCAATTGAAACTCCAAGTATTGACACCAAATAACAATTGCACCTTAACATGATCAATAGAAAAAAAAGGGGAAAGAAAAGACCTTTAAAATTTTGTGCCACAACATCTGAATTACAAAACCAATTCAATTTTTTTCCTGAATAAGCTCTTGGCCCAATACAACATCTCTTCCTGAATGGGCTTCATCTTCGACGAAGCCCAGCCCATTGAACAACCCAACCTTCCCAATCACCATTTTTTCTTCCCCTTTAAAAGGGCAAAGCACCCCAACTGACCTACAATTAAAACCCTCAACAAAAAGGGTAACTAAAATAAAAAAAAATACACATAATGTACATATTTTCTTTCTTTTCTTTTTAGGAGAAGTCGAATATCAAGAGGCGGCGTAGCCACCCTGACCGATTTTCGCCATACCCCGTGCATTGTCCGTCACCCTCTTCTTCACTACTGAAGAGGGTCTGATCAGAGCAATCAAGCGATGCCCCGCACGCATCATTGTAGGATCTACACGCAGAGTGGCAAACACGGAGCCTGTTGTCCCCATCCCTGTCACATCTTTGTATGGATATCTGTTACATAAACACAATGAGGTGCTATAAGACTGTTTTTGATATGGGTCATGCAGGATTTTCTACTTAGAGAATGTTGAGAACAATCATTCTTGCAATCACGCTTACATGTTTTGAAATTTCTTTGAATGCATATACTCGTCTAGTGAATTACATACCTTCATAGGAAAATGAAATATTTAGGAAAATGAAATATTTACTCGAATGAATTGAATGCACATCTTTTTGTATTTTTCCTAACCGAATATTCATGTTAAGACAGTCATTCTGTCCAAACATGTTTGGAATTTCTTTTATAGGTATATATACATGTCTATTGTCTAATGAGTTGTATAACTACACAAAAACTGAATTATATACTGGAATGACTTGAATGCATTAGTTTTTGTATGCTTCCTAACCTGGTATATACTAGAGTAGGGAAAATATATACCAAGTTAGGACTGCAGGACATCAAAAAAAAAGTTAGGACTGCAGGAATGAATTAAGTATATCAATTGCTCAGGAGAGTGAGTGAACTTACCCAGCATGCGAGCTGCTTTGCAGCCTTGGCACAGTACTGACGGTTGAAGAGGCTGAAGAGTTGACGACCCGCAGGCATCAGTCGGTCTTGGTTGGGCTTGACCACAGCCGCCTCCAGTTGCTGAAGTATGCTGGGCTCGCTAGGCGCACAGTGCTGCCCTACCGCATCACCAACCAGCACTTCCTTGCATGTTGAGAGGATCGGTAGCAATGTCGAGCTGTTCTGACACGTATATCCGGCGTAGTCTGAGCAACGGAACTCACACACACCATTGTCGCAGACGCCACCATGCAAGCTGCACTGTTCATCACAAACAGCTGCATGGATCCAGGACAAAAGGTTTGTTCGTCATGTTTCGAATTAATGAAAAAGTGCACACCCAATTCATAAGAGACATTTAAATAGCCTTTGGAAACAAATTCGATATAAATAAAAAATTTAAAGGTAAAACAGTTTTTCAAAATAGCTATCCAATATATTCATGGAAATATGTTCTCTTTTTTCTAAAGTTGGGACAGCTGGAGATGCTTGGAATGAGTTTGGATTCTGTAAAAGCAAAATTTTCAAGAGTTGTCCAACCCGTTCCACGTGCTACCTTAAAAGGGATTGTGTAAAGACAAAGGCAACCATACCAGTAGAGCAGTCAATCCCAGTGTGTCCATTTTCGCACTCACAAACTCCATTGGAGAGACATCTGCCATGCCTGCTGCAGTCACCAGGACAGGTGCCTGCAGCAAAAATTAAAAATTACTCACTGTCAAATACCAGAACTGGTTTCATAGGAATAATTATAATGGAAGCCTCAAAACAGAGGAATTTTAGATATTTACCATAAAATCCCAAGGATCAACATAATATTAAAAGTTACACCTAAAATGAGAATCTATATCGACATTAAAATGTGAAACACTGCTATCAACATGGAAACCCATAAGGAAAATGCTAAGTTCACTCCCTTTTCAGCCCCGTTTGCAACCCCCACACATTTTTTTTTTCAAGTATACTTGCCTAATGAAGTACATTCTTTTATTAAGATTAAGCACATGCTCATCTGAATAAAACAGATAATTGCATATAGAGTATAGATTGCGTTTAACGATGTGGTGGTGACTTAAAACAAGGCTGCAAAATGGACTAAGTGTATCAGCGGCCAACCCATTATGTTTTCCCCTTCAAAAAACAAGATAGCCTAATTGGATAGGTGTTTTAATTTCTGCAACTCACGCTTGCTACAATCATTGCCTTCAAATCCCAGAAAGCAGTGGCATTTTCCATCGACACAGTCTCCATTGAATGTGCATGAGCCTGGACACTGACCATTCAGGGGCACTGGTGCAGTATTACAAAGTTCATGGTAAGCAGGACAGATCAGTTCCCCTACAAAACACCAAGAAACCATAAATCTGTTAATAACAAAATTTAATATAACAAACTCGAGTTATTATTAGTAGATACATTACGGCACAGGGCGTCCCTACCATTAAAACTTGGGAACTGAACTGGTCCACCAGCTTCGGGACATACCTTCCAGATCCCATCAACAGCTACCTGAATCATATATGATTGTATTACAGGATGTATACTCTCAGTCAAATTGAAACTTAAAATAAATACCGAGGAGCCACTGTACCTCTAATGTGTTGTTTATGCATCGATGCTGATAACAACCATTTCCTTGAGTCATAGATCCCCGAACAAAACCAGTGCGCACCAAGGATGATGACATACACCTAGATAAAAGGCAACACAACATCAACTACTGAGTATAAGATCTTACAATGAATTGTCAGAACCAGAAATATTCTATCTCACCTAGAGCTACTTCCTCGTACTTCACCCAACATTCTGTCAGGCGCCCGTGCACTGTTAATGTCCGTGCACGAGCCATCTGAATAAGCTACAAAATACGTGCAGTAATCTGCCAATGATGACTGCCCGCCTGCGTCAACAATGAAAGTTAGATTTACAACATGATAGACCTGTGAGAAGCTAAAGCCAAAATCATTTCGCTCCAAATCTAAAGAATGAAACTTTTTATTGAAAAGAAATGTGGTTAGAAAAAAATAACAGAGCACTCATCAAAAGTCAAGTTAGGCACTGTAATTATTTGGAAAATGAAACTTAAACAATCACCTCTATTAGCTTGAGGAAAATAACGAGCCCATTGCGGCAGATCCCCACTATAGTTTACAATTGGGCAATAGCCTTCAGCCTCCCTATTATATGTACATCCCGACAACTGTGTGGTGTTGCAATGATATGCCCCCTTCCACAGATTGCAAGGAGAGGTAATAAAGTCAGTTCCCTGATAACGGCCCCAATCAAGGCGGTCCGCCATGCTATAATTAGCCTTGTACCAGCCACTATCCTCCAACATAGCAAGTGTCATTTTCGAAACTACTGATCTCGTATCAACTGACCCTGTCATAATCTCATTCATAAGTAGTCTTTTCTCCCAATGAGATCCTGCAAGTAACCCATCCTATCTATTATGGTGATGATCACGAAAAATTCCGGCACATATCAGATCTGTAGACATTTACTTTACCTGAGGTACCCCTCCCTCCACCATCTTCCAATTCCAGACCAGTGAAGTTCTCGGAGAAGGCCTAAACAGCTCATATAAATATAAAATCAAGTATTTTTTAACAAAAAAATAAATGTTTTCATGGAGTCTATTCACAAATTACGAGTACGTTTCAAGAGCTAAATCACTTACACCATAGTGGTGCCTCGAATGCATGACAACACGAGGGAGGACCACTCGTGTCACCATCCGTCCAAGCTTTTCATCCATAGTTTGTACAGTGACCTGCATACAGTATAATATGCAGTGTTAAGGACTCCTTCCATTCAATGCCCATGTTTTGTTAATTTTAAGAACATGTCATGCCCATGGTTCAGCACAAAGGAAAATCAACATCCTCCTAAGCACCCTCAAAAATAAAATGCTGCATGCATATTGGAAAAAGAATATTTGGTGCTGGTACTGAAAACAAAAAAGGTTACTGAAAGGCTACGAGAAACCTATACAAAATAGTGTTATACTGTGATCTCTGAGAGAAATAACTTAATATGGATGAGTACCTGTGTGCGCCTTCGTTTTCTTTCATCCCGAAAGTGTGCGAAAGCATGAGGATCGAAACCGAGAACATGCATGACCTGTAATATGCATTGTAATTAAAATGATCAAGAAAAGTAAGTTTATGCTTCAACACAGAAATCTGAAGACAAACTGAGCAAACCTCATGTATTAATGTAGCTGAAAGTAGAATCTCAGCCTCAGCTGTCAAGTGACGAGGTGCAACATTCACATGCCCTACAAGTGGTAAAGAACAATTTAAGTCACTAGAAACAAGAACATTAATCAATGTACACTGCTACCGGAAATGGAAATATACCAGCAATCGCACGACCCCACTGATCACGCTCACATGCCACTGCCCATGCAAGAGTGTTCCCCGTTGTGGGTCTTGTTGTTACTAAAAGCACCAAGTCAGTATCAGCAACACCATCTGCAGAAGAAGAGAGAAAATCAAAAAATGGTACATTCAGCATAACTTATAATTTGACATCAAGTGCTACAGTTACCAAATGAATTAAGCTAGCATAAGCAATGCAGTCCACCGATAACAACTTACAGTTCCCATTTATTGATGGGAACCTCTGGAACCATGCATCCATAAAGATAACATACCTTCCACGTATTCATGAGGAAGCTGTACCCCTCCATCTTGCCCACAAGCAGAATACCCACTCAAGCGCAGGTTACCCTTCACAGGTTCAACCGCCAATGCTCTCTTAAACCAGTCAGCAGTTTGCTCCAATGCCTGTATGGAAGTTTAACCATAAACCCATGGACAATTTTGTAGAATAGATGTCAATGGTTACAATTCATAGAAGCTGTGACAACAGGTCCACATATTCTACAAATCCGAACCTAAGCAGCAGAAAATGCTAATAGATTGGAGGGAATAACTGAGTTTCATAATTCATATACAACCTTGCGAAGGCGTTCCTTCTTGTCATCCCCAGATATGTCATCCGAGGTACAGTTGTACCAGCAATCACCAAAAACAGGAGGGTCTGCATGAGGATTGCAAGCTGGGGTTCCAGGAACCGCACTCATAGGAGGCTCACCAAGCTGAAGAGAATATTACATGGATTAGATAGACCTTCCAAAGCATGAAATCATCATTTGAATATTATAACCCACCTTCACAACACCTCCAACAACTTGACAGTCTCTATCACGGGCACTCCCAACTGCGTCATAATTTAAGAAAATCCTGATTGGCTGCTTCTTATCGTTTGGTTTATCTCCTGCCGAGATTCCAAGCAAGGCCCTTCCTTTGTGGTAATATGTTGCTGAATAATCATCCTCCCTGTAGACTTGAGGGGTAACTGAATATACCTTCTTTCCCGGCCGTCGCCTCTGGTCAAGTATCTGATCATGGATGCACGAATGCGAGAGAATATCACTCTCACTGCTACTGGGAACTTGCGAGTCTATCCAATTTTCTACTGGGTTGGCACCAATGCAATCGATCCACAGAAAAAACAGCACAACCTAGAGAGAAAAAAATGAAAAACAAAGAAGTCAATATCTGAAACAAAAATAAAAAGGGGTTTCACTGTCTCATGCAACTTCGATTTGAGTACATGTGGGTTCACGAATATTAGGAACATGTGTTCTCTACTTTACAAATGCAGTGAAACCCATGATGCATATTTGTTGGGGACTCTAAAACCATCCAAATTTTCATGCATCAGATCCTCCAAATTCATAGTTAGAAGATGACACAAAAATCCGAAAAGATTAAAGTCTCTAACAGCACACAAATTCATCAAATCAACAAAGATCAACGACTCATATCAGTAATTCCCACCAAACCCATCTCAAATTAAATGAAATCCCACACTCACAACAACAAATCAGAAAAGCACGAAATCTCACACTCCCAAACATAAATAGCAACTTGAAACAAAATCCCGGCGGATCATCACTCAAACCCATCTGAAACTCCCAAAATCCAACATTTCACACTCAACCCACCAAAACCCACTTATTAAAAAAAACCCCGATCACCCAATTCCACCCAAAAAAGAATCTCCCACAAAAACCACCCCAAAAAAAACTCCAAATCCCTCGCTTTGGGAAGGAATACCCAAGGATCCATCAAAACCCACCTCAAAAGCAACAATCGCGGCAATGACCGATGACGACGACAGAGAATAAGAAGAAGAGACGCCGGACCGCCGCCCCTTCGAGGCTCTCGCCTCCATTAATGGCCGGGCCGACCACCAGTTCCGCTTCCATTCAAGCCACTACAGGCACCCCAACGAACCCCATCAGTAATCTTCCATTCCGCCGCATTTTCTCCAACTTCAACAGCAACCCAATGAACTCTTCCTCTTCTCCACCTCTAAAAAAACCGCCTTTTTCAGAGGGGGCGGTTTTGGGTGGGTCAAAGACCGGGAAAAGAGTGGGTTTTTTGTGAGTTTCAGTTCGGATTCTGAGCAAGAAAAACAGGAGAGATAGGACGAAGTGAGGACTTGGGGAAGAGCGAGAGAGAGAGAGAGAGAGAGAGAGAGACAATGAGAAATCTGAGATGTGAAGTGAGTCTCTTTTTGTTGTTGTGTTTTTTTTGGTGGAGTTTTGTGTGTTTGGTCACCTGTGGTTTCCTTTTTTGCTTTGATTATATAAAATATGTAATAAAAACGTAACGTCAAAGAAATAGTTTGTTTTGTGACGTTATTTATTGGGTTTCTTTGTGAACGAGCCTGGTTGTTCCTTAAATTTACTTTGATACTCTTTTTGTTTTTCTAATAGAATTTTTTTTCAAGTCCCTTGATTTTTTTTTTTTTAGCACATCAAAGCATCAGCATTTTTTTTTTAAAAAAAATGACAGATATTTAGTCAGACTTAAATACTAAGAAAGAAAATACTCAGACCATTTAAAAACATACAAATATAATCCGATGAGAACTAGACAAAACTCATCACTAGAGATCGAGTAGGGATCGAGCAAAAGAGATGTCTACTCTTCTTTACTATACTTACAATTATACATATCAATTACTCATCTATTGTTAAAAGATCCCTAGCAAAAGAGATTGAGCTTACTCCAGCTATGATGGTTTCCCATTCTCTTAAAAAAGTGCCAGCAGTTATATATACATTTTTAGATACTTCGGTCCTCTCCTATGCTTGTAGTATTAAAATTTATTATAAATTTTAAAGATATTACACACGTAGTTTGTGAAAATGTCCATATATCTCAATAGACATGCAAAGAGATGTATACCTCCCTATATACTCTTTTAATAAAAAATTTATGTTTTTATTAAATGCCTTCATTCAATGCATTATGAAGTTATTATATACATTTTTTATAAAAAAATATATAATTTATTAGTTGAGTTTACTATTTATGAAAAAAATCAATAAGCCTGCACACTATTAATGAAATTGTCTTGTGAACTATAGTCTCTGTTTGGAGTATGCATGGTTGTCCAGTAAAGGTGAAATGATCAAAAGAAAAAAAAAATTATTTAGCATAGATAAATGTTGATGATGGAGTTTAGATAAGTTAGTATGTGTCTTTATAGTAATTTCAAAAGGACTAAAATGTGTTATTTATTTATTATACATTAAAATATATATTAAACATAAGATTAGTGATGACAGGAAATCTAAAAAATATAATCAAACAGAAACTTTCACTGTAACTTTCACTGGAAATTTCCTTTTCAATAATGAGTATATATATAATAGTTCTCTATTGTTTACTTTCTTACCTGCAAAACCAGGGACCAGATCCGGTCAGTGCTCGACCTTGATCAGTTCGATCAGTACTGAATTGCACCACGTGCAAATCGAACTACACCACTTATAAATCGAACTGCACAACCAATTGTTGGATATATTTTTTACTCTTTTATTGAATTCAATCAACTATTGAAGAAAATATGAATTCCTAAGTATCATCAGTATCTAATAAGAGAGTGAAAAATATACCTAACAATTGTTATGCAGTTCGATTTATAAGTGATGCAGTTCGATTTGAACGTGGTGCAGTTCGGTACTGAGTACTGACCGAACTGACCGAACTCTGCACTGACCGGATTCGGTCTCGTGAAACCATGTAATTGTTATCAGGATTCATTTGTTTAAGACATATGGCTTTTTTTCTACAAAAAAACAAAAAAACAAAACAAAACAAAACAAATATAGCCTTTTTCTTTCATATCAAAGTTTCCTATATTTGATTTTTCAATGTTTACACTATCGACATCAATTCATACTTAAACCCCTGTTTGGAATTGGTATAACCCTCCGGATAACCCTGGATAAGTATTTTGGGGTGTTTGTTTATCCCGAATAACCTTTGATAAAGTATGTCAGAATAAACTCAGATAAAGTAGTATATGGATTACAATCAACATCTGGAATTAAAGTTATCCAAGGTTATTTCACTCAAAGAATATGTGGGTCCACTGTCAAATCAACTGTTATCACCTCTTATAAATCACCTGTCAAATCAACTATCATTGTTTTTTATCTTTTATAAATCCTTATCCATACTTTATTCACATTTTATCCAAACAACAAAACATTTATTTTTACGTTTACCAACGAGAATAATTTAAAACACAATCAAACACAAAATCACTTTATTCTTATTTATACTTACTCATGCTTAGATAAATCTATAACCTAGAATAAAATCTATTCATGTTCCAAACGGAGGCATATTTGTCATAGTCTATTATTGGTTAATCATAGCATTAGTAATTGGAGCTCTCTTTTTCACCCAAGTGAAATTCTATTGATGGTGGGAAAATTACAAAATATAAATCGATTGGAATATATAATTTCAATCAATTCTCTTGAATTCCTATTTCTATTTGTAAAGATAAAAATAAAACCAACCCAAACACTATTAATTGTACATCAATGCCCACAAACTCATGATTATAAAAATTCAAATTCGAAAAATGCAGACACATCAGGCATTAAAGCCAGCTTTTAAAAACAAGATAAATTTTTAATGATGAGGAATTCATACCCTATTCTCTGCATGTTCCATTCCATTAAACCCTGTAATTAATGAGTTGTCACGTACTCCAACAATGAGAAGAAAAAAAATGTTACATGAGATAGGTCCCCCATTAAAATATGATTTGTGACGTATTTTTGGATGATGAGGTGGGTGGTGGGATGCATTTAATGAAAATATAAAAAATTTAGGTGTGGTTTTCAACTGCACCTAAAAAAGTAGTAAAAACAGCCAAGTTGATTGAAGAGTAACCTCAGATCTCAACTTTTTAAAAATCCATACAATCCCTTGTAAATGGTCAAAAATTTATATAACTTTATGACTTTTTATAAAATCCATATAACTTTATAAAAATAACTATATAAATTTAAATAATTATTTGAGTTAAATTTTAATTGACAGATAAATAACATTTTATTTGATTAACCTTAAATGAAAACACAGTATATTAAAAGACCCTACAATGTATTACAAAACGCAAAAAATTATCTGTAATTACGATTTTACCTCTCTTGATAAAATTTTATAATTTATTTAAAATGCTAAAATTATTATTATTTACATGGGGTTTTTTACATTTTTAATACATTGAAGGAAATTTTGATATATTGTGTTTCCATCGAGAGTTAATAAAACGGCATAGTCGCAGAATATTCCTCATTTGTAAGTAAAAATTAACTCAAGGGATCATCTGAATTTACACAAATGATTTAAAGGGTTATATGAACTTTAAGAAAATATGTTAAAGGGGGCTATAAAGATTTTCCCCTTTATTTTAATATTATTTTATAATCTTTTCATGCAACCAACATGCCATGGTGAAAGAGTATTCTTTGTGTGGTTTGTTCAAAACAACTGAGTGTTAATAATATTCTTAGGATACACATGAATACGAAGATTCCTGGTGGTTAACTTTTCACGTGGACCCGGAAAACATGGCGAGTTTCATGTTGTTATGGTTTAAATGGTTTTTGACTGATCAAGTGCATTTGGTTGTGTTCAGTTTTTTGAAATAGTATATTTTGAATGTTATTTACTTAAAATCTGTTTTTGTAAGAAACTAAAAATTTGACTAACACATTTTAAACTATCATGCTATCATCTCTTTTTCATAGAGTTTGCATCGTCATATTATTATTGGCTTAGATAAAAAATGTATGTGCATTTCTATTAATGTATGATGTAAAAATAAAAAAATTGTACATGGATGCATAAAAATCATTGGATGATAATTCATTTTTTAATGTATGAGGATTACACTAAAGATTGTTCATGATGTTATCCAATAAAAATATTGATTGGCATTTTTTTTATTGATACTCATTTTAGACTATAGATGTGACGAAGATACATATAGGTGTATCGAATTTGAAATGTGTCTATCACTTTTTGAGAGGATTGGTATGCTTTTTTAATTTTTGTATCATTTTAGTTCATTGTTATAATAGTATGATTGATTTGAGTATAGACATTCAAAACGATTGTCTAAGACCACCATCTACTAAGGTCTTTTAAATATCAATAAATTTGTATTATTTAATATTTTGTTGAGATTATTTTATTTTATATATTTTTAAAAAATTTATCCATTTCTTTTTTGTCTCTATTTTATTTTGCTTGTTATGTATTTTATTTATTGTTTAATTTACAAAGAATATGATCTTATTTGATTATGTGATTTTCACACTTCTTAAAAAAAACATTTCGTATTTTCTATTTTTTAATGTATTGGATCTCTTTATCCTTTTTAACATTTTTTTTTCTTGTTCTGATTTATTGGCATTTTTTTATTGAGATCAATTGTTTAATAAATTCAAGAGAATTTTAAAATAGTTTAAAACCTTTATCTGATTGTAATCACCAAGAAAATTTTTGTGAATAAAAAGTTTCAATTTGTATTCATCTAGGGTCACACCTAGCCATCACTTTTTCAAAGTCGGCCACCTATGATAAAAGTATGTATATATATGAACTATACTGCAACTGGAATATTAGTTCACTGAATTTATGTTGAAAAGTTTTTCTCTCGGATGTTATAAGTTTGTGTTATGATAAATATCCAAGTTTGGATTATCAAATTCTTTTTTCCTAAAAAATCTTAAACTTCCATAGTGGATCCGTTTGAATAAACGATGTAAAAAGCTTTGTAATTACTATTTATAAATGTGTAGACATACATTTTGCTTTAGAATTCATATAAAAAAAACACTGGTGTAACAAATTTTACCACCATCTGTTACCTTTCCTAAAAAAAGCTACTTCAACTCAAACAGGATCTATATTCAGTAATGTAAATTCCATCAGTTTTTGCAAGTTTTTAATAATAAATTACTAATATATGTCACTTCACGTGTTAAATATATAATATTTGGAAGGAATTTTAGACACAAACCAATCATTCATTGATATCTAAAAGATACTGATGGACTCAACACTGATTGAATCTCGTCATTCTAAACCCGTGTTTTATACTTTTTTCATCTTGTGATTTTGCTTTGCTTCTAACCACTCAATTAAGTGTCAACTTTTAGTTCTCAAAACGTGGGAAAGATAGGCAGGGACAGGTTTTGAAAGTCAAAAGGTTCTCCCAACACCTTTTTCTCTTCAATAGAAAAATTAAACCACCCATCATGGGATTAGGTGGGATGGATTAGCAAAAGTTTAGGCTGGCACCTGGAAGTTAAGACTTTTAGCTGGATCAATAATAAATAAAAGTTATAGTTATTGGGTAGTTCATCAGATCCTCATAAATATACAAATATATATTCAGCTTCATCTGTTAATGTTGCTTAAATCTCCACTTAAAATACAATTTTTTTTATAAAATGTGTATGCATTGAACATAAAATTCACAAAATAAAATGTGTATTCTAATAATTTATATATATCCTTCTATACAAAAAATATATATTTATTTAATTAATCACATATACAAAAATGAGACATCATGGGAGTATGAGACTGCATATAAATACCTACGTGTGACTCGTCCATATAAATAATGTTAAAGCTTGTTATGTTTACAAAAACATCAAACAAAACTATATTTGGTTGTTTCAATATTGCTATATATATCTTTTTTTGTTCTGTTTAAATTTAAACTTTGTATTTATTAGCATGACATAATATTTCATGATTGGGTCAAAATATTATTTCCACACGTCTTATAAATTCATTTTAAATTTTATCTTAAGAATGGATGTGATGAAATTATGTTACTTTATTGTTTGTTAAGCAATGTTGTTATTTTCTTCACACGCATAGCCTTCACTGGCTTTGATCAAGTTATTTTACTCCATTCGATCTCCATGATTTGATTGGGTCAACATACTAATAACTTGATTAAGTTATTATTAACTAATCTAGCACCATTTAATATTGAACTAGATCTAGTCAATCAGTTCAGGGCTTACAAAAAATAAAGAAGGATCTATTCCCTCCGAAGAATATTGTCAATGAACTTGTTGGATTGGAAGGAAAAATGTTAGGTATTGTTGAGACGTTATGGAAAGCTTTGATGATGACTTGATATCAATGAATATCATACCAACCATTTAATGTCAAGTGGGTGATCAATTTTAGTGTACGTTTGGTTCACTAATGTTCATAATGGATAAACTATATGGGAATGTATGAGAACATGTAATGCATGGTTTTGATTCATAATGGATAAACTATATTGAGAATGGATGAGATTAGGACACCCAAAACAAAAAAAAAATTATTTCTTTAGAGTGTGGGGCAGGTAATGGTTGGAGGGTTTCTGTTTAGACAGGAATTGAAACAGTTGCACTCACTTGTGAACCACTTTTGGACTTTTGGTTGAAACTGTCGGCACTGACATGTTGATGATAAGGCTATTCAATTTCTTTGGAGCAGCCACATTTGAAATATAAATGGGCAACTCGTATAATAAACAAGAATAGCAAGGAGATTTAGATTCCAGTTTTGTTGCATTTTAATAGAATAAGATTTAATCAAGAACAATAAAAAAACTTATATAATAAGCAATTGCTGCAGTTATTTATGTTAGTTTTGATTTAATAAATGAAATATCTCAATACTAGAGAAAGAAAAAAGAGAGGGGGGGGGGGACTCTGGGCGGCGGGAGGCAATTATGGGTAGAAGGAAAAGAGAGGCTAGGAGGAGAAAAGTGGCGGTGGGTATCGGCGGGTGTCACTCGCCGTCTTCTTCCGACAATTGTCTTCTCTCTCTTTATTTTTCTCTCTCATTCTACCCACTGCCTCCTTAATCCTTATTGGCCCCTTCTCTTTTTTTCCCTCTGTTCTCCCTACAAAATTTTTAGCGGTGGGGTTCTCCTTGAGGCAAAAGTAGAGCCCCCATCACATATGCATTTGGGACTACAACAATTACTACAATGATGATAAGATTGATTTTTGTATGAGCGTTTATTTTTATTATTGTACGAGTGGATATTGAGTCCATCAATCTATTTTACAGTTTCATGTACAGTCTTATTTATTTTGTTAGTCATTTGCATTTATTGTAATGAGGTATATCTCTCGTTATAAATTTTTTATACATCCATATAATTTATTAAAGCATATGAATCTCAATTTATAGTTATAGTAAACATCTCATTAGATGAAATATATTATTAAAAAATGTGTATATTGCATTTGAGACTGTTAAAATGGCTAAATATTTTCCTTAAAAGAATGGTACCATTACATTCACACATTCAATCATTCTAACGTGATATGTAAAATTATAATGGAGCGCATACCCTATTATCCACCGTGTGAGTATATGCCCTATTGGATAAAAATATAAAAAAGTGATATATTTAATTTATTTGAATATTATTTTATTTTAAAAAAATATATACATATTTTACTGGATTCTTATACACATTCAAATGATTTAAAACACTTTCAAATTATGAATGTGACTACAAGAATGAACAAATGTAACATTCTCATTAATATAAACATAGACCATAAACCGAGCTTTTGTTTATCTCCTCGCTCCCATAAACCACATAATTTAATCTCAATCTCACCCATAAATATCATACTTTTTTATTCTCAATAAATAATTCTAAATATAATAGACATGGAGTGTATTGGATAAAAAGGGAACAATAAATGGCATACTGTGCATGGATCTTCTCCTGAACCACACATAAATTAAGGGTGCGTTTGATTGCGCGATTGCGCTGCGATTATGATTACATGAAGCTGCGTTTGAAATCGTGCAACCAAACAGTTTTGTAATCGTAGTTTTAAACCCAGCGATTGCAGTCAAATAGTGCCCAAAAGCTGCGATTTCAAAAAGCTGAGAAAATGAGCTTCTTGCAGAATTAAGTTTGCAATCGCAGATTCCTGCATAATCAATTTTGCAATCGCGCAACCAAACGCACCCTAAATTTATAAAGTGGACAGTGAGACTTTGAGGCCACGCATGGTTGGTAGGGGTGCAACTCGGGCGGGTTGGATTGGGTTCGGGTCAAGTTTGACTTTAACCTGCATTGCAGAGAGTCCAACCTGAACCCGCCCTCAACCCGAAGGGTTCAACCCAAACCCGACCTCAACCCGCGGGTTCGGGTCGGATTCGAGTTGAATTCGGGTTCGATCGGGTTTGGGTCGGGTTCGGGTTTAACGCTTAAAATATTATAAAAAATATTTAATAAACAACACAACAAATTCTAATTAATTATTAATTAAACCTTATATACAAATAATTAAAAGTGAATATCTATACTAAATAAATCTGAACACAACAAACATAATGATGCTTTAATTTGTATAATGTTTATTGTGTTTTATGAATTTAGGGTTTGAGATATATGTATGTTGTTATGACAGCATAACATTTGTTAATATGGGGATCGTGTTCGGGTTGAGCTCGCGGGTTGAACCTCCAACCCGAATCCGATCCAAATTGGGTTCAGTTTAATTCGAATTCAGATCGAGTTGAACTCAACAGAGAAAAACTCTAACCCAAATTTGTTTATGAACCGGGTTGGATGGATTCAATCCTTTCAAGTTGCACTCCTAATGGTTGGTGACTTGGAGTGTCACATGACTGGGGGGTGATTCTTTTTAATGCAGTTGGGGATCTTGGATGTCAAGTAGCAGGGTCAGTCCACTGAATCTTGAGCTTTAGTGTAAAGGTAATGATTTGTCTGTAAATATGCAATAATACATGTTTGGTTGAGGAATAAAAGAGGTATAAAGTGGTATAGGGAAGAATAAAATACAAAAGTGTTTGGATGAGTTTATGGATGACTTTAGTGTAAAGATTCCAACCAATCTTTGTAATGATTCCAAAGAATGTGGGCCCACTGTAAATCTGTCATCACCTCTTATAAAAGTCAAATCAACTATTATTACTTTTTTACCTTTTATAAATCCTTATCCATACTTTATTCACATTTTATCCAAACAAAAAAAATTTAATTGAATAATTCAAAACACAACCAAACACAAAATCACTTTATCCTTATTTATACTAAAATAATTATAAACATCAGAATAATTTAATTCTCAAACCAAACTTGGGCATAGGGTGGTTGCTGCCTGAGTGATAGGTCCACGCAGCGATGGTGACATTTAATGCTGATAATACTATTTATGATTATCATGTCACAATGTATGAAATAGTTTAATATAATATATTATACTATGTTAGAGTAAGAAACAACTAATGATCAATTTGTTACTGTTGTTTATAAAAAAAATTGATATGTCCAACCAATTTGTAGTAGGCAAACATATCAATTTTTTAAAATTATTTTAAGTAATGTTTGGATGTACTGTTAAACTGCTGGATTTTAAAATGCTATAAGATTTTAAAATTATCCTATAAGATTTTAAAATGCTAGAGAATTAACAAATCAACGTAGAGATAGCGTCATTTGTGGCTTTTGTTGAAAAAATGTTTGGATTAGTGTTTGGTGTTTAAACCGTAAAATCTATTCAAACACGAATTCAAATTGCACTTTAATTAATTAAATACATTTTTTAATATAATAAAGTATTTTACTAAATCTTCTTTTAGTATGATGATAAATGTATTTTCTTTTTAGTGAAAAGACACCATAGCCCCGTTTGGTTCGTGGTAATCTGGGATGGAATTTGATTCCATGTAACATTACCAGGAAAGTGTATAAAATCCAGTGTTTGGTTGGTGGTAATCTTAATGATAATTGTGGGTCCCAGTGGAATTAAAATCCATCAATGTGGAAAAATATGGTGGAATCACATTCCCACCATTTGTGGTGGTAATCTCAAATTCCACAGGGAATCTTAAATTAGATTACTATTATACCATTTACAAATTAATGAAATTACTATGTATATCATTTTTAAAATAAATAGCCTCTTTTTTTTCACCAACTATATAATGGGTTTATATAGTTATTTCGATTTTTTAACTAAAAAAGTTTGTTATGATTTTTATGTGATATGAAAAATCTAAACTGTGCATGTGTGATGGGTTTAGGTATTATTATAATTGATATAATATGTGATGTGTGATATGGGTTTAGGCCTAAAACAATGCCTCTGAATCCTAACTAATAAAATTGGTATTTAGTTTTTAGAAGAGTTTATAATATTCAACTGATTTAAAAAAATTATTATTATTATATGTTTAATTACATAATTGGCTATTTTATTTATTTGCATTCATTAAATATTTAGAAAAAATTTATTCTTTTTTTATTTTTGTGATATAGATAAAGAAATAAATTTTACAAGCATATATATAATAGTAAGGGTATTTTAGACATTTAAATCAAATTCCTTATCATTTTCCATGTATGAACCAAACACTTGAAAATGATTATTTGGAGAAATCCACTAGCGAACCAAACAGTCTGATGGAATTATGATTCTTGGTATTTTAATTCCTGGTAAACTAATTCCTGGTAAAGTAATTCCACCCAAAAAAATGACACGAACCAAACGGGCCCATATGTAATCTAGAATACCTCCACATTTCCAACACAAAAATATCCCAACCTTTTTGGTTTTCTTATGAGCAATTGTTTTTTTCTAAAGCTTCTCTCATCTCTGTGTACATGTATTTGCAGGACCTCTTGTCTGTCCCTTTGTCCCCCCTCTCCCTCTTCTCTGGCAGGAGTATCAAAATTTATTTCTTTTCATACACACGGTTTGGTTAAGTGACCTCTATAATTTAATTTTCTATTAATCATTGACAGCATCTAGTTAATGGTGCTTTTGGAAACAGGTTTTTAAAAATATACATTCAATAATTTTTTTAAAAAAAATTTAAAAAGAAAGCGAAACTGCATTTGGGTCAAAATGAGACCAAGTGAAACATTATTTTTAGCCCTTATTTTTTTAGTCATCCAAATGCAATCCTAGTCAACCACCTTCATTAACTTCTCGTTAAAAAAATTTATACTCTTTTTTATGAACGACATCGCTCGATTTTTTTTTAATATATATCGGAGGTATCTCAAACCCTTCTTTAAGACAATGACCAATCCTCAAGTGTCCGCTCCAATTCACTCAAATTTTTTTCATAAAGAGCAAATTTATGGTGCTAGCCAACTCATCAAAACCTCGATGAGTACTCAATTTATTTGAGCGTATATATTTCACTTTTTAGAAAATACATACCTCATTGGATGATGTATATGAATTTTAAATAAATACAGTCATGGGCAGAATATCATGTTTACAATCCAATTTCAATTTACACATATTGATTTTTTAAAAAAAATATTATATTACTTCATCAAATGAGTTACATATTTTTATAAAAAAATGAAGCATCTATTTAAATAAATTGTATGAATTTATTTATAAAAATGTGAAAATTTTTTATCAAAGATTTTATCCGATTAATATCAGTATATGCTCCGATGATTTTTTATGGACACATATGAGACTGTAAGTGGAGTCAAAAAAATAAAAAAGGCCTGTGTAAGTGCTTATATCAATGACCTTGTGTGGATTTTGTTGGGTTTCCCCAGAAGGGCCGGAGGCACCAAAAAATCAAGGCCCATCACTTTCCATTGTGGCCCATCAACAATTACGTTCGATGAAGCATCTCATCCGTCCGTTACAGAATTAAACGGCTCTCATGTGACACCCATAGGAGATAACGATACATTAAACAAACGGTCACGATTCCTCGAACAAGTGGACCCCGTAATCCCCACCATAAATACCACAGCACCGCCTCTCTCTTTCGTCCTTTCGCCCCCACGTGTTCTTCGAAAACCCTAACCCTAGCTTCCACTCCACAATTCGATCAAACCCTAGTTAGATTTTTTTTCGATCCGTTTTATTTTTCTTGCAGACTATTCGATCCTTCCAAATCCTTAGCTCCAGTTTTTTTCGTCCCTTCTTTCGTTTCGGATTCGAAGGTAGTGTTATTTAGTGCCTCGTCTCGATCGATTTGTGAGAAATCGCCCAATATTTTTCATAGATCTGAGTTGAAATTTGTATGCTTTTGCTTATGTGTAGGATGGGCGAAGTGAAGGAGAACAACAACGCCGAATACGAGGAGGAGCTCCTCGACTACGAAGAGGAGGAAGAGAAGGCCCCCGATTCCGTTGCCGCCAAGTCTGGTGGAGAAACAGTGAAGAAGTGAGTCTTCTTAATCTTCACTTGCTTCCCGAGATCTACGGTTTCATGAAATTCAGAGTTTTGTAGAAAGCTAGGGTTTTAGATATTTCTGTAAGCTTGTTCAGATCTGATGGTGTTTGCTCACTTGCTTTCATCAGTATTTTGGGATTGATTTGATGTATTTTTTTGGCACGTCCAATTTTTAATGCGTGTGATGGTGATGCGTGAATTTTTTATTTTGTTGCACCTTGTTTTGGTTTCAAATTTTCAAGTGATCCATCTTAACTGTAGATGTAAAATTGCACATCACGAGCAGAAGTTGTTTGGTTTGTTTATTGGTTCGTGTTCGCGTCTGAGAAAACATAGCTTAGATTGCTAATCATGACATGCTTTATTAAAGGTCTGGAGTAAATGATGATTGATGTCATGCTTCAATTCGTATCTTACATTTTTTTTTGAAAAGATATGGCAACAATCTTTTTGTGCTGCCATGAAAAGATGCCCATGAAAAGGAGACCATGGCTATCCATACAAAAAGTTAAAAGAAGTAAAAGATCGAGAAAAAGAAGGCTTTTACATATGCCAACTGAAATCTTTTTGTGCTGGGACACAGTGCCATTGGCAGATGGCTGCGTATAGGTATTGGGAGTATATGTGTTGGTATCTTGGTGTGTGTCTTTCACATCTTTATTTGTGCAGTCATTTTTTGGCACTATCAGCTGTTTTTGCTTCTACTGCAAGGATATCCATTTTTTTTTATTTTTCTTCTATTGTCATTAGTCTACAATTTAAATTTATTCATGTAATGGATATTTATTTATTTATTTATCAAATTGTTATATATTATGTCAAACATCTATTGATTTCTTTTACTCTTTTTCATTCTAGGGGCTATGTTGGGATTCACAGCTCGGGATTCAGAGATTTCCTTTTAAAACCAGAGCTTCTTCGAGCCATAGTTGATTCTGGATTTGAGCATCCTTCAGAAGGCAAGCTATTTGTTATCATATTTGTTATTCTGTTAGATATATGAGCTTATGTGATGTCATGCTTCAGAACCTCGGTGAATTGTTGAATCTAGGAGTAGCTTATCCTGGATTGTTATCATTATTTCTCCTTTGATACTCCAATGCAAATCAATGCTCTGTGTGGACATCAGCAGAATGGATCTCTCTATTGTAAATGCAAAAATAGCTTTTGGGTTGCTGAGTGCAGTTCAATGTCATACTGTTGGATATTAACTTTATTATCATCTTTGTTGGGATTAGAATTTTCCTGTTTACTTCTCTTATTGCATTTCAAAATAAAGAGTTAAAATAACTCTAAAGAGATCTGTTTCTAGTAATACTTACTTTGAATGGTATTATTTTGTCACCTGATGTTGACCATGATTCATACAGTGATTTTGTACTCTGTTTTTTCTATTTTTTGGGGGATTTCCCAGTTCCTCAACATTTTTATCATTGTCAGCAGATGTTCCATTGTTTTCAACCTCTATTCGTTACTGCCTATTCCTTACCAATACAGGCTACTTGTATTTATTTCTGAACTGTATGCAAGTGAATCTACAATCAAAATATGACTGTTGGGTTTCTGCGCATGGGGTTCTTTTTTATTCTTTTGTACTTTGTTCTGTTGATTACTTGATTGCGACTTCTACTTGAGGTTCTGTTTTCCTGTTTTGGCTTCATCTTTAGGCTTTCAAAACATCTAATTGTATTGTACGTCAAACTTAACTCTGGTCCAACCTTTGGTCGTCGTTTTTGTTTTGTTCTTTTATAAATCCATGATTTGATTTTTGTACTGTATATACTCAAAATATTTTTTTATTGAGAAAATATATTGTGAGTCCATGTATTTAATAATGCTTTATACCAAAGACAATTGGAGATCTGTCGGTGTATGCTGCTTTATATGTTATTGATGTTGTTTATTAATTTCTTATTATACGGATAACCAGAAAATGGAATATATTGTTTCGTACATTTAGTGGTTGTTTTTTAAGTATACCAGCTAAATTAGACATGTGATATGGTATTTATCTAATCTTTATAATTTTGTCCAGGTAATATATCACTTCTACTCTCACCGTTTGGAAGCCGAAATTGGTTTGATAAGCCTTTCCATTGAAAGCATCCGGAAGGTTTTTTTAATTTACTGAGGGTTCCTTCAACATGATTTTGTTCCACATCAGTTCAACATGAGTGCATCCCCCAAGCTATCTTGGGAATGGATGTCATTTGCCAAGCGAAATCTGGGATGGGAAAGACTGCTGTGTTTGTTCTCTCAACGCTACAGCAGATCGAGCCTGTTGCTGGTCAAGTTGCTGCTCTTGTTTTGTGCCATACTAGGGAGTTAGCATATCAGGTATGTGGTTTGAAACACTGGCGTTTTGATGTGTGGAATTTATCTTAAAAGAATCTTACTGCTTATGACTTGCAGTTACTCTCTGTTAATTTTCATTATATAATTTGTGACAGATCTGCCACGAGTTTGAGAGGTTCAGCACATATTTACCTGATATCAAGGTTGCTGTGTTTTATGGTGGTGTGCACATAAAGAATCACAAGGATTTGCTCAAGAATGAGTGTCCTCATATTGTTGTTGGGACCCCTGGAAGGATACTGGCGTTGGCCCGAGATAAAGATCTGGGGTTGAAGAATGTGAGGCACTTTATCCTAGATGAATGTGATAAGATGCTTGAGTCACTTGGTATGTTTTTTTTTATTGATGTTATCTCTTCACATTTTATGTTATATATTTTTTTTCTTATTTGGTTTACTGATTTCCATTCTTCTATCTTGACCATGAGACTAAAGCCCTTATTCTTCTATACTCGTACGTTCTGTTTTTCAATCAATTTTCTTTAATGGTTGTGTATGTTGTGTAGACATGCGGAGAGATGTGCAGGAGATATTTAAGATGACCCCTCATGATAAGCAAGTCATGATGTTTTCTGCAACACTCAGCAAGGAGATCCGTCCAGTTTGCAAGAAATTTATGCAAGATGTAATTTCCTGTGGCCAGCTCACCTCAATTTTTGAAGTCATCCATTTTATACTGACGGCTTCTCTCCTGGAGACTTCGTCTTCTTGGTCACCTTGGTGGTCTCAGCAATTTCATGCTACCCTAGTGTTTCCTTGTGCAAGTTAGATTTTGGAACCATTTTTGCTTTTTAGGATAACCAGGTTTCCAAATTTCATATTTATGGCAAAACCCTTTAGATGAAAACTCTGGTAATTGGTGGGAGGGAAGAAAGGTGAATGCGGGTATACAAAGGGGGACCTGATAGCTCAACTTTAGTTGGGTTTATTATTAAATGTGATTTTCTGTCACACTTAATGCTGTGTATCTTATTTGTCCCGCCCAATTCTGTCATTGTGTCTACCCATGTACTAGGGTGATGCTGCTTGGGTTTTGTGCCCAGTAGGCGTTGGGGCTCCGTAGATGGCCGTCCTCAATCGTGTTATATGACCTAGTACCCTATTACGCATGCCATGGCGGGACCACCATTGGTATTCAATGACCAAGGTTTTGTAAGAAGGCGAATTTTTGAACTTCGGTGGATTGAAGTCTTGGTTGCTGGAGTTGTCCGTGCATCATTCATTTGGTACTGGATTCACATGCATGTGGACGAGACCTAATCTACTTTAATCTCACGTTTGTTCCCTTTCAGCCAATGGAAATATATGTGGACGATGAGGCCAAGTTGACTCTTCATGGTTTGGTTCAGGTATTACCTCGTGTGCATTCTTTACTTTTTCTATTATGTATCACTATCTTATTTTTTGTTGTGTTCATTTTTCAGCACTACATCAAATTGAGCGAGTTGGAAAAGAATCGAAAACTTAATGACCTCCTGGATGCGTTGGACTTCAACCAAGTTGTTATCTTCGTGAAGAGTGTGAACCGGGCAGCTGAGCTGAACAAGCTTCTTGTGGAATGCAACTTCCCATCAATATGCATTCATTCGGGAATGTCGCAGGAAGAAAGGTTTGGCTATTCTCCTCCTTTCTTTATTGTTTTCTGTTGGTCCTTCCCCCCCCCCCCCCCCCCCCAACAAAGGCATTTATTCTGTGCTGTGTAGGCCTTTCTGGATAATAAGCATTACTAGTTCATTTGTGCATCTTTGATTTGATCTCTTGCTTTATTGCATTCTAATTCTGATGTTGGATGCCTTTCATTGATTTAAATTGGTTTGTGGAATTTTTTGCAATCCATGCGTTGGTTCCTTTTTTTCATGTTAAGATTCTAATTTTGATATGTTTTGAGCATACCATCATCTGACCTAATGTATTAATTGATGATTATGTATAAGAGTCTGACTCAAATCTAAATAATTTGTGCATGAAATTCTTTACCATTCATTATAACATTGTTATGAAATGGATTTTGCTTTCATTTGATTGGGTGTGTGAGCTTTAACGTGAACCATTGCTTTTTGGTTGTGTAATGTCATTCAGGCTAACAAGGTACAAGGGATTCAAGGAAGGGCATAAGAGGATATTGGTGGCAACAGATCTCGTGGGCAGGGGGATCGACATAGAGCGTGTGAACATTGTCATAAACTATGACATGCCGGATTCTGCTGACACTTACTTGCACAGGGTAGATAAATTTTTTTTCAGCTGAAAATCTAAAATCAGTTCAGGTAACTGTTGATTTTGTGGTGTTAGATCTCATTTATTTCTTTTTACAGGTGGGCAGAGCAGGTCGTTTCGGAACCAAAGGGCTGGCTATTACATTTGTCTCATCTGCTTCTGATTCTGATGTGCTGAATAAGGTTTGCTTTTCATGAATTGTGTTCTATGTATACATGCTTGTAGCTGAATGCTGAATGTGATCTCATCACTGTTACTTGGATGTGCAGGTTCAGGAGAGGTTTGAGGTTGACATCAAAGAACTACCGGAGCAAATAGACACCTCCACTTACAGTAAGTTATATATATCTTCACGCTATAGGGGCTGAATTTAACTCCCCCTTGCTGACATCTTTTCCTTTATAGGTGGTTGCAGTATATTTGTTTTGCTTGTTTTCACAATTTGTTTCTCTAGTCAAACTCCAATTGATTGTTGTTCATCATAATTGTTTGTGGGTGTGACTTAGCCTTATCTATTATGGATTGGTATTTTGGGGCATATAGCTATCATGGTGGTTTCCGTTTGGTTACATTTTCTTATTTCATCATCTGTCATCATTACATCTTATAAAACATGGGTAGCTTATGCCAGTCCCCCTGCCTGGGCCTATTCTCTGAATATTTCCATGCTGCAAATGGGGTGTAAAGTCTTAATTCTTGCATTGGTTCTTTTTTTTTTCCTAATTCAATTGGGCTGTTGAATCTTATCCTCGTCTCACCGTTGTCCTGTGTTGTTTCAGTGCCTTCGTGATTCTCTTCAGCAAAAGATGTTCGTCCTTATAACGTGAGGCAGCTTCTGCTGTCCAATGGTGTGTTTTGAAAACCAGCACACATTTTTCTAGGAAGTTAATGGTGTGTAAGCGTATGTAGTACCTTTTTTTATTTTAATTTAGGACATGTTTTATCACATAGCCTCCCTGATGATGAGATTAGTGGCTACTGCTGTAACTGGGAAATCTCTGGGATCTTGTAACTGCCGGGTTATCACAGACATGATCTACTATAGTACTTGTCCTGGTGGTACCCCCCTGGAGTGTAGAAGTTAATTAATGGCTGGTGATAATTGATATTAGTTATCTTTATTACTTTAGAATGCATGTTCCATCTGTTGTTTTTTGGGTGTTGATATTTAGTTTTTCTGATTGTGTTGTGTGTTGTGCGGCTTGGTAGTTTCTCTATGATCAGCTATGCCTGCAGCCTTTGATGCATTTTTTTTTATATTGAAGGAAAAGCTTATTTCTTGTATGGAAAAAATAATTCGCCAAACAAATAGATGTCTTTGTTTGGATTCCATGTTCTCCTGATAATTATGCGTTCAATTTAGAACGCTTCAGGCGTTGCTCCCAACTGAAATAGGTTGCTTGCTTTGAACATTAGGTGGTGATGTTTATTCCTTCCTCTTTTCCTAAAAATGATCAGTTTGTGTGAGTTTTGGTTTTCATTTTTTTATGACTCCTGTCCCACCCTAATCCGTTGGCAATGTTCCATGTTTGTTTTGAGTTTTGAACGTGGAACAAAATATTATATTATTTAAATCGTTATTTAAAAACATGCTTTATTTCGATTATTATTTTTTATAACAATGCTTTCTTTCATTTATTTTCACATTTATGCCCCTAGCAGATTTACCCTTGTGTTTGTGATGAATGTTATTTTTTGAGGATGCTTTTATGGATTTTTAAATTTAAATGTTCTATTTGATGAGTATTATCAAGAATAATTTTTATTTTATATATTTTCCCAGGTTTAGTTTGTTTACATTGAAATAATTTTTAAATTCTTCATCGTAAAAATAGTCTCATTTATCCGATTTTTTTTATTATGTTATTCGGAATATGACTTCTAGAAAGCCCCATCATAATGTAAAAGAGAATCCATTTAACCCATTTGATTATATATAACATATTTTTAAGATATTTACATCATTAATTAAGGGTCTCTTTAACGGAGTCACGCTAAGGGATCGAGTTAGTTCTAGTTCTAACAGGATGATAAACGATATGTTCAAGCCTGTCCAGATCATCTCCGCCAACGCAGACGAACCACTCTGCTATGCTAGAGCCTAAATAATTGGGTTTGGATCTCATGTGTCATGATCTGACAGAGCCTAAATAATTGGGTCACAGGAGGTCTCTGTGCACGCATATCGCCGAGCGTTGCGTGGAGTGAAGGGGGCCCACGTGAGTGCTATGTGAAGAAATCAAAATCGACGCCGTGTTAAGCACCACGTGCCGCTCACGTGACCCTCACCGTCTCGGCATCGAATCTTGTATGTGCATCGTCTCCCTTGAACATAAAAAAAAAACTCCCCAAGTCTAAAATCCCTAAGTCTTCTGCTCCCTCATCTTCCTTGACAATCAATAGTGATCATTTGTACTAATCTGAAACATTTTCTCTAACCCCTGTTAGCTCCTTAATCCAGTATTGCTTCGAACACCTATAAATTTTGTTTCATGAATTTATTTTAACTATTTAGGGTTCTTGAAACTGGTACTTGTTCTTTTTTTACACACTTAGTTATGGATTTTATGAGTTTTACATATTTATGGTTTTTTTTTCTAAACAGGGCATGCTTTTTATGGGTTTTATGTTTATTTTAACTATTTAGGGTTCATGAAACTGTTACTTGTTCTTTTTTTACACACTTAGTTGTGGATTTTATGAGTTTTACATATCTATGAATTTTTTTTCTTCTAAACAAGGCATGCTTTTTATGGGTTTTATGTTACGCATCAAACTATTTAGGGTTCATGAAACTGTTACTTGTTCTTTTTTTACACACTTAGTTATGGGTTTTATGAGTTTTATATATCTATGGGTTTTTTTTTCTTCTAAACAAGGCAGGCTTTTTATGGGTTTTATTTATGTGTTTGTTCTTTTTTTACACATGAAGTAATGCGTTTTATGGGTTTTACATATGTATGGTTTATTTTTTTCCCTTCCAAACAAAGTAGACTTTTTATGAGTTTTATGTGCTTTGACACGACCTATCGTACAAATAATCATGAAAGACCATTTACACCATTTGAAGCATGCCTACCGCCTTTGACGCATTTTTTTTTATATTGAAGGAAGCTTATTTTTTGTATGAAAAAAATAATTCGCCAAACAAATAGATGTCTTGGTTTGGATTCCATGTTCTCTTGATAATTATGCGTTTATTCAGGCGTTGCTCCCGACTGAAATAGGTTGCTTGCTTTGAACATTAGGTGGTGATGTTTATTCCTTCCTCTTTTCCTAAAAATGATCAGTTTGTGTGACAGCTTTAGTTTTCATTTTTTTGTTTATGACTCCTGTCCCACCCTAATCCGTTGTCAATGTCCATGTTGGTTTTGAGTTTGGAACGTGGAACAAAATCTGTATTTTTATTTCTAAAATCGTTATTTTAAGAAATATACTTTATTTTGATCATTTTTTTATAACAATGCTTCTATTATGTATCTTTACATTTATGCCCTTACCAGATTTACGCTTGTGTCCGTGATGTATGTAGGAGGTGGGAAACGAGTCGAGCTTTGACCTGATCAGGCTTGTCTCGTTTAGTATTAAGTTCGACTCGGGATTGAGTTTCATTTTATGTTCAAACTCGGTTCATTGAGCTCGTGAAAAGCTCGGTTAAAGCTCGGCTCGGCTCGTTTGTTAAACAAGTTAAGCCGAAGCTTGAATCAAGGCTCGGCTCAAGGCTCGTTTAAGCTAAAAAAAATCTTGTTTAGCAGTTGAGAAGTTCACATTTAACAAATCACAACATCTTATACATGTGAAAGTAACATAAGCTCGAGCTCGACTTGTTTACAAATTGAGCTTTAAAAATTATTCAAGCTTGGCTCGTTTGTTTAATCGAACGAGTTTGATCGAGCTTTAACCGAGCTCGAGCGGAGCCTGAGCTGCTCAGACTCGTTTACCAGCCCTAGATGTATGTTATTTTTTAGGATGCTTTATGGATTTTTAAATTTAAATGTTCTATTTGATGATTATTATCAAGAATAATTTTTATTTTATATATTTTCACATGTTTAGTTTGTTTACACTGAAATTAATTTTTAAATTCTTCACCATAAAAATGGTCTCATTTATCTGATTTTTTAAATTATGTTATTATTAGGAAGATAACTTCTAGAAAACCCCATCCTAATGTAAAAGAGAATCCATTTGACCCTATTTGGTTATGGAGTCCGTTTGGATTTGATTATGGGCACCGATATTCCCAACTCATATAGATATTCACCCCACCCTCTCAAAAAAAAAACCCCCCCCCCCCCCCCCCCCCCTCAAAAAAATCATAATGTGATTTTTTAAAGGAGTGAACTCACCCCAACCCATTTGACTTTGTGAAGTACTCCAATATGTCACATATCGACATCATAGAGTCGAACTGATCACACAGATCTAAAGTCATATATGTGATCCATTCGACTTTTTGTAGTCATCAATTATATACTCTGGAAGAAATTCACATAGTCGAACAGGTCACAGAAACCTAATGCCTTCTCTGTGATCCATTCGACTTTGTGAAGTTGTTCATTATTTCACAGATCGACATCATAGAGTCGAACTGATCACATAGACATAAGACTCTCTGTACGACCCATTTGATTTTGTGTTTTGAATAATGTGTTCATGTGTTATGACATTCTCAATGAAATGATATTTCTAATGGTGCGTTATTCAGTATAATGAAAGACAAATCACTTGATGTAGTGTTTGAATATCTCTTGTGACACTTTGGTCTCTGGGATCGGTTCGACTATGTGATGTCAACCTGTGTTATAATGACAATGTTTTAAAAATCAAACCGTTCAATAAACCAGAAAAATGAACGGGACAAGGATAATTGATTCAATTGTTGGGTCAACCAGATTTGAACCATGACATAATTATAATATAATAATTTTTTAATTATCATTACTAAATAAAAATATAAAAATATTTTAGAAAATCTTAGCATAAATGTTTTACTTAACATCATAACATGATTTTAGTATATAAAATCTAAATTTTGCATTATATTTTATATTTTAACAAGTGATTAATTATAATTTATATGAATAAAGAATCATTCCATATAATCAACCAGCAACCGATTCATAAAAACTATTAGTTCAACTGGTGGGTTGATTAAGTTTTACTAATTTGTTATATCATCGGGTTATATGGGTAAACCGAACCGAATTCAAAGTGGGTAAATGTTTAACTAATTCAACCAGGCAGATGAGGTTGAGTTTTAAAACACTGCATAATTGATGACTTCACCAAGTCAAATAGGTCACATGAGAGTCTTAGGTTTTTATGATCTATTTAATTCTATGATGTCGAACAAAATATATAATTGACGACTACACAAAGTCGAATGGGTCACAGAGAGGGTCTTACGTCTCTGTGACCAGTTCGACTATATGATGACGACCTATGTCATAATGGATGACTTTATAAAATTGAATGGATCGGGGTGTATTCACCTATTAAAAAAACTACATTTTTTATTTTGGGGTGGGTTGAAGAACTCGGTAGGTGATGAAATATCTGCGTCCTTTGATTATCTGCTCGATTGCGTCTGTCGGGACCATCACCGCCAACGCAGACGAACCTTATAATTGCCCAAAATAACTTATAATGTCTTGTCCCCGGCATCTCTCTCAAGGAAAAAATGGGCGACCTTGCGAGCTTTACAAGCTACATATCAAGATTTTCGCATATAATAAGTCTCCATTACGTTCTTGTAATGTTCGTGCTTCTTAAAAACCAATAAAGGCCTCTCTCTCTTCATTAACTGTACTGATGATGATACGCACCCCCCAACAAAGCATTACCCGCCACCCTCGGACGCGACTCCGACGGATACCCGAAGAACCTCCTGAGCTCTTGAAGCCTCCCCAACCGAAACCCCCTTTCCCTCATGAGCTTCCTCTGCTTCGCAGCGAATCGGCTCTCGAAGAACCCCTCGAACGAGGGGTCCCTCGACGTCCTCAGGAAGAAGACGTACCCGGCGATGAAGTAGGAGGTGGTCGCGTAGAAGCATATCGGCTCCATCACGTCCCATGAGAGCTCCCAAAACGTCAGCCTCGCGAACCCCATCGTCTGCACCACCAGCAACCCCAGCCCGCACCACAGCTCCCTCCGCACCGACGCCTCCGACTCCCTGTCGATCTCCGCCTTCTCCCTCTCCATCGCCTCCAGTTCTTCCCTCCTCGGCTCGACCTCGGTCGTCGATCCGGGGATCACGCCTTCGATGGCCTTCGCCACCTGGTCGGGCCGGAGGAAGACGAGGTCGCCCAAGACGATGACCGACCCGGACTCGTCGAGGGCCCTCGCCAGATCTCGCCCGTCCGTTCCCCCCTCCCCGCAGATCCTTACGAATTCCGAGAACGAGATCTGGCTCCTCGGAATTCGCCTCAGCCTCGACTTCGCCGCCTCCATCCGCGAAACCCTCAACAGCTTCCTCGCCGCGTCCACCGAGATTTGAGGCGGCGGCGGCGGGGCCAGGCCTTCGAGGCGGAGCCGGTCGCCGTTGATGCCGCGGAGGGCGTCGACGAGCCTATGCCCGACGGGGAGGGGATGAGCTCCGGCGGGCGAGGAGGGACAGACGCGGCCGCGGAGCGGAATGAGCGGAGGAAGAGGCGGCCGTCGCCGGGGTCGGAGCGGCCGAGGTGGGGTTTCTGGGAGGTCTGAAGGTGGAAGGCGGAGGGGATTAGGGTTTGTTGAGATTGCTTCGTAGACGTGGCGAAGGTGAAGAGTCGCTGTGTTAGGGTTTTACGAAGCGCCATTGATGGAATTGGAGGTCCTGATATTGGGGGGCGAATTCGTCCGAATTGGCATCCGAAACGGTGAGCCTATGGTGGGTTTTTATAGGTCGCTAAAACACGAGAACGGAACCTTCAAAATCTCGTTTAATCGATATATCGTATCGCCCATTTTCGCGCCATCATTTTCAATAACTGCTTTCGAGTCTATTCCTCGGAACTCGCGCCCTGTTTTCATAGATGGTCCACTGGAGTAATGGGTGAGAATGGATCTGTATGGTTTGACGGTCCAGATTTTGGATACAGTTGGACGGTTGGACCCTTATCACCGTTCGATGTGAATCGGAAGGCAGGGAAAGCATGTGTTTCCTCTTTCAGAACTGCGGAAAGTCCCGCGTGGTGTGCACGACCTGTTCGTTACGTTTTGGGTCGGACATTAAAATAACGAAAATGCCCCTACCTTGTGAGGCAGGTTTTTATTAACATATGAAACCAAGAGGGCACGTTTTGCGCGTCATCGTATACGGTACGTAAAAGGACGAATGTCCACCGTCGATTCGCCGGGTAAGTCCTTACTTGGGACTACCGGAACTTTTTATTCTCCCAGCTGTAGGGATGGAAACGTGTGGATGTGATCGAATCAGTCGCAATAATAAACTGAGATATTTCAATTCACGTGTTTATACATTTTTAAATAATCATGTATTAAATTTAAAGGAAAAATCCATATAACCACCTTAAATCTTGCATAAATCCATATAACCCCTACAATCTTCATATATCTATATAACCCCCTGTAATCATACCCAAAAATTCATATAACCCCTCCGTTCACCCTCCCTCAGTCGAGTTAACGATGAAATTGAAAAAATCCATATAACCCCCTGTAATCTGGCCTAAATCCATATAATCCCCTGCAATCTTTATATATCCATATAACCCCCTGCAATCTTCATATATATCTATATAACCCCCTACAATCTTCATATATTCATATAACCCCCTGCAATCTTCATATATCCATATGACCCCTGTAATTTTAAAAAAATCCATATAACCCCCTGTAATTTTAGAAAAAATCCACATAACCCCCTGTAATTTTGAAAAAAATCCATATAACCCCATGTAATCTGGAAAAAAATATTTTTAAAAATTTAATTTTTTTTAATTAATAATAGAGTAATTTTTTTATTCCTAATTTTTTAATTATAAATGACATGTGATCTCATAACCAGTACCCTAACACATTAATAATATAGTAAATTAACATTTACATGCATTAACATTTAATGGATTATAAATCTTTATTTTATTTTATTTTATATTATTCACGTTAGAAAACGTAAAATTGATATTTTTATTATTTGATTCACCTTGGATAAAATAAAGATAAATAGTAAATAAGAGATAAATAAGAGTTTATGATTTTTAAATGACAACTATACCTCTGCATAAATTATTTGTGTTTGGGAATAAATATTAGATATGTGTGTGTAATATGATAGATGTGACAGTTTTTGAAAAAAATATTTTTAAAATTTTAAAAATGGCAAGAGGAAATTTTTTTATATTTATATTTTTTAATTTTATTTTTGTATTTTTTTAAAAAAATTTTAGATTACATGGGGTTATATGGATTTTTCCAAGATTGCAGGGGGTTATATGGATATATGAAGATTGCAGGGGGTTATATGGATTTAGGTCAGATTACAGGGGGTTATATGGATTTTTTTCAATTTCGCCGTTAACTCGGCTGACGGAAGGTGGACGGAGGGGGTTTTATGGATTTTCGGGTATGATTACAGGGGGTTATATAGATATATGAAGATTGCAGGGAGTTATATGGATTTAGGCAAGATTTCAGGGGTTATATGGATTTTTCTCTAAATTTAAATGAGAGATTAACAGAACAACACTGATTGTATATTTATTTCGAGAACATGAATATTTGTATTAGAATTTAACATATAGATACTTATATGAATATTCACACCATTGGAGCCATGGACAAATGGACAATGAGATTATTGTTATGCAACACTACTAAATTTAGAAAATCATCAGGATCATAAAAAAACAAGACAGAGTATCATTTTTTTGGTTATTTTTTTTATCATTGGTATTTATTTTTTCAAACACATGTCAGTGCCTAGTATCTCTTCCATCCTACTAAGAAGATGCTTGGATTTTTTAGGTGTTTTTGAATTCTTATAAAGGATGTTATTAGTTTTATTCTTTTTACTTGTATTTGTATAAACTTGGTGATACAATGTATTTTTATTTATCTTCTTTTGTATTTAATTACTCTTTACTTTTTTTAAATATTTTATTATCGATAAGGAAAAAATATATCATATTATCATTATTTGTTGGTGATATTTTTAAGGAAAAATCCAAAGAACCTTTTGTAAAAATCTTATCCGGACAGGTAAAATTGTCATTTAAAGAAAAAAATTTCACATTTTTAAAGTATTGTAGGATAGTTTTTGTATATTGTGTTTTCAGTCAGGGTTAACCACACAGAATATTCGTAGAATAGATCTAATCTGTCAACGAAAATTTAATATTTAGGGAGCTATTTGGATTTAAATGGATGTTTTTAAGGGATAATATGGACTTTAGAAAAAGTCATGAGATTATATGAATTTCAACCGTTTATAAGGGGTTATTTGGATTTTTCCTTTTTTAATTTTTCTTGATCAAATCTATTTTTCTTATCATTGTTGATGATAAAAAGCAGTCATCCTATTGGATCACATGTTTGCCATTTATATTCTTTGGATAAAATTAGTCCATTGATAGTGTATGTAGGATATGGCTTTGGGTGCCATAGACAACAACAAAAAAAAAATCCCGAACTCTAATTTTTTTTATTTTGCGAATGTTTTTTAGCTATAATATTAGATGAATAATTGGTGATTATAAAATTGGGTGCAAAAAAATGTTTTTCTCAGATGATTCAGATGGCAAACTCTTCATTACATCATTGAAGTTAAAAATCAAACCATGACGAACCTGCCCGCAAAGGAGTCATGAGTGTGTGTATTTTTCTTTGGTTTTTGCTTTATTTTTTTCTGTTTCTACTCTTTTCATCTCACTTAGTCATGTTCTTTCTTATTATGGGAATAGAAAATGACTACATTTTTCTCCAAAAAAAAAAGAGTCACGATGGCTACACCCATAATATTATAATTTTTTTTCGGTGAATAAAAACCTTCTCAACTTTTCAATGGGAGCATAGATGAATCATAAATGAAGTAACTTTTTGAAGCGTAAGAGTATCAAGAAAATATGTGGGAGACGTTTCGTGGTTGTGAGGTGAATAATGTCACTTTCAGAAACGGGAGCATATGCATAGTAGGGTAGTCGTGGGTGTGGGGGCCTTTAGATGGTTAAATGTTTCTTCTAACCAGGAGGTTGTCGACACGATTTTGTTTCTTTTGTTTTTTTCTCCACCCTCTCCTCATTTAAAATTTGTAATTCAAATTCAGTAATAAAATCAGATAACAAACATCTAATTTTCATTCAAAACAAATAATTGGAATAAATGAAACTTGCATAATCCTCTGTGAATGACATTTGGAATCATTCATTTTTTTGGTTATTTTTAGACATTCCAAATAAATTAATTTCTTATTTCCACAAATTGATTGCCATGGAATGAGATATTGTCCCTAAAATTCTTACATCTCATTTGGATTCACATTTGAACAGATTCTGCGATTCAACCATAAAAAACGGATCCAAGTTTTTTTCTCTTCCAAACGCTACATTTTGAATGTTCATCGTGTGAATTGTTAATTCTCCTGCATTTGAGAATGTGTTATGACAATGTTTTTGAAAAGCAAGACAAATTTTCAAAAAAAATTCCTCCCCTCCGCACTGTGCTTTGAACCTACTTCCCAAGTTATAAATATTGATAACTAACGAAACCCTCGGGTTTGATGACTCTTCTACTCAGGCTCAGTCAGATAAACGATTGTTTTGATTGTTTTTCTTCTCTTATCCTTTATATTTCAGTATTCTTATCTCCGTTCTCTTTTAGAGTTTATAATTCAAAATTCAGTAATGAAATCGAATAGCAAAGATTTACCTCCACTTTTAAAAAAATGTTATAAATTGAAGAATTCTTCAGAAATCATGTCATCATCTTATGGACAAATGAAAATGTCCTAAAGTTGACCGTACATAGTATTGAAAATTGATACTAAAATAAAATCAATGCATATCAGCATGTGTATCACAAAAAGCAATGACAGGTAGGGGAGTTATATGTCATCTTCTGAAAAAAAATAATTTTTTTTCTTTCCTAGAGAAGTTTGGTCTCTTTGCCTATATCATAGTGTGCCAAAACTTATTGCAGGCGTGATGCCATGGATTCAATATTTCAATCGGTGAGTACATATTTGGTAACACGAATTATCAGTAGTTTTTCTTCGTTTAGTTAGCACACACGCATCTTCTTTATCACGTCTGCAACATATTTAATATGCGCCAATATAATGCAGTCTCAATCGAGGCACATTTTTCTTTCTAATAAAAAATATCATCTTCATTATTGTCAAATGATATTTTGGTTTTATACGAATAAATATATGATTGAGACTGGGCTGTTTGGCTAGAGGAATATGTGGGAATAGAGGTAAATAAAGAAAAAAAGTTGTTTGAGTAGAGAGAATAAGAAGATATAATAACTAAGCCTGTCAATTATCCGAATCCAATCCTGAATTCGTATCCGAAAAATCAGAATTATCCAATATTCGAAGATCCGGAGTACGGATATGCATATCAATCCATCCGATCGAAAAATATCCGTATCCGACATATACTATAAAAATATATATATTTGTCTTATATATTGTCTATATTGTTATCATGTATGATTAATCATAATGATAATATATTATAATACTATTAAATTTTTAATGTATGATATCTGAAAAAGATAATAAGCTTTAAAATATCAATTTTAATTTTGATATCTCTCTAAAATATTACTTGATTATTCAAAATAATGTTAATATTCAAACATGTCAATTATCCGAAAAATATTCGTATCCGATCTGTATCCGAAGGGATCCGAATTCGAAAATTAATATCCGTATCCGAATCCGAAAGTTAGGATATGGATATTAACATATCCGATCCGTATCCGTCCGATTGACAGACTTAATAATAACTATGTAGAATTAGGTGAGAATAAACTGATATTTGTATTTCAAGTCTTTCCATGGAATTGTGTTATTCCTACACTGGTATAAGAAAATCTACCTATCAAATCACATGTCATCACATCAAATCATCTGTCATCTAATCTTATACATCAATGAGGATCCACATGTCAAATCAATTTTTCACACCTTATTCACATTTTATTACTTATCAACCAAACACTATAACTTTTATTATTACGTTTCTCAACGAAAATAACTAAAAATACAACTAAATACAAAATAACTTATTCCATTGATAAAGTCAACAATTCCTAGAATATGTATAAATCCCAGAATAGCTTAGACTTCTATCCAAACGGACCCCTAGAGAACCTCACACTCGGAAATTTTGCACTAAGATCATATCCACCTATCAAATTAATGTCCATATTAATTTTGGGATTTGTTCCATGTACATAACCATAACAACAATAACAGAAGCAACTACGCATGAATTAAACATAAAGGTGGTAGGGCTGTTGGCTCATTAAGGATGTTGGGATCACCACTAGCTTTCTGCTTTGCCTATAAAAAATTAAACATAATATAAAACTGATGTGCCCCAACTTTAGTGGTCTTTGTCCCTCAAATAGAGCTAAAGTTGGAATCCAAAGCCTAGTCACAGATGAGATGATCCATGGTGGCCACATTGGACCTCACTCTCCAGCTAATGCTGGTTTTCTCTCCAGTCTCTGTCAGGGCGATCAACGTGAGATCGTACGATCAATTTCGTACTTCTAATGTGCACATAAAAGGCGATCGTTGCACTTACTTATTAATGTTGTTTCTTGGTTCACTCAAACATGTATTAACTAGATAGATAAGGTGGGTAGGCTTGATGTCTTAGGTATGTTGTTTTAGTGAAGTAGATAAGTAGATTAGATAGATAAGGTGGGTAAGCTTGGTTAGGCGCCTCCACTAATGCATTCTCTCATTTCACTCACAGATATAATTCCATTTGAAACCAATTATAAAGCTGGTTAAGCTTTCACAAAACCACTTTCAAAGAGTATTTTTGAACTTCAGCTTTTGTTTTGAAATTTAATTTGTGTTGAAAATAAAAAATGAAAAAGTTTTATGAAAAACTTGAGTTATGGTGGGTTTCCAAACATGTTGAAAAACATGCTTGTTTGTAGCTTTTGAAAACAATCTTTCAAAGAAACACATCTTTCTTAGATTTTTAAAAATTATTTTTATGACTATTATAGATGTTTTTTTGGTTTTGTCAGAAGTTTAGACATTTGGAGATGTTTGGAAACAAATACAGATTAAGTAGGATTGATTTTTATTTTTATTTTTTTGGAATTGGTTAAACAGGGGAACTATGTTTCCTGATTGCGAGAATGGGAAACAACCTGCCAATGTTTATTGTGACCAAGATTTTCACTATTTCAATTCCCTCAAATGGTTGTGTAAGTGGGGATGGGTACCTGGGGAGGTTCTGATTCTGTTGTGCTTTCTCCATTTAACAGACTTTGATTCCAAAATATCCTCCCCAACAATTCGGGTTCATTCATTAGGCTACTACATTTTGGCAGCAATGGATTATGAGGGTGTGTGTCTCTTTCACTAGTTTGGAATTATTGATTTTCATTGAATGATCATGTTCTGAATTAGCAAGAATTCATGGCAGGGGAGTTTTAAATCCCAATCCATCCATTCTTTTTTAAAATTAAGAAAACAGACATATCTCAAAAACACACGAAATCTTATTTGTTTTACATATAAGCAAGTGGATAGGGAAAGCATAGACTTAGAATATCATGCATTGATAAATTAGAATAAACTTTAATAACTATTATTAAAAAACCAATTATAATTTATTTCTATTTATTCAGTTAAAACTTTAATTGTATTCTAATAAGACTATTACAGATTTCTTGACGCTGATTTATCCACTTATTTTTTTGACAAAAAATTAAAAGAATTTTTCGTGGAACCAATGTGAAGAAGTGGAGATAGCATTCCCAGCTTAACAGTAAAATCAGCCACTAGAAGTCTCTCCAATATCAAAAAAAGAAAGAAAAAAGACTACTACAAAAAATGGAAATTATAAAACAGAAAATCATCTAATTCTCGTGTATTTATGTATAAATCCACGAAGCAAATATGGGTAAGAGAGTAAAGATGATGCAGGTCTTGGTTCATGAAGAAAAAAAAAAAGTTGGGCTACTTAAAGTTTATGTGAGAAGGGGCCTCCATAGATCAAGTAGTGGCAATCCACTCATAACTCAATGAAGAAAAACATTATCCCACCCAACTAATGTCACGCTCAAAAACATTCCCATCAGTATAAGCTTAATTAGGTCATCATATGCACTGGAACTGGGAATTGTAATTCTAGTTAGGAGGACTGAGCATTCCTATTTCACTTTCAATTCACATCCAAATCTAAACCAACGAGTTAGGTGGAAATGGGAATTGTGATTCCAATTTCCCTATATTAATTCTAGTACATTCAATGGATTTATAGGAACTGTGTGGAACTCTGGATTCCATGAAATGATGTCATGCAGCCTAACAAATGGAAGGTGGTGGTGATGAAACAGATGCCATCAGAAGAATATCGTGCATTGGTGAAAGGGAGGATTGAATTATGGAGAATATATGGCATTGACATTGGTTTTTTGGATTCATTGTATATAATCTTGATGACTTTGAATTCCCCTCTCATGTGATGCATGCCAACTGGTGAATGCTTCAACGTTTGATTGTAAGGTATAATAGTGACGCAAGTCGAGAGATGCGTGAGATGCTTTTTAGATTTTTTTTTTTATCATGCAAACCCATGATGGGTCTAGTGGGATTTTGTGATCTAATTAAGAACCTTCCTCCTCCATTCACACACCACAAATGCAAATTTTATAAATTATAAGAAGAGATATGTGGTGCATCCGAGTTTTGTTTATAAGCTTCTATGAAATTCTGAAGTATTCTTCCGGAATGGGAAATGGATAAAGTTAGAGATAGTCTTACATGTCATGTATTTCATGTATGACTTTTATAATAAAATATAAAATATATATTTTAATAAAATGTTTATATATACATAAAATATTATCTGATATCATATAAGGGTTGCTTCTAACTGTCTAAGGGATATATTGTAAATCAAATGATCAGCATTCACACAAATAAAATATCTCACGACGAAAAATAAAAGTGTGCTAGCTAGGGATCAGATAGTGACTCCCACATGCTGTGTATTTCATATCTGACATTTAAAATAAGAAGTATATAATTTAATAATTTGTGTTACAATAAAACAAAATATCACATGATGCAGTGAAACAAGACTACATGTGAGTTTGTATATAAGGGTTGCGTTTGACAACACTTACGGAGTATTATGTCAGACATGTATCAGGTAGATATTTTTCACTAAAAAATAAAGAAGTGGTAAAAAAAATAAAGCCAGAGGGACCTAGAAAGTAAGACATATGCTAGACTAGGACAATTCTAAATATTGTCCAAAAGGAAGATATTACTCTTACTCCGTATATAAGGGTTGCGTTTGACAACACTTACGGAGTATTATGTCAGACATGTATCAGGTAGATACTTTCCACCAAAAAATAAAGAAGTGATAAAAAGAAGAAAGCCAGAGGAACCTAGAAAGTAAGATATATGCTAGACTAGGACAATTCTAAATATTGTCCAAAAGGAAGATATTACTCTTACCCCATTCCCCCCTCACCTTTTATATTTTTGCAAAAGAGTTTTTAAATTAGATTATGTCTGCTGGAAAGGTAAAATTTCGATCAAAAGTAGACCTTTCACACAATTAATATACAATCACATACATACAAATAGTGTATAATGAATTCTATATCAGTGCATATACATTCTTTTGTAATGTATTGTCGATATACATTATTCAAATACTAGAATGACAGAGCAATACACAATTGTAAAATCGTGATAATAATATTTATCTTTTACTCCAGATAAAAAAAACCACAAGTGTAAAATGCCACGGGAGATGGTGTGACAATAAACAAGTAATGTGTTTGCACTTGCCAACAAAAAAAAAAAAAAGTTGTGTTTGCACTTGAGCCAACACTTCTTTGTTTTGCTTTGTGGTTCATGATTTTATAGTTGAATTATGGGCTGTGGTCCAAATATATGGGCTTTTGTTCTTTAATACATCTTGGACTCTGGCCAATAAATGTAGAGCTCTTATGGGTTACATCGAAGTGGGATTCTCTGTGGCATGATCACTCAAGACCCATTTAGATATGAAATAGCTCAAGGAATAAGTGAGAATAAAGTAGAACAACTATTTTTTATTGTTTGAATACAGGAAATACTTATGAATAAACTATGTCTGAATAAACTAGGGTTGCAACTTGGGTCAGGTTGAACCCGATTTTTACATGAGTTGGGTTGACAAAATCGGGTTCGGGTTCGGGTTCGGGTTCATGTTGGCCTCACTCCCAACCCGACCCAACCCGAACCCGTAAACTAATGGTTAAAAACATTATGGCCGTTCATTCTGTAGTTTCTAATATGGGCAGTCCAAATTTTAGGTAAACCTAGCTAATCTTACGGGTTGGGTCGGGTTGATTTATTTAATTTATACATCATGTTAGAAAATTCAGGTTGGGTCGAGTTGGTCCAATTCAAGTTGAAAATCGGGTTGGGGTCGGGTTAATCCAATTTAGGTTGGGTCGGGTTGGTTTATTTAATTTCGGGTTGGGTTCGGGTTAGTCCAATTCGGGTTGAAAATCGGTTTGGGTCGGGTTAGGGTTGAGTAGTTTAGAATTCGGGTTGGATTCGGGTTGGGGTCAACCCAAACCCAACCCGCCCGAGTTGCAGTCCTATAATAAACTGATATAAAGTGGTATATGGATTCTAATCAACCCCTGAAATTAAAGTTATTCTAAATTATTTCACACAAATAATATGTGGGCCCACTGTCAAAACAACTGTCATCATCTTTAATAAATCATCTGTCAAATCAACTATCATTATTTTTTTCACATTTTGTAAATCTTTATCTATACTTTATCAATATTTTATTCAAACAACAAAAAAATTATTATTACGTTTTCCAACGAGAATAATTCAAATCACAATCAAACATAAAATCATTTTATCTTTATTTATACTTATTTATGCCGGAACAATTATATATCTAAGAATAAGTCTTATTCTGTATTCAAACAGGATAAGAGATGATTGCATCACATAAGGAATTAATGTACTTGGTGTGATGCAATCACCTCTTAAAGATGGTGTTCCCGTATGCATACAACTGAAAAATTTCTTTGTTACATGTCAAAGACATCCGATCCTAGTTATATAAACCTGACAAATTTTAGATGTGCGGTGTAATATTAAAAAGGAAAATTATACGTCCAGTTCACATATACAGTCCAGTCTCTAGTATCTAACCATTTTGTTTTTTTAAAGATTGCATTAGTGAAAATATTCTACAATATATTATATATACACTCTATTAGTTGACTGTATAGGTTATTGGGAACTATATCTGGATTGTATATGAGACTACAAAATACACTAAGGACCTGTTTAGTGGAGACAAATCGCAGCGTTGGTGGCAGTGGATATGCTCGCGGACGCAGGCACTGGCGATGTTTTCAATCCAAAAACCCTTCTCATTCGTTTTCCCCCTGCGTTCTGACTCTCTTCGACACTGTTTTGCCCACCGCATTCCCCCCCACCCCTTGTTTGGCAACCGCTGCGGCCCCAACCCATGCTCAAACGGGTTCTAAGAGTATATCCAATGAATAAGTTAGTTAACAAAGATGTTAAAGTGTCATGTTAGCATTTTATATTTCATTTACACCTTCATTTATCAATAGACTAGCTAAATAAATTAATCAAAATAATAGCGCACCTCACATTTCCACCTACTCAACCTCCCATCAATTGTTGGGATGTAAAGTTTGGAGTTTCCAAAAGTATTTTTTTTAATTCTTTAAATGTTTTGGCTAGTTAAAACATTAGTTATAGTTAATTTGAAAAATAACACCTGACATATGAGGTTCACATTTAATTTTTTTTTATAGCTTCATTGAGTAACATTTTTACATGTTATATAAAAATTTAACGCTAACATATTAGTTAACTTATCTATTAAAGATATTCTAAATGTCTCAGTAACTTTTAAGAATAAGGTGAAGAGGAACAATTTTGCTTGCAATCCATGCAAATTTTAAATTTTTTAAGATGGTAAATAATTTTTTTATAAGATATAATACACAACTTACCAAATGCAATGAGGTAGCGTTTGATAACGCGATTGCAAAGCTAATTTTCTGCAAACGTTGAGTTTAAAATTGATTATGCGGGAAGCTGCTTCCCTTCAGCTTTCTCAAATCATAGTTTTTTTATATTATTTATTGAAATCTGTTTATAGAAAGCTGAGGATTGCAAAATGTTAAAATTATAAAAATGTTTTGAGTATATATTTTATTGTACTAAAAATATTTTGTTAAATAAATAAATATAAAAAAAAATTCAAAATTTTAATGCAAAATGACAACAGAACTCCAAGTTTCAGAGCTTCCCAAGTTTCCTCTGAGTCTCTGACACCGGACCTTCCAGTCGCTGAAACCTTCAAACGCGGAGAGAAGCCAAAGCAAGCCACGTCTCTTCCTCCGTTTCGGGTACGCGCCACGACGGATGCAAAAGAGCGGTACGAAATTCTCTTTTCCTTCTCTCTCTCTCTCTCCACAAACCGACAAAGCTCACACTGTATACCTACCCCCCTCACCATTTTCGTCCCAATCGCTCCATTGGGTCTCTGAAAAACCTTCCTTTCTTCAATCCGTGGCGGTTTCAGGCGGCGATGAAGATGGACGGCCAGGATTCACCGGTCCCGGTGTCCCCTCGATCGGGGGAGGGGACGAGCTGTTCTGGCGGTGGATGCGGCGGACCTTCGAAGGGGAAGAGGCTTTGGAAGAAGGTGAAGTGTCAGCTTGTTGAGTACCATTGCCTCCCCGGGTACTTGAGGGACAACGAGTTCATCCTCGGCCATTATCGCTCCGAGTGGCCGCTTAAGCAGATCTTCCTCAGCATCTTCACCATCCACAACGAGACCCTCAATGTCTGGACGTAATGTTTTCCAAATGCCCTCATGTTCCTTTTAATATTGTTTTGTGATTCTTGATGTGGGTTTTGTTTGTTATGGTGATTTGTAGTGAATTGTGTCTTTTTATTGTTGATTTCATGATATGGGTTTGGCCCCTCTGGGTGGATAATTTGGTGGGTTGTTTTTATTTTCTTTGATTTTCATATACTTGCAAAGCTTTGTGCAATCATGCATTATTTTGTTGGTGGTTTCGTTTTTGTATAATATAGTGGTTGTTGGATTTGTTCATATTATAAGAAGATCTCTAATTGAAGGAAGAAGAACTGGCTTATCATACCTCATTGTGGTAAAATCGTGTTTATATGACAAATTTGGTCTTTTGAAGTATGCTTTGGGGATTGCCTGATGTTATCCAACATTTGACAGTGAACTGCGTATTAAATCATGTAAATGTGTTTAAAAGAGGGCTCATGTTGATTTTCTCTGTGAGGTTCTTTGATAAATGATTATGCCACCCTATTTTTCACATCCAAGTTAATTTTTAAAGTTTCCTTGAAAGTTCCATAGGATGGTAGGTTCCTGGTGATTAGGGGTTGCAGTAATTCCACCCTGAGCTTGTTGATGCCTTTCCTGGGGTAATTTTGAGCCGTGGACTCATTAAGTATATATATATTACTTTAATGTTCTCGGCTGTTGTTTTTTTTCATTTACTAGAAGTTGCATGTAATGCAGCATTTGTGTTCCTAAACATCAAACATATATGATATTAATATTGCCACAAAATGTCAAGGGATTTACTCTGAATTGAAAAAGAGTGTTCAAATAAAGTGCCCAGAATATATTAGAATGAACTGTATGGTGTTATCATCAGTCCTTTGAGGTATGATTTGAGATACCAGATTGATATGAAGCAGGTGTGACTTCGAACCAACAGATTTTACTGTTTCATGATTTGATAATGTGAAATATAAGCACCTTAGATTTGTAGTACAAATTTAATTCAAAATAATGCAAAAGGAGATGTTTACATGGTTTTTAAAATGCATGAATATTGCACTCCACTATGACTACAGAAAAGGTTTGGTGCTGAATAAATCTATTGTGAAAGTTAATATCCAAGTTGATGGCTTGAACAAGCTTTTAGAAATGCAAACTTTTGATTGAAAAATTACATTTCAATAGATTTTTTTTTTATATGGTAAAAGAGAGAGGTTTTGGATCATAGTAGAAGCTCTTTTATTTGTAGACTTCTCATGCCAAATGGCATGGAGGAGGCAATCACTGGAAACAAGCTCACTGCCATCAGAGTATAAACTAGCATGAAAAAGTTCCCAAGCCTACATTCACTGTATAAATATGATCATGTCTCTCCTCCATTCAGAGTGATTCAAGTCCTTGGGAAGAACCTAGTCATTTAAATCACGAAAAAAGAGAAAGAGACGTAAGAAAAAGAAAGAAAGAGTTGTACATGGAGACCTTGAGGTGTGATAGGAGTTTCTGTGGGAGTTGGAAAGAGAGTGAAAACCTGGTTTAATATCTTTCTTCTCTCTGTAATCATGCAGGAGCAGGACTGATATTGCTGGTGTGGTCTATTTTCTTTTCCCCGTGCTGTAGATATTTATATCTGTTCTCATTTGGATCATTTCTGTGTGCAGGCACTTAATTGGGTTCTTCCTTTTTCTTGGTTTAACAATCTACACAGCGACGAAGGTTCCAAAAGTTATGGATCTGCACTCCTTACAGCATTTACCAGAAGTGCTGAGGAAGGCCGATCTACAGAAGATCCAGTCAGAACCCACGACCTGTCTTCCTTCTATCCCCCACTTGTCTGATTTTCAAAAACTACGGAACGAGTTAAAGACCTCGTTGGCTATTGTTGAAGACATGCTTCCATCGCTGCCCGATTGGCATCTTTTGGAACTTCTCACGAATTGTCTGCCCCAGAGACTTTCCCATGCCAACCACACTGATGATTGTGTTCTGGTAATTTCTATCCTCTTTTGCTTGTATTGGGTTGTCACTTGGTGACATCAATATTAATTAATTTCATCAAAACATGTTATAACTCAGCATCAACGTCATAGAATTGCCAATTCTGAGTTGTTTTATATTCATCTTTCGGGAGTTATGCATCTCGAGAAGCTTAGGTAAGTTGATGAGAGAATTTACTTATAACATAAAGTTTGGAAACAAGTTTGGATAACTTTTGACATTATACTTTTGCAAGAATCAGGCATAATCCAAACTTGTTTTCAAACACCCTCAGCAATCCCACTTTTGAAGAAAGCGAAAACATAGATTTTCATGAATCTAACAAAATTATGTATAGGAAAGCTGTTTTCAAAAACTTCTTTAAAGCAAAAAGCTCTTTATTTAAATATCTTTCTAAAACACTAAGTCCCTGTTTGGATAGCGGAATTGAGTTATTCTGGATAGATAACTATGCCAGTATAGATAACAAATCTACATGAATAAGAGATTTTCTGTTTGGTTGTGTTTTTTTTTATTCTCATTGGAAAACGTAAGAATAAAAGTTGAGTTGTTTGGTTGATAAAGAATAAAATATAAATAAAGTGTAAAAAAATTGATTTGACATGTGAGCCCTTTAATGTATAAGAGGTGTTGATAGGTGATTTGATGTGATAAGATGTAAAAAGTTGATTTGACATGTGGCCCATGAGAATAGATAAAGTGAGTATAACTTATCTTAGGAGTTACTTAGAATTGTTATAATCTCTTATACTCGTTTAAACTGGCTTAGTAACACCAAGTTATACTCTGCAAACAAGCAATCATTTTCCTTATCCATTCTTATACCACCCTTATACTACACTTATACCCCGCCTATTTCACTTCCCAAACGGGGCATAAGTAAATAAATATTTCTCATCATCATTTTATGCTACTAACAAAATCTGTTGATCCAAAACTTACGCAGCAGAGCATGAAAGAGGATGTGGCGAACATGATTGCGCCGCTGCTGGTGAGGCCAATCTCGCGGTGGCCCTTCTTCGTCTTCCTCGGGGGCGCCATGTTCTGCCTCCTCGCGAGCAGCACGTGCCACCTCCTCTTCTGCCATTCCGCCCACCTGGCCTACATCATGCTCCGCCTCGATTATGCAGGCATTGCTGCCCTCATCGCTACCTCCTTCTACCCACCCGTCTACTACTCCTTCATGTGCACCCCCTTCTTCCTCAATCTCTACCTCGGCTCCATCACTGTCCTCGGCATCGCCACCATCCTCTTCTCCCTCCTCCCCGTTTTCCAGGACCCTGAATTCCGCACCCTCCGCGCCTGCCTCTTCATGGGCATGGGACTCTCCGGGGTCGTGCCCATCCTGCACAAGCTCATCATGTTCAGGCACCGCCCCGAGGCCCTGCACACGACCGGGTACGAGCTGTTGATGGGGGCGTTTTACGGGCTTGGTGCACTTTTGTACGCAACGCGTGTTCCTGAACGGTGGAGGCCTGGGAAGTTCGACGTTGCTGGGCACAGTCACCAGCTGTTCCATGTTCTCGTTGTTGCGGGGGCGTACACGCACTATCATGCCGGGTTGGTGTATCTCAACTGGAGGGACTTGGAAGGGTGTTGAATGGTTATGTTTAAAATGTCCATGCATATGTACGAAAAAACACATCAAGGCTCATAAGGACACTTTTCAATCATCTGGAGGTGCCACATTCAATCCAACTGAGGCCAGGTTTCTTCTTCAAACTAACTACAATGTTTCTCTCTCTCACAATCTCTGCATTAGGCCACGCATGATCTGTTGCATACATATTGGAAAGCATTACCCTGTAAGCTGGTTTTTCGGGCTCGATCTCTATGAGATTCCGCGCTGCAATCTCACCCATCTCTGAATTGCCATTAAAGCTACAACCCCACAACAATGCGCCCCAAACACCGGAGTCTGGCGCGATTGGCATCGTCTGTATGAGCTCATAAGCCGCTTCTAACTCTCCCACTGTACCCAGAAGTCTCACCATGTAAACATAATGATCTCTCTGAGGGTTGATATCGAAGTCTCTTCCCATCATTGTAAAGAAAGCTTGGCCTTCCTTGATGAGCCTTGAATGACAACAAGCGCATAGAAGTGCAGAAAACGTTGCTTCGTCGGGTCTGAACCCTTCAATCAACATGTCATGGAAGGCATTGATGGCTTTGATGCCGAACCCATTTGAACCGAGGCCGTATATCAAAGAATTGTGAGTGATGACGTTCCTTTCACACGTTGACTTGAAAACATCAAGTGCGAGTTCGGGTAAACCGCATTTCGAATACATGCTTATGAGTGCTGATGAGACGGAAACCTCTTCATCAATGCACCACCGGAAGGCGTAACCATGGACTTCCCTACCCTGCCTGATCGACGCCAATTGCGCGCAAGATGAAAGCACGCTCGCGATCAAGACCGGGTCCGGTGTCCGAAGACTCGCTACATTCATCTCCTCGAACAATGCCATCGCCTCCTTATGTAACCCACTCCTAGAAAACCCGGTTATCAAGGCCGACCAGGTAACCAAATCCGGCCGAGACGAGCTCACGAAAACCTGGTACGCGGAATTCAAGCACCCGCACCTCGAATACATGCTCACTAACGCGCTCGAGACATGGTCGCTCCCATTGAGGCCGCTCTTCGAGCAGAAACCATGAATCGCTCTGCCGATGCCGAGCAAACCCGGGTCTCCGAACCACGAAAGCAGCGCAACCACAGTGTACCCATCTGGGTTTTCCCCGGAATACCTCATCTTCTTCAAAAGTTCCAAGCCTTCCCGCCAAAACCCAATACCGGACATAACTGAATTCCAAAGAACCAAGTCTGGTTCACTCAACGCGTCAAACACCCGACGTGCGTCGCCTGCAAAACCCAGCTTCGAATACGCGCTCACGAGCGCGCTATTGACGACGTGATCGCCTCCAAAGCCGGATGCGACCACCGCACAATGAAGCGCCTTTGCGGTCGCCCGATCGGCTTTGTCCGATGAAGTGCGTAACGCGCACGCGAAGGTGAAGTTGTCGGGCTCCGCATCGGAGGCCCGCATTCGTTTGAAGAGGTCGAACGCGTGATGGAACTCGCGAGCGCGAGCGTGGGCTCTGATGATGGAGTTCCATAGGTAGACGCTTCGTTGGGGAGTTTGCTCGAATATGCGACGGGCGGAGATTGTGTCGCTGTTGATGGAATATAATCGGATGGTTTTGGTGGCGGAGAAGGGGCAGTGTCTGAGTCCGGAAGTGATGAGAGTGGCATGTAATTGTTGGGTTTGGGGAAGTGTTAGATTGGTCTCCAGAAGTTGGAGGAGTTGTTGAGGAATTTGGAAAGGCATTCGGGTTTTGAATTTTATTGCAGTGATTTTGCTATTTGTCTCTCCTTCCCTTTTAAATTTGTTTTCATATTCACATTATCATTTCTTCCTATAGTCTTTTAAAAAATTAAAATGTCACACCCGGCTTATACCACCAAAAAAAAAAATAAAATAAAATGTCACGTTAATCCCCCTCTATAGTTTCATGTGTAGTTCGTAAACTTCATGGATTAATTCATAGATAATGTAAAAAAATTTAGGGAAAAATTCAAATAACTCTGTTTAAACTGTGTGAAATGGCTAAAATCCATATAACTCTATGAAAATATCTATATAAATTCAAATAATTCTTTAACTTAAATTTTCATTAACAAATGAGGAATATTATGTGAATATTTTATTTTGTTAATCATGATTAAAAACATATTATATCAAAATACCTTTACACAATTTGTTAAAAATGTGAAAAACTTTCTGTACATGACAATTTTATTTATTTGAATAGATGTTAATACCCTATCAGAGGTGTAGAATTATCATTTACAGACGATTTTTTATATTTTTAACATTTTGTAGGATTTTTTTGTATACTATATTTTCAACCAGTGTTAACTAGACATAATATCAATTTTATTTATTTGAATAGATGTTAATACCCTATCAGAGGTGTAGAATTATCATTTACAGACGATTTTTTATATTTTTAACATTTTGTAGGATTTTTTTGTATACTATATTTTCAACCAGTGTTAACTAGACATAATATTCACAGAATAATTCTAATATGAACTGAGGGAGCTGTTTAGATTTATACAAGTGTTGTAAGGGGGTTATTAGACTATTGGAAAAGTTATGGGTTACATAGATTTCAAACAATTTACAGGTTATTTAAAATTTTCAATACTACATCACTGCATGTCTCGTTCTAATGAAGTGTATATCCAAATAGCTATCAAGATACATTAACAAAGCTGTCCCGCGAACTATATGTTCTGAAGGATATTCCAAAGTGACGGATTTTTTTTTTAACTATTTTGTGTTTACGCGCGAGAAATAACACCCACATGAACTTTCATTTTCAGTGTTATGTGTTATTTCATTTCACTATAGTTTATTATTTTAGTATATTTAAACATATATTTTAGTATATATATGTGTGTTTTAATGAAAATCAAAGCACGTGAGACCTTGTTTATGATATTGTCCTTGATTAGATGTATTTGGATAATCGGATGTACTTTGGGCACTTTGTATAAACACATTATTGTTTTATTTTTATGAAAAAAATGCGTATAATTCATTTTGTGTACATAAAGCATCACTTTAATTTGACAAAAAAATTAAATAGAAGCATTAATAACTGAAACAGAGACTAGATAAGACTGCAATCAATATTTTCTCTTCTCATCAACACATCATTGGTTGTTCTTAAGCCATTCCAGAATAGCCTTCTCCGACTCCGAGAGCTCTTCCTCTTTCTTTCCCCTGATCGACTCTTCTATGAATCCAAAGTAATCCTTGTAATTCCTCTTGTTAAAACCATCAAGCCTCTGAAAAATTACAAAAAAAAAAACAAAACAGCCACACTAATCACCCAATTCAAATATTCATTAATGAGTTGGCTTTAAACAGACATTACCTCCTTGTCATTCTTTTCCTTGTTATCCTGGGACTTCTTCAAGTACTCTGTAACAAAACACAGGTAGTAACTCAAAAAGTGTTTTGCATGCTTTTGCAATATAAACATGTAAAAAGACAGTGAGTGGTTACTCTGGAGGAGGGCCTTCTTTGAATCACTGGCTTCCGGGGTGGTTATCGTCGCAGTTACGAAGAGGAATGACAGGAGAGTTCGTCGACCTGATTCATTATCGTGTGTGGCGGGCTTTAGTACTGGTTTCCTTCCAGATGATGACCTTGGTTGGGATTTTGGTGCAGAAAGAGAGACCATCTGTAGAGCCATGAATGGATTTTCCTCTGTTTTTTTTTCTTTGTGTGTTTTGTCATCCTGTGACTGTGAGTGTACTGGGCATGTTTTGAAAGACTGACCACAGATTCTGGATGGGGTGTGCAGTGTTAATCTCTTGTCCTTTGATGGGTGAACCGGGAATGAGTGAGGACATAAAGAACAAGCAACCTTACCTTATGTTTGAAAATGGATTTGGGCTTAGCATTCTCTTGAAAGCTGGGTTTAAAATTAAGTTTATAAGAAACTATCTTTTTTCACGTATTATGAAAAAAATTAAAATTTAATTATTATTTTTTATAAAAATGTGTCTGGAGTTTTTAATTAAGTTACAATTTTTTTTAAAATGTGTTTGAAAACTCGGCTTCCTGTAAACCTAAAAACACCCTATATGTTTCCAAATAAGACCAAAAAAATCTATTTTTTTTATGCGGGCAATTCCCATTTTTGAGCCCCATAATTTTTTTTAATTTCAAGACTGGCCTTGGATTAGTTTTAATTTCAAAGTTGACCCTGGGTTATTAGGTCAGTGCTACCATAACAATGCTGACATGGAGTTTTTTTCTTTTTTTTCATTGGAGATGCAAATCACGTCTTCTACAAGAAGTGAACGCAAATCACAGTTTGTAAAATATATTTTTTTCAAATTCTCAAACTTCAATTTTAAATTATAATTTTTTTTTGAGTTTTAAAATTTGAATTTTATCCTAATTTTAAAATTTAAACCTTATTTTAATTTTAAAATTTTCTTAATGATAGATTTGATAAAGATTTTATGGATAATAAGGTAGTAGAAATTCATGGTGAATCCATGAAATATATCAATGGAAATAACATGCGTGTAAATAAAAAATATTTTTAAAACTATTCTAACCCATTAATATGCGAAATAATATATCATAATAACAAATCATCATTGATATTTTACCAAAACGTGAGTTTTTTCATATAAAAAATAATTACAAATATTAAAATTTGGTAGATCAGAATATGATATTAATCTATTTATACACACGCACACATATAGATATATGAATTTTTTTGTTTCATCTTCATCCCAATACAAAAATATACAATTTTTTCATTCTTATTCTTAATTTAAAATTAAATATCATAAATAATCAGTGATAAAAATGAAAATGAAAATGTTGTAAATGAAGGAATGAACACGAAACATGAAACACTTTCAATTAGTATATAGATGGATATCTATAAATTTTTAAAAAAATTTATGTAAAAAAATATTTATAAGAGACGTGATTACCTGTGAAAAAAAAAGAGATTAATGTTGAGGTGTAACACTGACCTGATTAAACTGGTTCTAGGGTCAGTTTTACGATTAAAACTAGACTAGGACCATTTTTTTAATAATACTGTTTTTTGAGGTTAAAAATAACAACCGCCCATTCACTTTTACCACTAAGCATGCCAAAAATGGGCCGCAACGGTCCTACAAACTTTTAACGGATAATTCCATGCCTTTGACCGATCACGGCCCGCACGGGTCTTGATTCTCGTGAACGGATGGGCTCGTGCCGTGCCGTGGGTTGGCCCGATCCGTCTTACACCTAGGCTCCAAGGACGCGAACCTACAAGTAGGGGTTGAGATCTAACCGTTGAAGCCGTGGATCTCACGCAATCGCCTAGAGCCTTCTGTAAAGCCCGGTCCCTCGGTGAGACAAGAACGGGCGTTACCGGCACGCACGACGCGCGATCCGAGACGCTGCGCTCCGTCACCTCTTCCGAAAACCCTAAAAGCGACTCTCTCTCTCTCAATCTCTTCCGATCTGAAGAAACATCAATGGAGGATGCCTATGCCAGATCGGTTGCCGAGGTAAATCATCTTGACTTCTGTTATACTGAATGCGCACTGTTGGTCGATCTTGAAGACTGGATTATTGAATTTGATTAGGTTTTGGAGGCCTTTCGAGTGGACCCGACCAAAGGTCTTACAGATTCTCAGGTAAACTGTTGCTTCGAATGGGATCGTAGTTCCGTACTGAAAATTTTGATGCATTGATTCGCTGATTCGGGGTTTGGAGCTGAAATGCTCGCATCGTTGTTTTGCAGGTTGCAGAGAATATCAGAATCTATGGCAGGAATGGTAAATTTGTCAGTCTCATTGTTTTCTGAGCAGTTATACTTAGTTTCTTATGGAGGCATTTGAAGAATCAAAGGTTCCATTGTCATTTTCACAAATGAAGTCAATGGTGCATAAACATTCTGTTGATTATTGGAGTAACATAAAATGTGGAAAAAACTGAGGCTAATCAGAGTGCAACTGGTAATAAAATTGCACTCCTGGATCATGACTATTGATATGGAGAGTGGATTTATTTTCTTTTTGGATATAGGACTAAGAAGTATGGTCAGTTATCAGATGCCAAACAATAGCATTAAATTTTCTGTGATCCAGGATGTGGGTCATGTAATTAATAGCCATGCAAGTGTTCATTTATTATTTGATTTCTTGCTAACAACTGAATCTGATTTTTTCTTTCCCTTCTGCATGTGTCTTGGTTAATATGCAGCTCTGCCTCAAGAAAGGAGTAAGTTCTTGATCATCTGTGTTCTTATAATTTCTTGATCAAGTGATTTGGGTTATTTCTTGTAAACAAGCATATCTCAGTTCTTACCCATACATTATTTTGATAGATTTGATCGAACAAGCATATCTCGTTAAATCATATTATTTCTGTGTCACTGCTAAACAATAGTTGCTAAACAAGGTCACTTTTAATGCTGAACCGTGCTTTTGTTGATATTTCAGCATGACATGCTTAGAATTCCATGTTAGTTTGTGATTAATGACTAAGCTTAAGAGAAATGAACTTTTTGGGAATTTTTACTAAAGCTTTTTAGCTCCACAGGGGAATGTATTAGTATGCAACTTTGCATGCATTTTCATAGTAAGCTAGGATTGCACCCGTGGACTAAAATTGTTTGGTCTTTGTCATCACTATCACTTTTCTTTATATTTCCAAGGAGGGCAAGGAAGGACCACTATTCTTTCGAATTCTTTTCCTGTACAACGAGATTAAACATGAACCTGAGTCTCACTACTTTGAGAAATCCTGTTTGCGTGGCTCTTTCCATTTCTATCTTTAGGACTTCAATTGAGAGAACATACAATCTACGAATGTGGTATTTGATTCTTTTGTTTGACCTTAACCTTTCATGCCACTGAGATCTAATGGCTCATATGTGCAATAAATGCTACACTTGTTCATGAACGATCTAATTAATTTTTATGTCATATTGGTTTAATCCAAAACATCACATTCTGGATTGCTTTGAATTTCTGATCCTAAAAAACCATTGCTCTTTTGATTATTCCCTCAATACACCATGCTATTTATTTATATATATTTTTGTATTGCTTGTATTTTTGCACTCTTTTAATGAATATTTTATGGATACATTTCGATCTTTCCTTCTGATGTATATGGATATCTTCTTTGTATAGTGAATGCATTTTATCTCAAGCTGTGCTAATCACATCCTTCTATTTTTGCCAATGAAGTAGTGATGTCTCGGCATTATCTGTCTTTTCATTTCATTTTATTTTGCAGGTACTCCTTTTTGGAAATTGATTTTAAAGCAATTCGATGATTTGCTAGTTAGAATATTGATTGCAGCTGCTCTCATTTCATTCTTTCTGGCTCTAATTGATGGGTTAAAAAACAAAGAAACAGGCCTGACAGCATTTTTGGGATTTTTACTCTGAGTCATGTAAGAAATTTTTATTTATTTTGTTCCCTTGGGTCAAATGATGATTTTTTTAAAGTACTGTTTTTTTTTTATTATTAGCGCTGAACTTCACTGCCATCAAACTTAACCTTAATTTATTCCCAGTCATTTAGTTTACAACTCTTGTTTGTCATCCTTTTAGTTTATAGCTTACTGTATAAATTTTCCTCTCCTATTGGATGTTATTGAGAATTCTAGTAACCATGCAACCATGGTAGCCTTGATTTTTTTTTTTTTTTTTTTGGAGAAAATGCGGCATCCACCAATTTTATTGCAATTGATAGACTCTACTTATAACAAAGAAGCTAGACGATAGAGGAAAGGTGATCAAAGAGTTGGGAGATTAGAATATAGAGTGAGGGCAATGATTTTAGCTCTTTTTTTTTGTCCCAATCTATTGTTAGAAGAGAAAGATTGGTATGGATCCTTCAAGGTATCCAGCTTGCCTGTCTCTAAGGTATGGAAGGACATCCTTGAATTGGTCGAAGAGGTTAAAGAGGGGATTATCTTCCTCCCGGGAAATGGGGTGGAAACTAGATTTTGGAAGGACAGATGGCTTCAAGACAATTCTCTGGCTTCCCTCTTTCCAAATCTATTCCGAACGGCAGTTGATGAGGATGACCTCATTTGTGATTCTTTCACTTGTGGTGAGAACTACATCATTTGAACTCCTTGCTTGCATCAAAACATTTGATGTCTTCTTGCGATGCTATAAGAGGTTTGAATTTTGAGGTTTGAATTTTGAAGAGGACTCAGTAAATTGGAACTTGGCACCTTGTGAAGACACTTTATAGGAAGCTCAATAAGAATCCCCTCCAAAACCCCCCTTCATGCGATTTGAGTGCCTCATATGGGGAGCTCTTGCGCCATAAAAAAATTCGGGGCTTTATGTGGCCTTTCACTCTTGAAAAGGTTCTCACCAAGATTAATCACTTGAATGGGCCAATGACGAAAATGTTACGTGTTCTTTGGACCAATGACGCTAACAGACTGAGAATGCTTAACTGCATGGAGTTTTCTCTGTTCTTGTTTAGGAAATGATTGGCGCCTGACACTGGCAAATTGACAGGCACTAAAAACTGACCATTTAATGGAGACTTTAGTTAGTGTGGGTCTAATTTGAATAAACAAAACCACTCACAGGAAATAGTTATAAAAGTATCAAATAATTATTAGTTCTCTGTTCCATTCCTACTCTTAAGAAAATGAGTCCTTGTTTTCATTGATTTCTACTGCTTAGCTCAGAGTACTTTATCATGCAATGTTACAGGTCATTTTGATGATCTTGGCCGCAAATGCAGCTGTCGGTGTCATTACAGAAACAAATGCTGAAAAGGCTCTGGAGGCAAGTTATATTCCCAAATTACGACATCTGAGAAATATAATTTGTTTTTTTACGAAAATGGAGAAATAATTTTTTTGATAGGCAAGGATGAGTTAACATTTACATGAAAAATAATTAATAATTTTTTTTTACGAAAATAGAGAAATAATTTTTATGATAGGCAATGATGAGTTAACAATTACATGATCAGATTTGTTTGTATGTTAAGGTAGAATATTTATTCTTCAAGCAAATTGGTGCATATTGTATGAATGAATGAAGATAATTTTTTTTCTTTCATGCTCCCCCCTTGATTACAGTTTTCTTGATATTATACAATACGGAAATTGCAATACAAACATTGATGTCAATGCAAACACGGAATCTAGTCCCATAAAATGGAGTTGGATGTAATGAAACTTTTCTTAACATTTGAAGTAGGCTACCAAGAGTTTTTTAACGTCAGAAATATTACAATTTCATATTTTGGTGTACTATTCTTATACGTTGTGATACATCTTTCATATATTTTTATTGAAACAATATATATATTTTTATTAAATCTTAATCCATTGTAGGGCATACTTGTTGCAGGAGCTAAAGGCTTATCAAGCTGATGTCGCGACAGTGCTGCGAAATGGTGAGAAGATTCATAAACATTGGCTTGAGTGGAATGGTTGTTAGTTGTTGGACCAGTTATCAACTTATCCATATTACCTGAGTTTTTGCATCATGTCTTCTTTAGATATTGTTATTGATAAGTGGTACATTTTTTTCCGTAGGGAAGTTCTAATTTCTTTCACATAGAGATAAGTGATTTGGTCATGTCAGAATTGTCTGCTATTTGAAATTTGTAGAATGTTTTTCTCAATATGCTACTTTCTGATCCACTGAAGCTTTCTAGTTTTTACCGAGATCATCAAACTTACCCCAAATTCCACAATAAAAAAAAATTCTAGATCTGATAGAAGAATACATGGAAGACTTGGGGGGGGGGGGGGATTCTTTAGCATCCTAAAAATGGAAAAATTCTTTCAGATGATGAAATTAGGTGCTGAAAAATCTCCTTAGTCTAGTTGATGAGGCTGACTTGGTAATGAGCTGAGGACAGCTTTGCCACATAGACATTGCCATGAAAAGTAACTTTGGGGGGGGGGGGGGTGTTGTTTGAGGAAGATTTAGGAGCTTCTTATTATAAGTAAAGATGCCCCTGAACAAAGGAGATGAGGGATCTCCATACAAAATATAATTGAAAGGAGAAAAAAGAAACTAGAAGAGGAATGTAGGGGAGGGAGGCCCTCAACCTAAAAAACCGTATGTGTCTCCTCCCAAATCATTAATTGAGGGGGGGGGGGGTGAGATTAGATGAGTGCAATGTGATTTGAGTGTCTATTCTTCCCTCAATGGGACAGGTTTGTGGAAAACTTGTCATGAGAGGAGGTTTGGGACTGTTGTTTTGGCTGACTTGATTTGCAGGCAGTGTTTGGAGAAAAGATTCTAAGGATGTTGGGTCTAGGCCTGCAACTCGGGCGGGTTGGGTCGGGCTAGAGGGTTGCCCAAGCCCAACCTGCATGTTTAAATCTTCAACCTGAGCCTCAACCCAAAGGACCCAACCTGAGCTGCAACCCGCGGGTCGGGTTGGTTTGGGTCAAACACTAAAGAGGCTGAACAAGGTTAGATATACAAAGCAAAATCTTTGTTATCTATCAAATGAAAACTACAAGGAAATCCAGAAAATAATCCTCGCCATCACAATCATCATCATCTGAACCAACCACTCACTGAATCCTCCATCACCTATTCTTCCTCCCCTTTCACCATCTTCCAGGCCACCCCCCTTCCCAATCCACCATCATGGATCTTCTTCTTCTAAAATAGATGACATTGATCAAAGATTGGAACAAAAAGGGGACATACATCATGGAAAGAACCCCTCTTACAAATTTAGCTGGGCAAAAAACAAATACAAGCCCCAATCTTGATAGTGTAGAAAAAAGAAGATTGCAAATGTTTTATGGGGTTTCTCCTCCTCCAATCCAGCAAAATCCTTGTGAAATAAAGTCTCGATACAAAGAAAACAAGGTTTGGGAATGAAAAATGTATTACAAAAGGGGGGGATGGCAGAAGATGGAGAGAAAGAAACGAGAGTCAGTGTTGGGTTTTTTTAGGGTTACCATTTCAATTGATGGACTAGATTTAATCTTACCAATCCAATGGCTTAGCTTTGATGAGTATTTCAAAATGCTAACTTAATTTTTTATGTTTTAACAGTGAGACATGGTTGAATATCATCACCCAAGAGAAATGGTCTACTGATCAAAGAGTCAGTAATTCTCTTCATATAAGACTGCTTCGGGTTTGGGTTGAGCCCGAGTAACCCGACCCCTCAACCCGAACCCAACCCGAATTGGATTCGGGTTGACTTGGGTTTGGGTCGGGTTGAACCTGAGGACCAAAAATCCCAACCCAAACCCGCCCAAAAGTCGAATTGGGTCGGGTTTAACCCACCCAAGTTGCACCCCTAATTGGGTCTGACAGGAAGAAGACCAATGAGCAGAGAGGATATTTGAACATTGGAGGATTGCAAAAGCTTTGGGCAAGGAAATTAATTGAAAGGTTGGGAATGCATGCGTTATGTTCACAAGTATGGCTACTAGGAACAAAGTTATCTTCAGATCAAGGAATTAGGTTGTGAAGAAATGGAGACAGGGATCCTTCTAAACGTTCAAGTTTGGGGTTCTCTCATTGCCAGTCTTGATGGAAGTAACTTTTGTGCTCTGGGCCTCAGGAGTGCTTAAGTGTGGATTGTGGGTCAATTAAAAGTTAGGGAAGCTTCAGTACTATTTTTTTTTGGTGGGTTTTATACTATTTTAGACTCAATCCAAATGTGTTTGTGGGGCAGAGGTTGAATTGAGTATTTTATTGGTACTACAAGGCTTGACTGGGGTTTTACTTGTTTGATTTTAGTTGATTAGGATGGATGGCTAATGCATTGTGTCGTACTTCCTTTGGTTGTAGTTTCCTTAAATTTTTATGACACTTGCCCGTGGTTGTACTTACCTTTCTCAGAAAAATTACACGAGGAAAGAATCTGGATATTAATATAACAGTTTTCTGTGATTCAGTCTTGAAGTTCTATATAAGTTATAAAAAGTTGGATTTGTAACCCAATTTGACGATGTCAGAAATACGGGAGGGAGAATCTAAGGCTTGAATGCTTAGGGTCATGAAAGTCATAAACGGACCATCCATTAACGGACAGTTGAATTACATCTGGCTGGACTTCATGATGTAATGAAGCACACTTGGGGATGTACCAACAATACAGGCTATGCCTATTTTCATGGATGGTGGTTTTCTTTTAATTACATTTTGGGATTGTTATGATCATATTCACAGTCACGGGTATTGTGATTGCACTTATTCTCTTATTTGCTAATTGCATATCATTGGCATTGCGCTTGTAATTAATCACAATGCTAAATTGTTAGTGTTGGTTTTGCTCGTAAAATAACAAATATGCAACGCAGTCATCTTTATATAGAAACTCACAGTGACTTGCAGGTTGCTTTTCAATTTTACCTGCTACTGAGCTTGTACCTGGAGATATTGTTGAAGTTGGTGGTACGCTTATTTTCTATATTCTCTTATAATCGGACTTGAGTGGGATGTCTTTTCATTTTTTTCTTGTTTTTCATTGTTTTTATCTGGTTGGAGCAGTTGGGTGTAAAGTTCCCGCTGATATGAGAATGATTGAACTTCTTAGTAATCAATTGCGTGTTGACCAGGCAATTCTAACAGGTAAATGCCATTTGATTTTGATCTTAAGCAATAAGCAGTGACATATTTAGGTTACTGTTTAACTTAACCATTTCTTTTACTGTTAACTTCTTGGTTAATTATATATGAATATATACAATCTTTTTGCAATTGTTGTCAGTGGGACTTGTTCTTTTGAGGAATACTTGTTATATGTATTTTTGTCTGTCTTAATACTTCTTCTCGTGATTGCAGTTTTTGAAACAACATTTATGTGCATGCATGCATCTAGCGATTGTAAATCATAACATGTAGCCATGTACATATTATTATTTTGCCTTGCCGAGGGTTACATATCAATTTGACGTCTGTGAAAGAAAATTAACTTGGTGCTTGATACTAGGTGAGAGTTGTTCAGTTGCAAAAGATCTTGATTCAACTTTGGCTACGAATGCCGTCTACCAAGATAAAACAAACATTCTCTTCTCAGTAAGATTGAAACACTGTCTTAATCAGTTCCATGATGTATTTTTGCCCTTTCTGTTTGCTTATTATAATGTTCTCTAGGACAATGCTAGATCCTTGAATATCAAGCTCATTTCCTCAATTGATCAACAGTTTTTTGAACTGTAGGAGATGAGTCTTGGTTTGTAAGATTTTTATGATCATGATTTTGTTAACATTGACTTTTTATAGGGTACCGTTGTTGTGGCTGGTAGAGCAAGGGCTGTTGTTGTTGGGGTAGGCTCTAACACAGCAATGGGTAGTATACGTGATGCTATGTTAAGAACAGAAGATGTAAGCATTACCAATTCTTTTTATTTAATTTAGTTTTTTTATGAGTGCAGCTGTTTCCGGTCCATATTGTCGCCCAGAAGTCACCTGAGCATTGTTTGTACACTCCCTTGGCAGTATATATGCACTTTTAGGGTATATACACTAATAGGAGTTTACGCAGACTGCTCGGATGAAATTTTGGGCAAACTTTTGGGTCTATTTTTACTTTTTTTTGTAAAATGTTTTGGGAGCAACACTATATGCAGGTTCCATCACTCTTTTTCCAATGCACCCCCGTGTTATTTTTTTCAGTTTCATTTTTTCACAACTTGTGTGGGTTCCCTATCTTGATCCAATATGCTTTTGATTGCTAGCATTTGAATCCAAAGATTATCTTCAGCTGTTCATTGAAACCATCCATTTCTTCTGCTGTTGTAGGAAGCAACACCATTGAAGAAGAAGCTTGATGAATTTGGAACTTTCTTGGCCAAGGTTTTCTTTTTCCATTTATCTTCATACATCACTATCATCTTGTAATAGTTTCTTTCAAGTTCTTTTTCCCTTAAAATGTCATAAGTTTTTTCTTTATTCCATTATTGTTTTGCAATGCATCAATTAATGGTACGGGACTAAATAGTTTTTACACATGATGCATTTGTATCGAACATTGGATTTTAGATAATTAAGACATGAATCGTGTAGGAAATATTTTGCAAATTAATGAATCCATTATGATTTCATTCTTCATTGTTTGTTAAAGGTGGAATACATATTGCTTTTTGTTTTTAGGTTATTGCAGGGATCTGCATCCTTGTGTGGGTAGTTAACATTGGCCATTTTCGTGATCCTGCTCATGGAGGATTTTTGCGAGGTGCAATCCACTATTTCAAGGTACCCCCAAATGATCTTGCTGATATATGATGCCAAATTTTTTTACGTCTGCACTATGGTCTACTGATTTTGATATGCATAAGCGAATAAAAATGCTGATGCTACTTATAAAAAATGCTGATGCTGTGTTATTCTGTAGTGTTTTTGTATAGAATTCCCTGTGATATTGTACAGTCTATTTGTTCTGTCTTTTGCAAGAACTCAATAGTGATTGTATTTTGAACAAATGTTACATTTTTGCATTTTATCATTACCACCAGAGCTTGATTTATTTATGTGAATGAGAGTTTATTTTCAAAGACTCTTGTTGGCTAATCATAATACAATTGCTTCTATCCTTTTCTACGTTGCAGAACTTAGGGTGTGTTTGTGCACAAATTGGAAAGGAAAAATGAAAAGAGTGAGGGAATTTGGGTCAAAGGGAAAGTGGTGGAAAGTAAATTTTTTTTTCCTTTGACCAACTTTTATGATGTTTGTGCATGTGGTGGAAAAATTTTCCATCAATTTCTCTCAAATTCTCACCTATGGGGAAGGGAATTTTTTTTCCACTTTTCCTAATAAGACAAAATAGGGGAGGGAAAGTGTTGAAATTTTTTTTCTTTCCCTTGTTCGGCACAAACACTGGATTTTTAAGTGGTCAGCGGAGGAAGTGGAGGAGGTCGGGGAGGAGGGGAGTGGGGAAGAGAGAGAGAAGGCCAAGGAGGCCGTGGTGGTGGTGGCGATAATGTGGACACAGCCGCAATGATGGTAGTGTACGGCGGTGGTGGAAGGAGGGGGGGGGGGGATGAAGAGGGGATAAAAGATGGGATAAAAGAGGAGATAAATCAAATTGGAGTTGTGGGATTTGAAGTTTTAAAAAATTATATATATATGTAATGGTGAGATTAATATTCTCACCAAATTTAGGTAGTGTGATTAACATGATGGTTGGATTTAAAAAATGATTAGTAAGGTTAGTCTTCTTCCTCCCCTGTTTTATAAAGAGTGGTTGACTTTCTTTCAGTCTATTTTGTGCGTGGGTAGGGCCCAGCCTCAGAATGAGGCCTGGCTCTGGCCCGGGTTTTGCCCCTACGGGCCCAGACCGGGTTTCAGGCTTCGGGCCAAATGTGATGCTTATTATCAGCCATGTCTTTGTTTCTTATTCACTGTTAAGCAAATTGATGTTCCTGTTTAAGGGTGCTTTCCCCCAAGCATCTCCAAATTTATTAGTTGATACTCATGTAGGCTTGTGTGGATATTCTGATTACATTAGTAAAATTTAGCACAGATATTTATCTCAATATCATGACAGCTTTGGACTAAAACAACTTCAAATGTGTCGAAGATCCTCCTGTAATACTGTGAAACTCTGCAACCAGGTGAATAAGGGATTGGGGATTAACTGCATTGCGGCTTCTATTGTGGCTTTTAGCATTGAGGGTGAAGTTATTGTGGGTTAATAATGCACTTTGTTGTTTCTGATCTTCTTGATCAGTTTTTCTTGTATTGGGTAGCTGGTCCTCACCTGCTAGTGTTTTTCTACGAGGAGTTTACCCCATATTCAATAACATTTTGGGTGGCAAATTCCCACATATCCTCCAAATAAAATAATAAAAAAAGAAAAAAAGAAAAAAAAAATCCGTGAAGCTCTTCCAAGTCATTTCTACAACATGTGAATTTTCATCCTCTCTTATCTCATGAATGATTTTACATTTTGCTGACAACCATGATTACGAAAATGTGCCCAGTCATTTATGTATCACAGAAATGTTGATCCTGTGGGAGTGAAATGGAACGGTTGCAGATGAGATATATGTATATCCTTGTTCATATTTGTTTTTCCATCAGAGTGGATATGGATATTAGTCAAATAGCAGCCAAGTATCCATATTTGGTGTAAATGGATAGGGTTATGAGACATGAATAACTATTATTATTAAATATTACAAATAAGAATTTCAATGATATGAGTTATATTCATAAACAAATACATATATTTTGAAAAATAAATGTATCATATCGTGGTGTAGGCAAGTTAATTCACCGTATATTTTAAAAAACAGATGTATTTGTTTATATATGTATTTTCATATCAATATCCATATTTGTTTTCAAAGACATTTATGGATTCTAAATGTGGGTAAAACACAGTTAAAAAACAATAATCAATTGTCTTTTTCCTTTTCATCCGTGATCCTGTATCCGTTTCATGAATAATCTCACATTCTGTGAACTGTCATAGTCCTAATCCCCTATTCTTCCATTTTTTTGAAAATAGGATAGGAGCTTTCCATTAAGTAAGAAAATCCCCCACGCTTCCCTTACTGCAAGTCAATAAGATATTTGTTCAGTTCTCTCCAGGGTGGTTTTCTAAAGTCACCCTTTGTGCTACCTAAAATCCTTCTAAAGGTTGAATTCTTCGAACATGAAATTTGTAACACCCAACAATGTCTAGAACACATGAATAATTCTCTATTGTTTTATAAGCTTGTAATGTCCATGCTTGAGGACTTCCAATAGGAAATTTTCATTTATTGACCCTTCATTCTCTTAATATTGTTGTCTATAATTACTCTCCCTCTCCCTCTCTCTAAGTAGCTAACAGGACCCCAATATGTTTGAGAAAGCTTCCGCAACTCAGGAAGGCTTGATTGAAGAATAGAAAAATGACTTCATTTTTCAATCCAATATCTCAGTCTGGTTATGTAATTCTTTCTATTATCCACCATGGCTGCTTCTTTTGTCTCTTGTTAATTCTTGGTGCAAAGTCATTATTTTTTGTCATGGACCTATTTTCATTGCATGTTCTATTGAAGAATACAGTAAAAAAAAATGTTCCTATTGAAGAATAAATTGACTCGATTTTTATTTTCATGAATTCACCGGCCCATAGCATTTTCTTTATGTTGCCTCAAATGCTGAACAATTTTGTGTGTCCTTTTTCTTGTATTTCAATGCTTGCCCACAATTTCATTTTCACTGAGTACCTTTGTGTTTTCTCCTTGACGAAGTCTTTGATATTCTAATCATAAGTATCATTAACCTTTTATTCCTCTGTATTTGCAGATTGCAGTTGCTCTTGCTGTCGCAGCCATCCCGGAAGGCCTTCCTGCTGTTGTTACGACGTGAGTTATGGCTTGGCCTCTATGTAACATCACTTTTTTAAAAAAAATTCTTGAATCTGATTTGTTGAAATAAAATGGTGGGCAATGTTTTTTTTTTAATTTATAAAACCTCTAATTGAAGCACCTGATTGTTTAATGCATGTTTTTTTTTCTTCTGTTTCACTCTTGACTTCAATGTGGTAATAAATCTTCTAATACAACTTTTTGTTCCTTGTATATTTATTTAATTCTAAATGCGTACTTGATCTGTATGTCCTTGTTCTCTGAATTCCTATGCTTGTGGTGAGAGCCAGTTAGATTTTGAAACTTTTGATTTGTGGTTAATGGATGCTTTCAATACTGGGTATATCATATAGGTGGGACCTTGTGCTTGTAATTGAAATAAAAGGTCATACTTTCTCCTATATGGAAAATATCTGTTTTTGCAATTTTTTCAGCGACATTAACATTGTTCTGAGTAATTATTAAAAAAGAAAAAAAAACCCTTATTTATGTTACTTATAAATATCTTTTGAGTCTTGCAACTTTTTATGTAAAATTTCCTTCATCTGTGTGTAATGAAGGAATTGTAGCTTCCCCATTTGTGGCATTTTGTATGAAATTTTATGCATCATTGTGTGAGATGCTCTGCTGGACTTGTGCATCAATAATTGTACTTTTTTTTAATGGATATTAGTGATATGCACTTGCATGATCAAGCTTTGCATTTGAAAACAAGTACTTTCGATGAGCCATCAGTCATAACTCTTGTAAACTCCACTCCATTGTCACCTATTAATATGCACTCCTATAGATAAATAACATACTGATACCGTTAATATTATCTATGATTTGAAAATTTGTTTTTGTCCAAGGCCAACTATACTAAAGGATATTTAAATTCTTCCCTTATAAGATTTTATGATGTGGGTTCTAAATGCTAATTGTGTATGTTTTTCTATGTTAACTGATCGCATGTATTCTCAACATAAGTTTATTGACTTAAAAATTTCCATGGATTTTGCCTATATTCCTTTTCTTTTCCATTCTTGATATAGGTGCTTGGCCCTTGGGACAAAAAGAATGGCACGTCTGAATGCAATTGTGAGGTCTTTGCCATCAGTAGAGACCCTAGGGTGTACAACAGTTATCTGCAGTGACAAAACTGGGACTCTGACGACAAATATGATGTCTGTATCAAAGGTAATTTGTCACAAATTTTCTTGTCTCTTCTGTACTGGTGCCCATAACTTTTTTTGCCAAGCATTCTTTTCCCATAAATTTTACAATATTAATACTGAGTTTTATTGTCTTTGAGTTTTATAGTCTTCGTTCATTTGCTCAGCATACACTTACTATTCCTACCCTGCATTGTTTCTTACAAGTTAAATTTTTTTGAGCCAAATGATTTTCCTCTTGTTGTTTACTAATTGAAGGATATTGTTGCATTATGCGTGGCTAGACATGTAGTGACACATGGTTTAGTAGAGCGCACACATCACGAATCAGTATTAGTGTTGCTTTTTAGTTTGTTAAGAAGGGTTAAGGGGCTATAGATTTTCTCTAAATCATGTCTCATTAGTGAGCGCATTTGTAAAGATTGCCTGTTTATGTTAGGCTGTGTATCACAGGATTCTTGTGTGAGAATTGGAATTGCGACGATCATGTGTTGCAAAGGAGTTGAGACACCATAAGCACTAGCACAATAGCTATTAATATGGTAGTGTCATGATATTTTCTTTGCTATCACTCTGCTTCAGATCTGCGTGGTTTGGTCTGTGCACCATGGCCCCATCACCACTGAGTTTACTGTTGGCGGAACAACATTTGCACCAGAAGGTCTTATATTTGATGCCACGGGGATGCAGGTGGGTGTTTCTACTTATTTATTTATCAGTATCAGTTGATACTGCTTGTGTAGTATTAGGAATGCTCTACTTTTTTTTTTCTTTGTAGATTTTTTTTTTTGGCTATGTAGCTGTCTTACAGCAGTATTGGTGTTATATATGGTTTTCGACCTTTTCTTTTTAAGGTGGAGTTTTTGACTTTTCTTTATAACTGTGCTATTAGAACCGGAATACAGTTCACTAATTGAAATCCATGAGTGCTCCTAGTGTGCCCTGTACATGATCAGTTTTCACTTTTCACCCTTGTGCCTGTCAAAGCCATGGGCAGTAACAGATTAACCCCCTATAGAAATTATGGTCTACAAAAAATGTCCCTATCAAATTTAGGGAAAATCCACCTTTTTTTTAATACTTCTATATGTGTGCATGGCTTGTGCAGTCTCCTTGTATGTTCTGCCCTGTCAAAGCCATGGGCAGTAACAGATTAACCCCCTACGGAAATTATGTTTTGCAAAAAATGTCCCTATCAAATTTAGGGAAATCCACCTTATTTATTTATCAGTATCAGTTGATACTGCTTGTGTAGTATTAGGAATGCTCTACTTTTTTTTTTCTTTGTAGATTTTTTTTTTTGGCTATGTAGCTGTCTTACAGCAGTATTGGTGTTATATATGGTTTTCGACCTTTTCTTTTTAAGGTGGAGTTTTTGACTTTTCTTTATAACTGTGCTATTAGAACCGGAATACAGTTCACTAATTGAAATCCATGAGTGCTCCTAGTGTGCCCTGTACATGATCAGTTTTCACTTTTCACCCTTGTGCCTGTCAAAGCCATGGGCAGTAACAGATTAACCCCCTATAGAAATTATGGTCTACAAAAATGTCCCTATCAAATTTAGGGAAAATCCACCTTTTTTTTAATACTTCTATATGTGTGCATGGCTTGTGCAGTCTCCTTGTATGTTCTGCCCTGTCAAAGCCATGGGCAGTAACAGATTAACCCCCTACGGAAATTATGTTTTGCAAAAAATGTCCCTATCAAATTTAGGGAAATCCACCTTTTTTTTTAAATACTTCTATATGTGTGCATGGCTTGTGCAGTCCCCTTGTATGTGAAGTGATGACAATAGATACTTTTTTTGTATTCATTGCAGCTTGAATTTCCTGCACAATTTCCATGCCTTCTCCACATAGCAATGTGTTCTGCTCTTTGCAACGAGTCTGTTTTACAATACAATCCAGACAAGAAAAACTATGACAAAATTGGCGAGTCTACGGAAGTTGCCCTGCGTGTTCTTGCAGAAAAGGTTTGTAGATGAATGTGAGACTATTTAGTTATTGTCACTAATAATATTTGATATGCCATTTGAACTATTCGAGAATTCATTTACGGAGTGCAAGGATCTCTATTTACATAAAATTGTTTGATCAGGTTGGTCTTCCTGGTTTTGATTCAATGCCTTCGGCATTGAACATGCTGAGCAAACATGAGCGTGCATCATACTGTAACCGTTATTGGGAGCACCAATTCAAAAAGGTTTGCTTCTGTCTCTTGATTGATGGACTATTCTGCCAGATGTTTCTAAGATAACTAGTTAGTTGTTTTGAATTTTCCAATAGTACAGGTTAAGCTTGCAATTTTTCAAAATCTAAAAACTGTGTTCCTGAGATTTCTACTGCCTTCTGTTCTTTAGTTTTAAACATATTAAATGCATGAGAACTCTTGTGAAATGGCTAAGATCTTACATTTAAAGCTCATCTCTCGAATTGCTTAATGCCCAAAATATGTGCATTGTTTTCTTCTAATTGGGATGTGGTAATGCACTGTTTCTAAAATCACAGGTTGTGAGCTCCTATGTCTCCCAAAAATTGGGTAGTTTTAATTTAAATTGTTTCATTATGTTTTGGCCCATTCATTGCATATAATTTTCTAAGACAAGATGCATCTTGCATTGATCTTTTACTAATGTATGGAACATGATTGACTCCAACTTACTACAGCATTTTGTTCATTTAAAAGATGATATACTTATTGTGCTCCGTATCTGCAGATTTCTATATTAGAATTTTCTCGTGACCGCAAAATGATGAGTGTGCTTTGTAGTCGCAAGCAACAAGAGATTATGTTTTCAAAAGGTGCTCCTGAGAGTATTATTTCAAGATGCACGAGTATTCTGTGCAATGATGATGGATCATCCGTTCCACTAACTGCTGACATTCGTGCCGAGTTGGAGGCTAAATTCCACAGGTTGGTATTTTATCAATATTTATATCTGCAGAGTCTCTTGTTCTTTTGGCTATTTAGCACTTGCAATTTGATATGGTTTTTCTATGTATCCGACCGCCTTTACCCCACTTTTGATGATTATATAGAGAATAAGATAAATATCTGTAGCTGCATCACCTGTTCATCTCGCCCTCAGAATCCTGAAATAAGATTAATAACGTGCATATACATTCCAATTTTGTACGATATTTAGAAAAAAATTATGTAATGTGGTCATTTCTTGTAAATGTGTCTAGGCTAACATCTGATGCCCCATGCAAAAATATAAGAAATTGATATTTTGGAGAGTTTGGACTTCCATTACGTTTGAGGGGAAGCTTGTTGCAGGATATTGCTGATATTCTGATTGTCATAACATTCTGCAATCAGAAAAAATAGCTTGGTTGACCTAATCTTATCAAAGTCAAGCTAGCCATGATTAGAAAGCCTGTTGCTGTTTCTAAATTTTTAGTGCCTAGATCAATTTATTGATGATTGCATTTTTTTCTAATTGCTGCATTTTGAAGCCACATTTGATCTCCATTTTTTTGATAGGTAAGTAGTGGGATTTCAAGTCAAGACCTCATGGTTGCAAATTCGGTTGTCAACCATTGAGCTATGAGATCAATCCCACATTTGATCTCCATCTAGCTAATTGTCCTATCAGCTCATGATGCTATTCATTTTAGTTCGTTATTATATCTAGGTGGTGTGGAAGAGCATTTATTAATTACAGTTCATTTCATCCTTTTCAGTAGTTCTTGGACTGTGTTAGCTTAATATCTGATTATTAACAAGGAGCATGTATTATACTCACATTCTCATTATTTCTTCAAACATTTTACAAAAATTCTTCTAATTTTTGTTTTTCCCACATCATCCCCATTAGGGTGGAGTCCATATATGCTTGTAACCTTGAAGCAGTGTTATCACTCTGAAATTATAGCTGTAAGTAGATGTGTCTTCAGAGTATTGTAAATTTATTAGGATGTTAAAGACTAGAAAACATGTAATTGAATGAATTAGAAGCACTTAGAAATTATTTTAGTGCTTTTAGATGTTAAAATAACCATATTTGAAATTAGCATGCTGAGAAATCAAACTTCACGTTAGTAATGTATATGTGTTAGGCATGTTGTGTAATGCTGTGGGGATGAAACTACTGAGCATCTCTTTGTCCTATGTGCGGTGGTTCTCCATGTTTGGACATGGTTGGCTGCAGCTACAGGGATTGGTGCAGATTTCTCTACTTTTCCGGCTGTGGTGTGGTCTCTTTGGCTTATGCGTAATCTGGTTACGTTAAGGACACCATGCTTTATCTTGATAACATTTGGAGTCGGTGATCCGTTTCATCAAAGATTAGGGGAGATTTTGTGCGGGGGCTAGTAGTGTGTTGTATATGGGGGGAAGAATAGTTATTGAGTAGAGTTAGGTGATGGTGTTTTGGGCAGTGGCATTGGTAGATCTCTCTTATACTGAGACATGGCCCCGTGATTTATTTTTCTTGTTATATTTGTGCTTGTTTCATCCTTGAGTGTTCTCATCATTTTGAGAAAATTGGGCTAGGATGCCTATCATTTCTCAAAAAAAAAAAGATATTAGAAAAGGTTCATGAGAAGCTCTCTGTGTTCTCTGTTGATTCAAACATTTTGACTGTTAAATATATTTTACTGGGGGCAAACTGAGCTTCGGTTAAGCCGGTTATCACCCGTCTCCGAAAAGGAGGTGAGGGGATCAAACCCCACCGTGCCAAATGTGCAGAGGGGGCACCGATTTTTGTATATTATTGGGATTTATTGAACATTTTTAACGTTTATTCCTACTTGCATGTGACACCTCTCTTATGGAACTGTAATGTTGGGGAAATATTTGACTTTTAATTTCTCCAAATTGTTCGATGTTCTTTCAATGATTTTCATATCATGTTGTTTCCTTGTTTTCCCAGTGTACTCATGCTACACCATTCACACTTTTTTTTCCGCATCAGATCTGCTAATTGTGATGTTATTGAGTCATCAGTTTTGCAGGGAAAGACACACTCAGATGTTTGGCCTTGGCGCTGAAGCGTATGCCCATGGGCCAGCAGACACTCTCTCTTGAGGATGAGGCAAATCTTACATTTATTGGTCTGGTAGGCATTCTTTTTTCTTGTCTGATCGGGTGATATTTTAGATAAATAATCTGAAATGATGTAAAGGATTGTTTTTTATTTTTATTTTATTATTATCCATATGAAAATCGATCTAATTCTAATGAGGTTCATGGACCTTTTTTTGTCCATTCTTGCACTGAACCTTCTATTGTCATGCGTGCTTAGGTTGGAATGCTTGATCCACCAAGGGAAGAAGTTAGAGATGCTATCACATCATGTATGTCTGCTGGCATACGTGTTATAGTTGTCACCGGGGATAACAAAGTAAGACAGAAGCACTGTCCATTCTTTCATTTTAAATTTTTTCGATCATCTTTGCACTACTTTGACCCTTTGATCTGATTCATTTATATACAGACTACTGCAGAATCCCTCTGTCGCCAAATTGGGGCATTTGATCACTTGGAAGATTTTTCTGGCTATTCTTATACGGCATCTGAGTTTGAACAACTTCCACCTTTGCAGAGAACACTAGCATTACAACGTATGGTACTCTTCACCAGGTACTGAGATTCTTGCAGCATTTTTTTAACAAAAAATGCTGGCTGCGTTAAGAATGTAATTGCCTCTCTAACAGAACATGGCCTGTCCTTGTTCTTGTTTATGTACATACGCCCTGGCATCTCAACATGTACCGACTTATCCCAACATGACAACTAAAGAATAAATGTCAGTACAGTTCATATATTTGAACTTAGGCATCTAAAGTATTGGGGGAGACAAAACCTTCATGAATCATTTTTTCTTCCTTAAAACTTGGGTTATTTGCTTGATGACCATAACATTTATGATGTTCAAAAGCTAATTATGGGTTTCTTTGATCAAATTTGTTCTTATTTATGGGTGGGTCGGGCTATCTCTGTTTGTTGAAAGACTCTTGTATTCTTAATCTTTCATTGATCCCAACCTTATTGCATTCACCATTTTTATGTATCCCTTGTTTTGTCATATTTTGTTTCGTTCTTTGGGGAATATCATATCATTTTGTTTCCATACGATCTGAATTAAAAAAATTGAAACCCTTGTCTGTAGATTTTCATGGTTATAGTTTTTGTTGAGCATGATGAGCTCCTAGTGGATATTTCATACAGGACTCGTGGAAGAATATTGTTGAGTCAAGTGGATTTGTAATATGGTTGTAAATTTTGCGATGTTCCTTATTGGTTATATTTACCCAATTGAAATTCAGTTGATATATATATCATAGTTCAAAGTGCGGCCGCACGTACCGGTACGTGCGGCCGCACGTGCTGATGTGCCCCCCTCGGCGCACATAACACCTAAGTGCTGTCAAAGTGCGGTCATGTGCGGCCATGTGCGGTCATGTGCAGGGCATATGCGGTCATGTGCGGTCAGCCGTTCGAATCCAGTTCGAACGGGAATCAAACGGCCCTTCAGGCGTTCGAACCCAGTTCGAACGGGATTCAAACGGTTCGAACCCAGTTCGAACGGGATTCAAACGGACCTTACGCGTTCGAACCCAGTTCGAACGGGATTCAAACGGTCCTTTGGCGTTCGAATTCCGTTCGAATGAGGTTCAAACGCCCATATACTAATTTTTTTTTTTTTAAATAAATATACAATGTGCGGCCGCATGTACTGTATGCGGACCCCACCGCACATGGGGTCCGCACATGCTTTTTAAACTATATATATATATATATATATATATATATATATATATATATATAAATTTTTCTTCAAATCTCTATTCAGTTATTTGCATTCTGATGATTGGACTGCTTCTTTTGCTCTCATAAAATAGTGATTGCTACTTATGAAAATATTGAATGCTTTAACATGTTTCATTTTTCTTCATTTTATAGGGTTGAACCATGTCATAAGAAGATGCTTGTTGAATCCTTGCAAAATCAAAATGAAGTGGTATGCAGTATAACCTGAATCTAGTCGATTGCCTGAATAAATTTTTATTTGAGGGAAAGTAGAGCAATATTTTATTGACTAATGATCAGATGCCCATGAATAAAATACTTAAATAGTCAAGAATCTGTTTGCAGCTTCCTTTAAATTAAATTATGGTTTTTTTACTTTAGCATGTGATTGTTACTTTTATTTATACTAGGCAGATATTTATTCTATGGTTTGTACAGTTTAGTATTTCAGAGCCAATGCATATCCGGAAATAAGTGGCTTTGAGTTTTTAGTTTCGAAAGCATCTTAGATAGCTGAACGACATCTTGAAAATAATGTATTATGTTCAATGTAAAAGACTGTCATGAAATCCAGACAACAGTACCTTTTAGACCTCAAATTTCTCGTAATTTAAAAGCTTGCATAGTGATTATTCAAATGCGTTTTTTTTATAAGTTTTCCAATCAAGTGCACTTTGATGCGTATATGTCTCTTTCTATGTCTATATCATCATGAGTAGATCAGGCTTTCAATTTTGGATGTTCTGGCAAATGAAAATATATTCCTTAACAGCTTCAATTTCATTGAACGAAATTCATTTTTTAAATCATTTATCAGTTTTCACATCTCTCTTTATTGTAAAATCAGTGATGGAAATCTTATATTTTGGAGAATTCTTGAGCTTCCTATGGTAAAAGCACCTTTTTATAATTTTATCTTGTTTCTTTTAATCTGCGAACAACTCAAACATTTGGACAGCAACACATTCCTTATATTCTCCAAATTTAGCATTCAGTCTGTTTTTCTCATTGACCAGCTTTGAGCTATCTTCGAACAAGGTGTACTAAGGAATATTGTCCAGGATAGAAGCAGTCACCATCAGCTACCGGCCCAAGTAGATATAAATTGGGCCAGTCAAACAAGTCAACAGCAAGAATTTATATATAATATAGAACTTTTTTTTAAATTTCCATGTTGATTGTTCCTATTTCAATTTTCATTATATTTATTCAATGTTGTTTATATCCTAGAATTCTGAATTGTTTTTTTCTAAGCGTCATTACTCTGTTGTAATCATTTAGATATTAAAGAAACCGTTCAAGTCATCCATGTTTTAGGTTGCGATGACTGGTGATGGTGTCAACGATGCACCTGCTCTAAAGAAGGCGGACATAGGAATTGCCATGGGATCAGGAACTGCTGTTGCAAAGGTATTTCTTTACTTAATTTCTTGGGTGTAATTAAAGCACTCCAATTTAATTTGATATTGTTATGATTTCTAAAAGGAAAAGCACTTCAGTTTATAATTTGATTTCAACATCACCCACTTTGTCAATAAATTCAATTATCTTGGGTTTGAAACCGACTTATTACTGGTATTCAAAGCCTAGGCCAGAGAGTTTCTTAGGGTCTGCTGTTTCAGGCATTCTTGGGTCCTGTTTTCTTTTTAGTATTGTTTTCCTTTTATTTCTTTCTTTTTAGGAGATCCCTCATTTCTGTTTGTCTGAGGGGAGTCATTTATCTTTATATGAATGCTCCAATCTTCTTTTAAAAATAAAAATAAAAAGGTCATGGGGTTTCTGTGATAGTTGATATTTCTATGCCGGGAATACTGCATGACTTTAATACTTAGAACAGAGGACTAACTCAAGTGGTTTATTACTTCTAATATTGTTATGCCCTTTGGTTTTAGAGTGCTTCAGATATGGTTCTGGCTGATGACAACTTTGCATCAATTGTAGCAGTAAGTTTTTTCTTCTGTTGACAAATTATGATTCATCTGTCTTTTCATAACTTTGAGTTTATGATTTGGCCACTCTTTGGATCAGGCTGTTGCCGAGGGAAGGGCCATATACAATAACACTAAGCAATTTATCAGATACATGATTTCTTCAAACATTGGAGAAGTTGTTTGTATATTTGTAGCTGCAGTGCTTGGAATGCCAGAGACACTTGTTCCTGTAATTTTCTTTTTTCCCTATAATTTTATCTTTTTGTTTAAGAAGCTCGTATATGATTTTGGTTATGCTGCTATTAGTGCTTGTTTTAATCATGATTTTTTTTTCTTTTGTGCCACGGGGATTGCTTATCTAAATATTCTTATTTATCAACAATATTTTGCTGAAGCCAGTTAGGAAAGCCCAAGTTCAAAATTGGTAATAGGATGATCTGCCATTATGCAGAATGAGATATGTTGTCACATAATCATGTGCGCAGGAACCTTTTCTGTGTGATGGTGTCATTGTTGATCCATTGATCCTAAGCTTGTTCATAGTGTAGAATTAACTGATGTTTCATTTTTCTTCTTGCTGAATCATTGGATTTGATGATGCTGATTGGTTGATTAGTTAGCCAATATTGCTAGCTGGACATGTAAATATTTTCTCTGTCTAATTTACCTGCTTTTGGGACATCGATGACCATTTATATTGTTTACTAAATCATAGACTACGACATATTCACTGATCTTGCTCATTCCATTGCCCAGGTGCAATTGCTTTGGGTGAATTTGGTTACTGATGGATTGCCTGCGACTGCCATTGGGTTCAACAAGCAAGATTCGGATGTCATGATGGCAAAACCACGTAAGGTATCATCGTCTTTCATGTGAAAATATTGTTGCTTGTCTAGCTACTGAATAAAAAGTTTCATGAATTGTTTGATTATAAGTTTGTCTTAGGGTGATTTCACTTTTGCTTATAATCTCAAGTTAATTTGATGAATTACTTTTGCTTATGCCTATGTCCTTGATACAAATTTAAGATTATGGACAACGGGGAACCTACTTGTTGTGACAAATAAGTAACAGACACCAAAAAATAAATACAAATTTGGGTAATCGGGGTTTGTGAACCTGCTAACTAGTGATGAGCCGGCGCTCATCAGTTTGATACTTGGGTTGGCCTGGCTGTGTGGTATGACGAACATATTAATGTTTACTATTACATGTTTGCAACTTTGCATAAATAGTAATAACTGCTAGTTCATAAACTCGTTAGTAACTTCTATTATATCACCGGTTTAGAACAATATATGTAATTCTAAACGATGCTAACCTTATGAACTCGGGCTTGAGCTTGAATCAGAAGTTTAAGTAGTTTTAGGGTTCGTTTAGCTCAGCAGTGTGGGCCTCCGCGTTTGGAAACTCAGTGCAGTGGTGGAGAAGCATTGTTTCCATGCGTTTGAAAACACCAAAAAGTGGCATGTAACGCCACCACTCCCTTTGAAATGCCAACACCAAAATTGTGTTTGGATGGGAGGTAGCTTTGTGTGGTGTTTTCAAACGCAAACTCGCCTCAAACGCATTGCCAAACGGACCCTAGTCAGGTTCAAGATTTGGTTTCTCAAATCACTTGTAAATGAAACTCAAATCTTTTTGCAGAGGCATTCAAGCCAAGCTGTCGTACATCACTTTCTAAAACTTTTCACCTTGTTTAAGATAACCCATTTCCTGATGCTTAGTTATTTGTAATTTTGTATACATCTTCATAAAGACCATGGAAATTTTAAACTGGCACCAGTGTGGAAGGAAAAGCTATCTTAATTGTTGACTTCGAGGAGAGAAGGGGGGGGGGGGGGGGGGTTGGTCCTCAATGGATGAGTAATTCACCGGAGTGTGCAATCTAATGAAACCAGGCAAAATGAATTGAACAAACATTTATGTCATAATATATAAGCCAATCCAGTTTACTCAGTACTGAGTTTCTGTGGTTAATGTAGTTGATGATAAAATATGGAACCATTGCCCCACATATGACAAATAAAAGATTACTCTTGCAGTTTATGAAATTGACCACGAAGTTATATGCTATGGTGAGAGTGCACATATTTTGTTATTGTTTATTGGAATTGTACATTGAGCATGGCTTTGAAACACTTCCCATGCCTTATGGGGGTTTTCTACTTGCACAAGATTATCATGTCTTTTGTTTAATGCAGGTTAATGAAGCTGTCGTTAGTAGCTGGCTATTTTTCCGTTACTTGGTCGTTGGAGGTAGATAACAAGTGTATATGCATCTTTATTTGTTCTCCAATTACACTCCGACTATTGTACTGTGATGACTTTTGGTTTGAGGGCTTCCTATCATTACTATTTTATCCAATCACTCTTGGCTTAGTTTTCTCTGACATAGCTAGACGTCCCTATTGGAAGGTCATTTTAGTGGACCTTTTACTGCGTGATTGGAATCTAGCTGGTCTCACTACTCTCTTGTCACTATGTTAAAGCATGGAGGCTTTCTTCTGGAACCGCCCTTTACCCCTAAACATGTTAATCCTTCTGAGCAGTAGCATAAAATTTTCCTTTTATACAACAGATGGTGCTGATTCACCTTTCTGCCAGTGTGACTTGACATGGATAGACGGGATTTTCCAAAGTGGATTCAAGCAGGGGATATCTCTGTGTGTTCCACTACTTTGACTGCCTGTCCATTCTAGTTTTGTTAATGATTTTTATTTTCCAAACTACATTGTTACTGAAGTGATGCGGAACCTGGAGTAGGAAAACACTTTTTTACGTATAATTCCTTTGCACTGAAACTGTACTATTTTCAATGTTTGAAGGATTGATATCTGATTAATGAGTGACTGGTCCTTGTAGTCTATTTCTTGTCTGCCAAGTCTATTGGTTGAAGTGGACTCTTCCAGAAAATGCTTGGGCTGATACTATAGCATTAAATAAATTATTATGTCTGCTACTGGTGGCAATTGGTAATTACTTGAGGTTTCTTTTTTAGCTCGCCATGGATTCTATATTGATGATATATTTGATATTTAAACTTTCATCTCACCTGACATGATTTATACTTAGAGGCTCTGCTTGGCTTTGAATGGTCATAACAGAAAATAACAGGAATGCAAGACACTTGTTTGTGGCACAGATGGAATAATTAGTAGGAGCTGGCCAGGCTGGAGCTTCCTGTAGACCACTTTGAAATTATAGTATTTGATTCAAAATATTTTTCTTTTACAACTGAATCTAGCCATCTATGCATCCTTCCCCTGAGTGAAGGGTGGTCTTTTTTTGAGGTCATCCATTTTTATAATCAGAAGCCTAAGATTCCTATCAATCTATTCTAGAAAACTTAACTGCAATTGTGCTGAAGCCTGAGATCCTGTTTCTATGCGTTTTTGAACTGTTGAGTCCTATAAAACTGCTTCAAGTCTAGTTGTAGGGAAGATGAAGATTTCTCTCTGTACGTATTAAAAGCTAATATTCTTATAACATAATGCAGATGTTTGAGGTCACCATGCAATTGTTGTTAAGCATTGTACACAGTGTATGCATTTTGATTTGAATTATTTTAAGTAACTTACTTTATTTATTTATTTATTTCAGCTTATGTTGGTCTTGCCACAATTGCTGGGTTCATATGGTGGTTTGTTTACTCCGATAGTGGTCCCAAACTTCCGTATTATGAATTGGTAAGATATGTTTCATTATGATTAGCACCAGTTGAGTGTAGAGGAAATACTATATGCAAATGTTTGTTTTCATTTTCTTGGGGCATCCTGTGGTGGATTTGGAAACTACTCTTTCCGCTAAAATGCAATTCACATGGCCGTTTAATTTAGAAGTCATGCCAGTCTAATTTCTTCATTGATAGTCCAAAGGAAGACTTTTTTGTTGGACAATTTTGCTTGTGAAATTTTTCTTTTGATTTCAAAATTTCACTGGTTCACATTTTGATGAACTGATGAATTCTGTTGCCTGAGCATTTATGGAAATGTTCATTTTATGATGTGTTTATTTGGCAGATATGTGAGTTTGTTATCTTGATTTCTCTGAGCTCAGTTGCTGACATGATCTTTGTAATATCAGGTTAACTTCGATACTTGTTTGACAAGGGAAACTGCTTACCCATGCAGTATATTTGATGATCGTCACCCATCAACAGTGTCGATGACTGTGCTCGTCGTTGTTGAGATGTTTAATGCATTGAATAATCTCAGTGAAAACCAGTCACTTGTGTAAGTTTTTGTACTTTGACTTCCTTCCCATTGTATGAAAGTATGAAACAATTTATGAATTTATCGTCTCAGTAGGGATTCCAGCAATATTAGATCCTTATGGATGAAGTGCCTTGTTTTCTTATGTAGTCAGAGGCTAGATCAGGGTTCCTTGTGGTTATTTTCTGTAAGTTATATTTTTAGTCCTTCTGTGGCAGTTTGCCTAATTTTTCTTTTTAAATTACTCTTTGTGTTCCTACCTGTCAGCTATTTGAATTTATCTATACTTGTTTGTGGCACTGGCACATTGTGCGTGCTTTGTCCCTCCTCTTTGGCGGTTAGGCCTTATATTTTGTGAGTGAGTTTACATGTGAGTATAGCATGGTTTCATAATACTGGATACACTTGATCCTGCCATGGTTGAGCTTACCTTTTCAGCAATATGCAAACCATATGCTGCATCTTTATATTTGCTTATATTTTGTGTGTATCTGCACCACATAATGTGCTGTTGTTATATGTTTTAACCACTATTTTTGTTGGTGCTCCTGAAAATTCTACATTTGTAAACTTAATCAAAAAGTTTTTGGATTACATATTCAGATATTGGATGGTTAATTGGGAATAACATATTCTTTTCACTGTTTTTTGGGAATAATGTACTTTTTCTTTTGAAGGTTAGATAGGCAGAAAATTAGTTCCATGCATGCCATTCTAACTTCTCCATATATCAATTTATCTGTTCTTACACTTATTTACACTAATAAAATTTCAGCTTAGATGAGATGAACAGAGGCATTATCTTCACCATGAGCGATGAATTCCGAGTTTTTCAATAATTCCCCACCTCTGTGCTCGATCTTATTTAATTTCTTGCTGCACCTTCATCTCAAGAATTTATTTATTCATCTTTATTCGCCATTGTTGAACATAAGTTATGAAATGATGTCCATTTTTCCAATCCAAAACATGGATGCCACATTAATGATATATTTTGTATTTTTTGATTGTCGTAGCTAGCTAAATCTCAATTATCTGCATGTCAAGTTATTTATTTATTTGTCTTTTACTTAGCAGGCTCTCTAGCTCTCCAATACTTGCATATGCCTTTTTTTGGATTTTTTTCTTCATTATATTCTTCAAGCAACTTTTGCAATTATGATTGAATGTTTAATAATTGTGTGCCTTGCAATTGCAGTGTGATTCCTCCATGGAGTAATTTATGGCTTGTTGGTTCAATTGTTTTAACTATGCTCCTTCACGTGCTCATTTTGTATGTTGAGCCACTGTCAATACTCTTTTCTGTAAGTTGATTTCTACATTCATTTGACGAATATTATTATGTGATTTTTACATAATCCTTTTTGTAGAAGTGAGTGGTTATTCAAGTTTTTCATACTGTCTTGCAGGTGACTCCATTATCTTGGGCTGAGTGGACCATTGTTTTATATCTTTCTTTTCCTGTTAGTAACTTTTCTACTCTTATTTTTAATCTATTTTTCTGGCTGCTAGTTTATTTGCTTAAGATGTAACTTCTACTCATGTATATCAAATACCTGGGAGTTTTTGTGGCACCATTAAATTTGAAACCTATAAAGATTTTCTTGTTTTTGATGAAAGATGTGAACTCACCACATATTTATTAAAGAAATGAAACATGAAGCATCTACAAAGAGGGGGACTTGGCAGCCCAACCTTCAAAGACAATGGAGACATCTTCTTAGAACAAACAGAAAAAACAAAAGCCAGATTCAACCCATACAAGAACCTCTATGAAAATCACTAACTTCAAATGATGATTAGAAGGATTGACCATTGAATGGCTATCGGCTAAGATACACTAGCACGTTTGCAGAATATTTTAAATTCTCTAACCTCCCTAATTCAACTTACAACTAACCATTACTTGAAAAGTTTTTTTTGGAATTATAACAAGGCTGAAATCGCTTGATTGTCTTTTACCACGATGTATGTTAGATTTATTATGATGCAACAAAACCATTGAGAGATCATTATATTTTGAAAATGATGAATACCTTCAACTAAATTGCTTAATCAGTTTGTTCAGTTATATTGAGTATGGTAATGTTTTTCTTATCTCTCTGAGTCATTACTTCTCTACTTAATTGTATTTTCAAGGACAATGTTCAATTTATAGCAATGCTATTGTTCTAATATTAATAAAATGTAGATTGAGATATTCATAAAAAAAAGGGACTGAGATTTTGTGCATCTGTTGCAGGTAATTATAATTGATGAGGTACTAAAATTCTTCTCAAGAAACTCTCGAGGTAATTTTCTTCTTATGATTTTTTATGCTTTCCTTGCGTGGTTCATTAGTAAATATATGCCTACATGTATTTCCGCAGTCGAAGATTCGTCATTTATTATTATGCTTAGCAGATCTCTGGTATTCTCTCGAGTGGCATTGCCACAACCTACAACGTGTCTTCATTAATGACAATTTTTTTTTTTAACAACCAGAGAATGTACTGCCAAAAAATATATACTTCATTTTTGAAAAAGCAAAAATATATACTTCATGATTCTTTCCACTTGCGTTTTTGCTGATATGTTGATTTGTTCATGACGTTTATTGTTGGTCATTGCAATAACATCTTCCAGTCATACAGAAAGGAAGATTCAAAGTCCCACTTCTGTTCTAGTGATTTTGAATGTTATTCGACTCAAGAAAAATGAAAATAATTCATATTTGGCTATCATGTTGACGTTTGCATAAACATTTGATTATTTTGGCGTTGGACAGGTAAAATTTTCAGATTCAGAAGACCTGATTTACTTCCAAGAAGAGAAGCCCGCGATATGTAAAAGGGTCCGAATTCCCCGTTCAAGTATATTCAGAGTTACATGTTGATTGAGAGGACTGAATATTAAGAACTTGAAATTTGCCAGCTATGGAAATAATCCCTCTCTGATCATTTAGAATATAAAGATGAGGAAAGAAAACCAACAATACTCCCCAGCTGATATTTCGACAATCAAGGTGCGCTGGATCTTGTTTTTGTAAACATAGTGCCCCTAAATTATCAGCTGGAGCTTCCATGTGATTTCTTGAAGTAATTGTGAACACACCTCACCATTTATTCAAGTTACAACTCAGGTGTTCTACATGGTTTCCGTCACATTTTCTTTTGAAGTGAGGAAGTGATTGTAACACAAAACAGAATGTCATATACACTTCATAGATGAGTTCATTACATTTGCTTAATAGATTTGATTGCTTTGCACTATTTTGTTTCAAAACTGCCTTCAGTAATTCTCATTTCCGGGTGGTGATTACTTCTGTTGTCAATCTTCAGTCTTTCTAATTCATTTGAAGTAAATAATTATTCAAGCTGGAGTTCGTGAAGACCGACCTGTTGTCGCGTCCATGTCCATACAACTATTACCAGAGATATAGTCTAAAATAGACCCCATATATATACATGAATATTAGTAGGACAAGAAAAGAAAAACCACCTACATTAGTTGTGTGAATAGGGTGTCGAATGACTCGAATGCTGAGCTCCTAAACATCAGGTACTAGTGATCTGGTTGTGTTTATGAAACAAGTATAATAAGAGTGATTAGTGGGATTGATGGTCTCTTTTTCAACACTGATCGTTTGTCATCTCCAGCAAGGGCTGCTTCTCCACCCCATCCTCTCTGTGACACACCCTTGCTTCAGTGTAAACCAACCCTGGCCGACACAGGTACCCCTTCTTCGGTGCGCAATGTTCGTCGCTCGAGCAAATGCAGAGCCCTTCAAGCGCACATCCCTCCTTCTCTACAGTCAAAGCCTTCCCATGCATCCCCAACACCGTGTCTGTCCAGTTGGATGAAAACAGCCCATTTGGGTCGAACCTCTCCATCGCCTTATAGAACAAGTCCCCCTTCGCCCTGAGCTTCTCCCTCATCCCTATGAACCCCACGTTTCGGTTCTTCCCCAAGTGAAGCAACCCTTTGTATTTGAACATTGCCATATGTTCGATCTCCTCCTGGATTCCCTCGTCGAGCCTTGGTTCGAGCGGTCAGTGTAGCGGTAGTATGTGATGTCAAAGTTGTCACAGTCGGCTGTTTTTCCCAAGTAGGCCGTTGAGTCCTTCGCGGACCTCATTAGGAAGCCGGTGTAGAGTTCGGTGCCGTAGAGGGAGTCGTCGTTGTTCTCCCTCTGCTTCTTTACATCAGTGATGGAAACTGGTGATGTTGGAAAATGGGATGCTAATGGTGGTCTGGAAGTAGAGCAGCTCCCTGATACGGTGGTCCCACGGCCCACACGCTGTGAAGAGGTGGTCGCCCTTCCCATTCAGGCATGATCCTGTGTACAAATCCCGTTCAAAGCATCTGTATATGAAATGTACAATCAAGTGAACTCATGTTACATGACATGACTCATATATTGTGTCGTTACATATAGTCTCGCCTGCAGTCTAATATAGTCCAACAATATAACCAATACATTGATTATATACAGTGATGCAATATACTATTTAAAAAATAAATAAACATGTGCGAGACTGTAAGCATGGCTATAATAAACCAGTGCGTATACCTGAAGTTTGCATGTCGCTCTGGTTGCCGATGACCGGATAGCCAGAGAACTCCAATAGGTTCATCACCTGCTCTTTCGACAACAAGCATTTCCCCCCTGCATTGTCAGTGGCCTCCAGCAACTCCTCTGTCATGCATACATATATAACAAACATTGTCAATATGGACTCATTTTATCATGGTTAATGTGGACATCATTAGTGTTCTATGGTGAGTACCACTGGTTCGGAGGCTTTCGATTAGAAGACGCGGCTGTGGCCGGAACCCGGTGAAGTCGTTCTGACCCTTCCCTTTAGTGGTGATGGGGACCTTGATGTCGTGGCGGAAAACGACCCTGCGTTGCGAAGGGTACCAAGTGATATCACCGTACTCCGTCGCCGATTCGAAGGCCGAGATCATGTGCTCGAAACCTTCGTCCCTCTCGAGTCGGTTTGTGATCGAGCGCTTGAACATAGGCTCCAGTTGCAGAGTCACCCGTGATTGTTTAGAGGAGTAAATTTAAGAAGCCAATTTGAGTCGTGACTGATACAGAAGAACAATTTTTCTTCTCAAGAATCCAATACTTCTGATAGATTCCGTGGGAAAGAAATTTTGTCTGTGATATCCAACAATAAACACACAAACAGATGATTTCAAAAACAGATTTCTTAGATTTTAGAAGGTGAATGTGAATAAATGATAACTCCCTCTTGATTTTAGAAGGTGATTTCCTAACATTGCTTTTAGAAGGTGAAGGCAAAGTAGTTGTGTTATTATAATAAGATCTACGAAAAGGTGGGCATTGCAATGGATAAAACATGTAATTTAACATAAAGAGATCATTAAGTGGATTTTTTTTTTGAATGGAACATGGACACACACACACACACACACACACACACATATATATATATCAAAATATTAACAAAACTGACCATGTTTGAACGGAAGATGAGAGGAATAAAGGCAAAAAATTAAATGGAATGTTAAATATGTGATTGGGGCATATGTAAGAATTACCTGAGAAAGAACACCTAAGACACCAAGAGACACCTTAGCAGCCAATAGGTCCTCATCACCCTCCACCAAAGTCACCACCTTCACAAACTTACGGCCATCCCTATGTTCACCTTTATGGCTATACATTGCGATATTATACTGTATGAATTTTTTTTTCATGGCTCACATTTATGGCTCCGCACCTCACTCTATGGCTCGCCTTTCGGTCACCTTACGGTCATCCCTATGTTCACCTTTGTCACCCCCTGTTTTTCGAATTTTTGGAATTTAGCTCGACAAGGGCACAAGAGCGAGAAAACAGACCCGGTCACAAGTAGGCGTTCCCGGGTGCCGCATGATACTTGTGCGATGAAAATGCTAAATCCATGACAATTAACTTTCTCATTTGGGCTGTCTTCATTAGCAGGGTACAGCTCCAAGGAAGCCTCACCTCGTGGAGTGGAGGGCACATATGTAGGCTTCAATTATTGCCCAAACTAACATAATGAACCCATTCAATAAATTTAGGATATGTTACGTAGAGCACATGTGTTTTTATATTTTTTAAAATCTAATGCTAACGTGCACTACAATCCCTCTCATTTAACTATAATTTTAGATCTCTCATATGGTTGAAAATTAAATAATACTGTATTTAAAATAAATGAAGATAAGAAGAACAACTTGGAGATTATGACTGTAAATATTTTAATAAAGGTGCATGCATGCATATTGACTTGTCAATGTTGATATTCTACAAGAAATTTGAAGTCTGAACCATCGATTAAAAAACTATTTTTATATTGATATTCTACAAGAAAGTGCCGTTTCAATCATCTAAAAAGTGTCTAATGTATCGGAGAGAGATTTGAATTGTTTTTTAAATTAATTATTTTACAGTACAAATATAGATATAAAACTCAAAACTTTTTTTTATTTATAATAAAATATTATTGTGTGATAAAAAAAAACAGCTTGTCGGTTTCAAGTTTCAAGGAGCCCTAGCTAGTTGAAAATAATCATGGCCCTAATTTAATTTAAAGAAGGGCTTATATGAATCTAGCTCCACTAGTAAATATTTTTACTAATAAGTATATATAGATAGTTGACGATGCATGTAAATAGTAATTCTTGAAGTTATTATTTAGGGAAAAATCCATATAACCCCACTATAATTTGACCTAAATCCATATAACCCCCTGTAATTTTCATAAATTCATATAACCCTCTGTAATCATCCCTCTATATCTATAAAATCCCCTCCGTATGCCTTCCGTCAATCTGGTTAATGGGGCAGAGGGTTATATGGATTTATAACAGATTATAGAGGGTCTTATAATATATAAGTTCGCATAAGTTAAGTAAGAAATAAAATAATGTATTAACTAATACTAATAATCTTATAATATATAAACATATATTACTAAAACAATTGGGACTCAGGTCCAACGGGTCGGGGCGGGGTGGACCCGGACCCGACTCGTTTGTTTATTCGGGTTCAAATCGGGTCGAGTATATTACACGTGTAATCGGATCCGAGTCGGATCGGGTTCGGGTCTAGACCCGACCATTGACAGACCTAGTTTCAACCATACAATATATGTGCAAATGTGAGATTTTTTTTTCTCTTGAGAAATGTTGGAGAGTGTTGACAACATATTTATCAAAATATCTGTATTACCGATTTTTGAAAAAAGATGATTCTTATCTAACATTTGTATTATCTGATCAATAGTTTGAATAATATTCAAATAACATGATTTTGGTTTTTTGTTTTTTTTGCTTAGGTGGTTTGTTGTTATTATTATTATTTTGATTGCATGTATAACGGCTTTATAATGCTCTATCTGTTCCAAGTTTTTGGAACGTTCGGTTTGCAAGTCTATATAAATTAAGCTTCTTAAACAGGTTTTTAATATTTAAAAAATTATATTTTTCCATCATACATGATTTTTTAAGATCAAATTCATGTATACACATAAATTTATGGGATTGACTACACAAATATTTGATTTGAGGACTCTACTTTATCATATATCAAGAAATCAGTGGAATAGGTAGCGTTTGATTGCTCAATTACGCAGCGTTTGTGATTGCATAAAGCTGGTTATATAATCGTGTAACCAAATAGTTTTACAATCGCAGTTTTAATCCCAATAATTACAGACAAATAATGTTCAAAAGCTGTGATTTTAGAAGGCTGGGGGGAGGAAGCTTCCTACGATCACAATTTTAAACCCAGCGATTACAGAAAATCAGTTTTGCAATCGCGTTACCAAACGCTAAATATAAGAATGAGTGATGATGTCAACCAAACTCCAAACATACAAGGACATTTAGTTTATTTCAAGAAAATCTCTTGTAAGTTAGAAAAGCAGTATAGGTTATGTTTTCAAAACAATATATAACAAGAAACTAATAGTAATACACTATAGTAAAAACATAGTGAAGAAGAACAATCAAGTGTACTGGTGTTGCTGTTGGTGTTGGTGAGTCTATTCTGTTTTACAGAAGACCGAGACTAGAGTTGGATTCTATGTCCGCACAGGTGTTCACAGATCTGATGATAGTCTGCACAGGTGTTCACGGATCTGACAATAGTCTAACGGCCGAACTAAAACATATATATATCCCTGAAATCAATAATGCTTTGAATTTGAAATATTGGGTTTATCATTTATGAATATCCTAATTTAAACTTAGTTTAAGAAGAGTTAATTTTATATCCTAATAAACTCCTTTATGAGATGATTATAACTGATTTTAGGGATTGAATTGAGTCATCTCTCTACCTTATAAATAGAGCACATATCCCATGTATCATAATTAAGAAGTACATACGAAAGTTACCTAAGGTCAAGATAGATATCCCATATTCTATAATTGAAGACTCAAGAGGCATCATCAATTAAGCCAGATATGTTCTTATATTATTTATGATTGTAAAAATCATAAAAATTTAAGATCTAGATAATAATAAAATTAATTACATACCTTACCTACCCAAAAAGGGTAGAGGGCTACATACCTTATCTACCCAAATACGCCCACAGTTTCACTGAGAAAGAAAAAAAAACAATTTCCAAAAATACAGAGAGGATGTCCCCGCAGAAAGATATGACACGTGACAATATAGGTCCATTATGGCGGCCATATTAAAAAGGCACATGAAATTTAAATTAGACGTTTTCTTTCTTAGATCGGACACATGGGATAACGTGGGTCAACGATTCTCTCATGTCAACGAAACTCATCCCCATCAGCCACGTCAGCCCTTATTTCCCCACCAATCCATTCTCTCATCTTTCCCATTGTGCATATCTGTCTACAGTCTATATATAGAAGACTTGAAGTTTATATTATCACAAACCTCAAAACATAACCTAACAATGGAAACCAACAAAACCCCTCTCTCCCTCCTCATCACACTCACCCTATCAACACTCCTCATCGTCCACGCGTCCCCCCCGGGACCCACCGTCAAGTGCAAATCCGGCGACGTCGACTGCACCGTCACCAACGGCTACGGCATCTTCCCCGACCGGACCACCTGCAAAGTCGCCTCTGTTGCGCGCCCATCCAATGAGGCCGATCTCCTCTCCATAGTCTCCGACGCCTCCCAAAAGAAGCAGCACATGAAGGTGGTCACGGTGTACTCACACAGCATGCCCAAGCTGTCGTGCCCGGGCGGCCCAGAAGGGAAGGGACTCGTCATAAGCACGGTTAATCTTAACAAGGTCGTCTCCGTGGACCCTCTGAAGCGTCAGATGACTGTGGAGTCCGGGATCACCTTAAGAGGTCTTATTGATGCGGCGGCTGCTAATGGGTTGGCTCTGCCTCACTCGCCTTACTGGCAGGGGATGACGTTGGGTGGGTTGATTGGGACCGGCAGCCATGGGAGCTCCATATTTGGTAAGGGCGCGGCGGTGCACGAGTATGTCGTCGGGGTCCGGTTGGTTGTCCCGAGCCCCGTTGCCGTCGACGGTAAGTTTGCGAAGGTGGTGACTTTGGTGGAGGGTGATGAGGACCTCCTGGCTGCTAAGGTGTCTCTGGGTGTCCTGGGTGTTCTTTCCCAGGTAATTATTAATTCTTTGTATTGAATTTTTTGAGTCTTTGTCTGTTCTGATAGAAGATTGATACGTGTTATATCACATATTTAAAATATGAGTTTAGTGATGGTTTTAAACTCATATGGATTTTTAATTGATAGTTTTAACATGATTTAATATTTTCTTTGTATCAATGAAACATTTGATCAAATTAATTGAATGATTATTTTTTTATAATTTTTTTTATTAACTTAAATTACTTAGTATATACCAGAGGATTGGGTTTGGGAAAGTTTCTGAAAAATGTAAATAATTTGCCTTAGATTATTTTATTTGTTTAGTGTATACAAAAGAAAGAAAGGGATTTACATCAAAAAAGTTTTCTCTAGTATTAAAGGTGAAGTTAGGTTGTAGTTGGCAGGTAGTCATGCATGCATCTTGAAGTACGGAGTAAGATCAATATACATGAAGGTTTAGATCTAATAGCCATAAACCACACTTGACTTGCACTGAATGCAATGAATATTGTTCGGTGTCAGCGTGTCAGTGTCTATGCGTGTTTTTTTCTTTTTACTTTATAGTATCATGGAGGTTGCACCCACCAAGCAAACAAGTATAAATGAATATTTATTTATTTAAGTGAGTTGATGAATTTGAGTCACGCATTATACAAAAATAAAAAAAATGAAAGCTTGTTTTTAATTTACTATTACTGAAAATTCGTGAGCAAGGTGGAATCTATTGAAGTAAAAAAAATCTAAGTGGTCCTTTCAGAGTAAAAAACAGATCGATAGAGCCATGGCAGAACTGGCCCCAGGCTTTTAATTTGATAATGAAGACAGGCTCCAAAAACATTTCAGTCATGATGTATTGAATTAGATGGCTAGCTATCCGTTGTAAATTAATCATGACAGTGACACTAGACATGAATATCTGGCTAAGTACATGATCTTGTAAATGTAATTCCGACTTGTTCTTACAACTTGTTATAATGCTACAAAAATGATTTTGCCTTGTTAGCTTTAGCTAGATTTTCGACGTACAGAGAATAATTTTTGTACGCCTTTGCATATATCTTTATTCGACAGAGAATAATTTTGTCACCTTCTCTTCTGTTTACTTCTACGGAGAGATAAATAAATGAAGAATTTTTTTTCTCTTTAGTGAGATCAAATTAAAAGACAAACTTTATATATAATATCATCTAATTTTTTAAATAGTAATCTTTATTAAAAAAAAACTGCAGGTGACTATGCAACTGGAGCCGATGTTCAAGCGGTCGATCACGAACCGATTTGAGAGGGACGAAGGTTTCGAGAACAGGATCTCAGCCTTCGCATCGCTGACGGAGTACGGCGACATCACTTGGTACCCTTCGCAAGGGAAGGTCGTCTTCCGCGACGACTTCAAGGTCCCCATCACCACCAAAGGCAAAGGTCTCAACGACTTCACCGGGTTCCGGCCTCAGGCTCGCCTCATAGTCGAAGGCATCCGGGCCAGTGGTACGTATAAATACTTTTGTGAAATGTCTTACATTATAGTACGAATAAGTCCATTCATGAAACCAAACCTTAAGGTCAAACTAATGTTTTGATATTTTTCATTATTAGAATTGAGAGATAATTAGTTTTTGTGAGACAGTTGTATATACTTGTTTCTCATGTAAACAAATTAATTTTGTCAAACCATATAAATATGTGGATTTTTTCTTTTTATTATTTCTTGGTTTATGTTGAGATCTAACATTAAAAATATACATGTGATGCAGAGGAGTTGTTGGAGGCCACTAATAATGCGGGGGGTAAATGCGTGTTGGCGAAAGGACAAGTGGAGGTACTTGTTCAGTCGGGTCAAGGTCTTAAGAACAGGGACGGAGGCATATTGGATTTCACTGGATATCCGGTCATCGGCAACCAGAGTGACTTGCAATCTTCAGGTATACATACATCCATGCATGTTAATAATAAATTGGACATATGTAGTCGTTGTTGTTAGGTCAAAGGAAAAATGTCTTATCGATATAGAGGGTGGAGTCTCATGTAAAGAAAAAGATTAAATTACAAATCTCAAATAAAGAAAAGATTAAGGCTGTGTTTTAATATGATCCGAATAGGACGATCAGGTAATCTGAAATTGATTAAGAATACATGTACGATGATGTCTTTCAAAGCACTCATTGGAGGAATCCAACTCTCAATTGTCCCATCCCTGATGCCTGTTTGGTGCAGAGAAATAACCCCACGCGACATCATCATCACATACTATACTCACCACTACATTTAAAAGTCGGTCACAGCTCCATTTCACAGACAAAAACCCATCATTAAAGACAACTCACACGTGACATGCCCCTAAACATTAAAAAAAAAAAAAACATTCATTTCACGATCCGCTTCACCATCACTGCACCACCCAATAATAGAATAATATTAATAATAAATAATAATTTAAAATGCAATACCTTATACATTTATACATTGTTAATTAGTTCATCCATTCACTGTGAAATAAAAATTTCGACATATGAAACTATTCGAGCATGTATAATTTAATTTTAACTTTAATAAAAGTACATAAACTGTTAAAGAAATGATATGTTTGATTTTTAAGAAATTAAAAAACATGAATGAATAGTGTTTTGATATACAAATTAAGACCGAGGACAAGTTTTGTATATTATAATTCTAATTTTAATAAAAGTACATACACTATTAAAAAAATGATATGCTTGGTTTTTAAGAAATTAAAAACACAAATGAACAGTGTTTTGATATACAAATTAAGACTGAGGACAAGTTTAATAGCTAAAGAAGAATTGTCTTATTTGAAATTCAGTCTTTTGATAAAAAAAATATTGGAAAATTAATTATGGGTCTTTTAGGCCATCCATGTATTATTTTTAGGTACTTGATACTTTTTAAGTTTTTTTTTACATCACTAAAAAGCATTGTGTATTATTTCTTAGTCTTTTTCACTAATTTCTGTTATGTCATGTTAAAGATACTGAAAATGTTTTTCTCCCACAAACCATTCATTTCTTTATTTTGGAACACGGTTAACTTGCTTGGTTACATTGTTAATAAATCTGGATATAATTTTAACATACCTGAATACATTATTAAAATAAGAATATAAGAGGTAGAAAAATCTCAAATTAACGGTGGATATATAAGAGGAAGAAAGTGTATACTTAGCGATGGATGAAACGAGGAACAATGTGGTGAATTTGAGAGGGAGAGAGGATGCATTCTTCGTGTGATAGATTGAAATTAAAAGAGATGATTCTCTTTGAAATACTAGAAAAGTGTTGGAGACTAAAAAATAATGGACGGAAGACCTAAAGGACCCGAATTATAAGAAAATATATGATTGCAAATTTAATTTTTCTCTGTATTTCATCTAAAATTTCGTATACACGTACAGGATCATGTCTGAAAGGAAACAACGACCTCCTCCTGACCGCCTGCAGCTGGGACGACCGCATCCGAGGCCTCCTCTTCCACCAGACAACCGTCAGCATCCCCATCTCCGACGCCGCCTCCTTCATCACCGACGTCAAGAAACTTCGAGACGCCGACCGCGACTCCCTCTGCGGGACCGAACTCTACTCCGGCTTCCTCATGAGGTTCGTCAAAGCCTCCACCGCCTACCTCGGCAAGACCTCCGACTCGGTCGACATCGACATCACGTACTATCGCTCCAACGACCCGCTCGAGCCGCGGCTCGACGAGGACGTGTTGGAGGAGATCGAACAGATGGCGCTGTTCAAGTACAAAGGGATGCCGCATTGGGGGAAGAACAGGAACGTTGGGTTTGTGGGGATGAGAGAGAAGCTCGGACTGAAGGGGGACTTGTTTGTGAAGGCGATGGAGAGGTTCGACCCGGATGGGTTGTTCTCGTCGGATTGGACGGATGCGGTTTTGGGTTTGCGCGGGAAGGGTTTGACCGTGGAGAAACAGGGGTGCGCGCTTGAAGGGCTCTGTGTTTGTTCGAAGGATGAACATTGCGCGCCGAAGAAGGGGTACGTTTGTCGGGGTGGGAGGGTTTATGGTGATGCGAGGGTCTGTCGGAAAGTGGAGGGGGTGAAGGAGGGGATGAGCGAGAGGAAGGTTGAGCTTTGAATTTGAATGAATGGGTGGTTGTTGGGGGTCTCTGTTTATGGTGGTGTTTGTTTGGTTTGGTAGATGTGGGTTTGTATGGATAGATTGATTTGGTATTTCGGTGATCAAGATAATTAATAAGATGTTAAGTGAATCCATAGTGATGTAAAAGGAAGCGTCTAATTTATTTATTTATAAAATTAAGTATATTTGTTATTTATAAATAAGGTATTAGCGAATCCAAAGTGTTTTAATTTTGAGAACAATACATATAGCCCCATAAAAGTTTGTTTATATCCATGTTGACTCCTCTTTTATGCAAAAATTCATATAACCCCTTATTGTTCAGGTTATATTGATATATCTTCATGCGGTTATTTTTAAACTGGTATGTGATTAACTTAACCACATATGATAAGGGGAAGATGCTCCCTTTGCAAAATCCATAATGGTCCATCTTTTTTCAAATGTTCATAACCCTTTATTTTTTCTCATGGATACAAAAGATCCCTAAGTTAGTCAAATTTTAAGTATAGGTATAGTACTAAAGGTATGCAAATGCATTTATCCATATAACCTTATAAGATTTAGGAAAAAACGATCATTTTAAAAGACCAAAATGCATTCTATAAAGATACCATATTGTGTTTCTTATTCAATATGTTAAAAATAAATTATTATGTACTGTAAGGACCGATATGAGATGATATGAATTAAATGTGTAATTTCAAGATGTTATGTGAATATTTATGAGAGATTGATATGCAAATTTGTAATCTTTCAGGGTTTATATGCAATGTTGATTGTAAATCATTGTGGGCCTATAGGGTTTCTGAAGGGGGCTAGGGTTTCAGAATCGACAGGAGAATTCATGTAAAAATGAGGCATTCTATCTTCATCTCTTCTCTCCGTTAGTTTGGCCACGTGACCTCACATATTCGATCACAGAGAAAGACTGTTATAAAAATACAGATGTTTTCTGAAGGAGACCTGATTCCATAGAATTGTCTTATTTGAAATTCAGTCTTTTGATAAAAAAAATATTGGAAAATTAATTATGGGTCTTTTAGGCCATCCATGTATTATTTTTAGGTACTTGATACTTTTTAAGTTTTTTTTTACATCACTAAAAAGCATTGTGTATTATTTCTTAGTCTTTTTCACTAATTTCTGTTATGTCATGTTAAAGATACTGAAAATGTTTTTCTCCCACAAACCATTCATTTCTTTATTTTGGAACACGGTTAACTTGCTTGGTTACATTGTTAATATATTTGGATATAATTTTAACATACCTGAATACATTATTAAAATAAGAATATGAGAGGTAGAAAAATCTCAAATTAACGGTGGATATATAAGAGGAAGAAAGTGTATACTTAGCGATGGATGAAACGAGGAACAATGTGGTGAATTTGAGAGGGAGAGAGGATGCATTCTTCGTGTGATAGATTGAAATTAAAAGAGATGATTCTCTTTGAAATACTAGAAAAGTGTTGGAGACTAAAAAATAATGGACGGAAGACCTAAAGGACCCGAATTATAAGAAAATATATGATTGCAAATTTAATTTTTCTCTGTATTTCATCTAAAATTTCGTATACACGTACAGGATCATGTCTGAAAGGAAACAACGACCTCCTCCTGACCGCCTGCAGCTGGGACGACCGCATCCGAGGCCTCCTCTTCCACCAGACAACCGTCAGCATCCCCATCTCCGACGCCGCCTCCTTCATCACCGACGTCAAGAAACTTCGAGACGCCGACCGCGATTCCCTCTGCGGGACCGAACTCTACTCCGGCTTCCTCATGAGGTTCGTCAAAGCCTCCACCGCCTACCTCGGCAAGACCTCCGACTCGGTCGACATCGACATCACGTACTATCGCTCCAACGACCCGCTCGAGCCGCGGCTCGACGAGGACGTGTTGGAGGAGATCGAACAGATGGCGCTGTTCAAGTACAAAGGGATGCCGCATTGGGGGAAGAACAGGAACGTTGGGTTTGTGGGGATGAGAGAGAAGCTCGGACTGAAGGGGGACTTGTTTGTGAAGGCGATGGAGAGGTTCGACCCGGATGGGTTGTTCTCGTCGGATTGGACGGATGCGGTTTTGGGTTTGCGCGGGAAGGGTTTGACCGTGGAGAAACAGGGGTGCGCGCTTGAAGGGCTCTGTGTTTGTTCGAAGGATGAACATTGCGCGCCGAAGAAGGGGTACGTTTGTCGGGGTGGGAGGGTTTATGGTGATGCGAGGGTCTGTCGGAAAGTGGAGGGGGTGAAGGAGGGGATGAGCGAGAGGAAGGTTGAGCTTTGAATTTGAATGAATGGGTGGTTGTTGGGGGTCTCTGTTTATGGTGGTGTTTGTTTGGTTTGGTAGATGTGGGTTTGTATGGATAGATTGATTTGGTATTTCGGTGATCAAGATAATTAATAAGATGTTAAGTGACTCCATAGTGATGTAAAAGGAAGCGTCTAATTTATTTATTTATAAAATTAAGTATATTTGTTATTTATAAATAAGGTATTAGCGAATCCAAAGTGTTTTAATTTTGAGAACAATACATATAGCCCCATGAAAGCTTGTTTATATCCATGTTGACTCCTCTTTTATGCAAAAATTCATATAACCCCTTATTGTTCAGGTTATATTGATATATCTTCATGCGGTTGACATTTTTAAACTGGTATGTGATTAACTTAACCACACATGATTAAATTACTTTTTTTACCATCACCACTTTCACTTTCATTCACACATAAGGGGAAGACGCATATAATCCCATTGTAATTTGCAAATATCCATAATGGTCCATCTTTTTTCGAATGTTCATGACCCTTTATTTTTTCTCATGGATACAAATTTAGATCCCTAAGTTACTTTTTTTTTGTCAAATTTTAAGAAATATTATAGATATATTTTGTATTTCTAAAGGTATGCAAATGCATTTATCCAAATAACCTTATAAGATTTTAGGAAAAATTCAATATGATCATTTTAAAAGACCAAAATGCATTCTATAAAGATACCATATTGTGTTTCTTATTCAATATGTTAAAAATAAATTATTATGTACTGTAAGGTTTACCACACACAAGTTTTAATTGTATAACGATATGAGATGATATGAATTAAATGTGTAATTTCAAGATGTTATGTGAATATTCAGAAAAATGAGGGATTGATATGCAAATTTGTAATCTTTCAGGGTTTATATGAATATATATTTTCAAGGTTGATATGTAAATCATTGTGGGCCTAGGGTGGTGGCGCCTAGGGTTTCGAAGATATGAAGGGGGCTAGGGTTTCAGAATCGACAGGAGAATTCATGTAAAAATGAGGCATTCAAGGTATAGAGAGGTGTGTTTTGAAACGAGAACAAACGGCATCTTCATCTCTTCTCTCCGTTAGTTTGGCCACGTGACCTCACATGTTCGAACACTCCACGCGCCGTCTTCACAGAGAAAGACTGTTATAAAAAAACAGATGTTTTGAACCCCTGAAGGACTGACCTGATTCCATAGCTTTTTTCAGCTTTCCATTCCTGAGGGTAACCACCCAAGACAAATACCAAGTGCCTTCTTTAGTCCACGCCCTTAGCTTGCCTTTCGGTCGCCTAAAAATCGCCTTAGGGTCCTCCCTTCGTCACACTTGTTTTTCTAATTTTTTTAATTTACCTTAACAAGGGCATAAGAGTGGGAAGGCTGACCCAATCGCGAGTAGGCATCCTTGGGTGCCGCACGATACTTGTGCAATGAAAATGCTAAATCCATCACAATTAACTCGCCCGTTCGGTGCCTTCGTAGGCAGGGCACAACTCCAAGGGAAGCATCTCCTCATGCCTCATGGATGGCATATATGTGGGCTTCAATTATTGCCCAAACTAACACACTGAACCCATTAAATAAATTTAGGAAAATATCACACTCAAATTCATTTTAAGATACAGTACGCAAACCATATCATGTGTTTTTATTTTCTTAAAATCTAATGCTAACGTGCACTACAATCCCATTTATTTAACTATAATTTTAGATCTTTCAGATAGTAAAAAATTAAATAATATTGTATTTAAATAAAAATAAAGAGGACCAACTAGGAGATTATGACTGCAAACATTTTAATAAACTTGCATGCATGCATATTGACCCGTAATCTTTGAAGTCTGAACCATCGATTAAATTAAAACCTAGCTATTTTTATATTGATATTCCACAAGTTGGTGTAGTTTCAATCATCTAAAGTGTTTGATCTTATCGGAAAGAATAGTTGTTTTTAAAATTATTTTACCATACAAATATAGATATAAAACTCGTAAGTTTTTGTTTATAATAAATTTTTTTTAAAGAAAATGTTAACCTTTGCCTTTACATTAATCACAGGAAAGTCCAAAAAATAATGGAATTACAAGTTCTATCCACACAAGCTGAACAGTAACACAGCACGGTACCAGAAGGAAAGGAGGACTCTACTTAAACCCTGTTTGGATCCGGTATAAGAGCCCGGATAAACCCAGATAACAGAAATTGTGTGTGTTGTTTACCTCGGATAACCCTGGATAAAGTTTGACAGAATAAACCCTGATAAAGTGGTATATGGATTCCAATCAACCCCTATAATTAAAGTTATCCAAGGTTATTTCACCCAAAGAATATGTGGGTCCACTGTCAAATCAACTATCATCAACTCTTATAAATCACCTTTCAAATCAACTATCATTAATTTTTTACCTTTTATAAATATTTATCCTATACTTTATTCACATTTTACCCAAACAATAAAACATTTATTCTTATGTTTACCAACGAGAATAATTCAAAACACAACTAAAATCACTTTATCTGTATTTATGCTCACTTATGATTAAATAAATCTATATCCTAGAATAAAATCTATCACATTTCAAACGGGTGCTAAATGAGCCCAAACCATACAAGTTGGATTCAAGTTTAAAGGATCCCTAGCTAATTGAAAATAATAATGGCAACTCCACCCAGTAAATATTTTATTGAGAAATATATATAGATAGTTGACGATGCATGTAAATATTAATTCTTGAAGTTATTGTTTATATATTAGCCATTATAGGCCACATGCGATGGAGTAATGGACTCGCGGCCGCCGTTACAACCATACAATCTGTGTGCGAATGTGTGTTTTTTTTTTTTTTTAAGAGAAATGTTGGTTAGCGTTGACAACATGCGTTAACTTCCAGGAGGTTATATGTAAACCTTTTTTCAAAGTTACATGTTTGTACATGCATTATCCTTGTAGATAATAAAGTGTATATGTGCTTAAATTATTTGAATACATATTTATTTATATTTTATTATAAATAAAATATAAATAAAAAAACTACAAAAATGATTATATATCAACATTTCATTGTTAGAGTTCTTGAATAGGTATACTTTTCTAATCTAGTATGGGTCCCTCAGACATAACTGTACATGAAGAAAAAACTCCATAGGTTTGACCTAATCAGTCAAGTTGGGGACCATAAGAAATTAATAGCCAACCTAACTTGTATGCTCAGCTCTACCCGATCTATTTTAAATGAAGATTAAGATATATTTTAACTTCATAATTTTCAGATGGGTCTAAAATAAAATATTGTCGTATTTAATTGCATGTTATTATATATATACGAACAGCTATATTTATTGTAAAATTATTGTAATATCAATAAACCGCTCGTGTATCCCATATTCCCATGCACTGTATTTTTTTCCTCTTATATATATTCTGTTTTAAATCCCTTGCTCCAGCAACCTTCAGACGAAACTACGAAAAGTCATGTAATGGTACCGCATGAAAGCATCTATCAAAGGAAGAGTTGAATTTTTTATTTTTTAATTATTATATTTCCCAAATTTCCAATTAAAATTCATCCAGCCTTTTTTTATATATACAAGTAGGCAATAAATGCGGCCCAATTGCTCATTAGTTTCAAGTTCCAATGATCCAAGTTTGAAAATTTGAAAATAACGCATATTCATTAATATGAATATGCAGTTTTTTTTAATTATAAAAGAGTATATACAATTTATTACAATTATATTTATTTTTAATGAAAGTAAATAAAATATTCATTACATGATGTATGTGGGACAAGAAATTGGACGCGGACCCGTTCATATACTCTTGGAAATCATTACCACATGAGAATATATCTATTGTGCTAAAAGCCAGTCTTATCATTACTTTCTTATGTAGACGATCTATTCATTACTTAGCATAAAAAAAATATACATATATATATTTTTAAATGCAGAGGAGATGGAACGCACGCTTTGCACCTTTTCATATGTAGACGCAACTGTCGTATGTTGTCAACTACATCACATCTACCGACCCACATCTCCGTAGATCTAGATTACATGAATATTAAAACATTCATGACACATCTCACATATCTCCACAGATATCTAAATTACATGAATATTAAAATAATATTTATGACATATCTCGCATTTATATATTCATTTATTTCTGGTAGGGGCCTATTACAACATAGGGCTCAAGGCCCATCATGAGTTCACGACCATTTCTTCACATCCCAGATGAGATGATAAAAGGGAATTGAATGAACCCTGGTCTTTCCTCGAAGGGAGTGCTACTCTTATCATTCACCGCGAACAACTTTTCAATACAAACATCCAATTAGGTTTAAAACTTCCTCGTGATCATTAAAATTTTGGCTTCACTTTAAAAAAAAAATAACACGTCCTATAAGAATACTAGTGATCTCGTAAAGAACAATTCATTAGAGATATAATACACATGAATGTTAGATAATAACTTATGTGATTTGTTCATAAAAAAAAAACTTATGTGATACTGATACATATAGCTCTAAATATATATGGCACTTACATACAATAGGTCAGATTACTATAAGTACCATGAATACTAGAACCAATGAGTCTAGAAGGAATTGTACAATAAAAATCCACGAAAACTAATCTAGAAGAGTGTGCAAATTGTAATTAAGGATGTACACCGACTCAATACTCTTTTTTTAAAAGTTAAGAGTTTTATTATACTCTCTAGTCCTTTTTATAATCTAAAATGGGATTACATATACCTCGGTAGTCTCCTCCACTCATTGTTGATGTATATATAACTCCTTGTGAATTTACACAATTTATATAAAATTGTTAATTGATTCATTAAAGTGTATATTTCATTTTGTATAAAAATACATACCTCATTAGATAAATTATATAATTTTAAAAAAAATATAAATACATATGACGTGCATTTTAGAGTGTAAAATGGATGTAACATTTAGCCCCGTTTGGATACAGAATAAAACTTATTCTTGGGTATACAGTTATTCTTGCATAAGTTAGTATAAATAAGAGTAAAATGATTTTGTGTTTAGTTGTGTTTTGAATTTATTCTCATTGAGAACATTTTTTAATATGTGAATAAAATGTGGATAAAGATTTATAAAATGTGAAAAAATAATGATAGTTGATTTGACAAATGATTTATAAGAGATGACAGTTGATTTGACAGTATGCCCACATATTGTTTAGGTGGAATAAATTTAATTTCAGGGGTTAGTTGAAATCCATATATTGCATTACTACTTTATACCAGTTTATTCCGACATAATTTATTCTTGAATATTCCCTGCATCCAAACAATAAAAAACATTTATTCTAATTTATTCTCACTTTTTTTTTTGAGGAAGTGTAGACCTTTTATAACTGATAACAAAGTTACAATTGGTCCAAAGGTGATGAGAGGACAAGCGGGGGGGGGGGGGGGGGGGGGGGTTTACAAGAGATTTGCAACCTCCCCAAAACAAAGAGAAAATAGGAGGTAGGAATAAACGGAGGGGTAAACTTTACAACATATCGAAAGCCCCCAAAATAAACACTCCACTATTACACTACAATACAAAGTTTCTCTTGTCTCAGGTGTATTTGTTTTAATTCGCTCCCGCTAAGGCACAACCCCAACCTTTGATAAATAAAAATGTGGACTCCCAAATGTTCTCGATATAGCAGCGATGGCCTCTAAAGATGACACCATTACGAGTCAGCCACACCGCCCATAAAGCGGCTGGGATAACTACCTGCGCTGCCCGGCTCCTCACGTCCTTGCTCACTTGTGCCCCGTCAGCATTCATCCCAGTCCAGATATCTTCTAGCGTGGAAGGGTTAAACCTAACCTGTGTCTCTCGACTCACCATATTCCAAAGGATCTTTGTGACTGGGCAGCAACACATGAGATGTTCTGTTGTCTCCGGTGCTGAATTGCAAAGAACGCAAGTGACTTCGTCAAGTGGTCTCCACTTGCTACAATAGACTTTAGTAAGAAGTCGTCGTTGGAACATTACCAAAGGAAATTTTTTACTTTCAGAGGAATCCTCCATTTTCAAATCTGTGTGGTTTTTGGTGCCATAATCGAGATCTCCAGAGAGGTTAGCTTCCACCATTTGTACCCTTCTCGTACTGAGTATCTGTCGCCCGCACTCGAGGCCCACCTGATGCCATCATCCTCCCTAAGCTATTCCATTTTTAAACAGGGGCTTAGGAGTCTGGGTAGAGATACCTTAGTGGGGGTAAACTTGATTTTTTTTTCTTAGATCGGGCACATGGGATAATGTGGGTCAAACGATTCTTTCACGTCAATGGAACTACTCCCCACCAGCCACGTCAGCCCTTATGTCCCCACTAATCCATTCTCTCTTCTTTCCCATGGGTCCGGATCCCAGCTATTTTTCTTGTGCTCTTATCATGCTTTTCTTTTTTCTTAGATGTGCCACGTATCGTTGAACATTATGGACGGCTAAAAATCCCCATCGTTTTTTTCAATTCACACAAACACAACTTTTTGTTTGTACCGTGGGCCCCACACCTTTTTTTAATTTTCAATTCACACAAAAACCATTATAATCACACAAAAAAAAAATTAGTTCCACACCACTTAAATTCTCAAACAAAAACCGGTCATTTTTTTATATGTTTTACCTGCGTTACATCCAGTTTACACATGTTTTAAAATTTTAAAATAATGTATTTTATCTAATTAAGTATGTGTTTTAAAAAAAAGTTAAAACATGTACTTCAATAAATTGCATAGATGTATTATAGAAAATGTAAAATTTGTACACCCTATACAAGATAAATATTAATTTAAAATGAATAAATCAGCTGATATGAAATTTAATTTAATATTAAATATAAATTAATATCATCCGAAGGATATGAGAGTAGTGGAGGATAGGAACTATAATCACTCTTTGTATCATTTCAAACCAAATGGACAAACATTACTTTAATTAGATTATAACATTAAAATGTTCAAATGTTCAAATGTTTTGCACTTGACATTATTATTACCCGTCTAGTTAAGTCTTTTTTTTAAAAAATCTCAATATATATGTTCATTAATACGGTTAAATCATGAAGAAAGACCAAATTACCATTTATGTATTTATCTCACAAAATATAATAATATTTTTATTATTTAAAAAGCATAATTGTAAAAATCTTTTTTACATTTTCTATACATGAATTCATACAATTCATTAGAACATATATGTCAGTTTATAAAAGAACTATGTTATACAAAGTCCTCTTTCCAACGCCAATTTCAGTCCTATATACTCACATTAATGAGGTAAATGTTTTATTTAAAATTTTTATATTTTTTTATAGTGCATTCATGTAATTTATTGGAGTATATGTTTTATTTTTTATAAACATATATACCTAGTTAGATGAAATATGTTATTTAAAAAAACCAAAATATGTGTGAATTGAATGTAACTTGGACAAAACAAATGTAAAAATAATTGACCAGTTTTTGTTTCAAAATATAAGTTGCGTGGAACTAAAAAAAAAAAACTTTGAATTTCATTCTATAGGGGTATTTGTGAGAATTGGAAAGTAGAAAAAGTGTGAGGCCCACGGTACAAACAAAAAGTCGTGTTTGTATGAATTGAAAAAAATGGTGGTGATTTTTGGCCGCCCATAACGTTCAATGATATGTGTCACACCCAGGAGAAAAGAAGACCAAGAGAAGAGCAAAGAAGACTTTTATATTATCTCAAAACAAAACCTAACAATGGAAACCAACAAAACCCCTCTCCCCCTCCTCATCACACTCACCCTATCAACACTCCTCATCGTCCACGCGCCCCCACCGGGACCCACCGTCAAGTGCAAATCCGGCGACGTCGACTGCACCGTCACCAACGGCTACGGCATCTTCCCGGACCGGACCACCTGCAAAGTCGCCTCTGTTGAGCGGCCATCCAATGAAGCCGATCTCCTCTCCATAGTCTCCGACGCCTCCCAAAAGAAGCAGCACATGAAGGTGGTCACGGTATACTCACACAGCATGCCCAAGCTGTCGTGCCCGGGCGGCCCGGAAGGGAAGGGACTCGTCATAAGCACGGTTAAGCTTAACAAGGTCGTCTCCGTGGACCCTCTGAAGCGTCAGATGACTGTGGAGTCCGGGATCACCTTAAGAGGGCTTATTGATGCGGCGGTTGCTAATGGGTTGGCTCTGCCTCACTCGCCTTACTGGCAGGGCATGACGTTGGGTGGGTTGATTGGGACCGGCAGCTATGGGAGCTCGATATTTGGTAAGGGCGCGGCGGTGCACGAGTATGTCGTTGGGGTCCGGTTGGTTGTCCCGCGCCCCGTTGCCGTCGACGGTAAGTTTGCCAAGGTGGTGGATTTGGTGGAGGGTGATGAGGACCTCCTGGCTGCTAAGGTGTCTTTGGGTGTCCTGGGTGTTCTTTCTCAGGTAATTTTTCGTGTTGAATCCCATCAGTTTTTATCTGTTTTAATGAGAGGTTGAGATTAATCACACCTAATGTTTAATATATAATTTTAAACACGTATGAATTTCTTATTGATACTTTTAAAATGATTTAGTTTTTTTTTATTGTATCTGTTTACTGTAGTGCACATCAATGAAACGTGTGTTCAAATTAATTAATTGAATGGTTATTTTTTTATAAGTTTTTTTTTTAATTTAGATTACTAATTATAGTATATAATAGAGGGGAAAGTTTCTGGGAAATGTAAAAGGTTTGCCTTAGACTATTGTCTTTATTGTTTGGTGTATACAAAACAAAGAAAGGACCGGAATTTACATCAATAAAGTTTTCTCCAGTATATAATTTGAAGTTAGGTTGTAGTTGACAGGTAATCATCCATGCATCTTGAAGTACGGATCAGATCAAGATGAAGGCTTAGTCTAAGGGTGCGTTTGGTTCCGCGATTGCGCTGCGATTGCGATTACAGGAAGCTGCGTTTGCAATCGCGCGACCAAACAGTTTTGTAATCGCAGTTTTAAATCCAGCGATTGCAGGCAAATAGTGCCCAAAAGCTGCGATTTCAAAAAGCTGAGAAAGTGAGCTTCCTACAGAATCAGGTTTGCAATCGCAGATTCCTGTAGAATCAATTTTGCAATCGCGTAACCAAACGCACCCTTAAGAGTCCACATAAAAAAACCACACTTGACTTGCAATGTATGCAATGAATATTATCTATTTTTTAAAAAAACCACAGGCGACTCTGCAACTGGAGCCGATGTTCAAGCGGTCGATCACGAACCGATTTGAGAGGGACGAAGGTTTCGAGAACGGGGATTTCATCCTTCGCATCACTGACGGAGTACGGTGACATCACTTGGTACCCTTCACAAGGGAAGGTCGTCTTCCGCGACGACTTCAAGGTCCCCATCACCACCAAAGGCCAGGGTCTCAACGACTTCACCGGGTTCCGGCCTCAGGCTCGCCTCATAGTCGAAGGCATCCGGGCCAGTGGTACGTATAAATACTACTGTGAAATGTCTTACATTCTAATATAAATAAGTCTGTTTATGAAACCTAACCTTAGGTCAAACAAATATTTTGATACTTTTCATTATTAGAATTGAGAGATAATTAGTTTTTGTGAGACAGTTGTATATACTCGCTTCTCATGTAAACAAATCAGTTTTGTCAAACCATATAAATATGTGGATTTTTTCTTTTTATTATTCTTGAAATGTTGAGATCTAGCCTTTAAAACGTACATGTGATGCAGAGGAGTTGTTGGAGGCCACTAATAATGCGGGGGGTAAATGCGTGTTGGCCAAAGAACAAGTGGAGGTACTTGTTCAGTCGGGTCAAGGTCTTAAGAACAGGGATGGAGGCTTATTGGAGTTCACCGGATATCCGATCATCGGCAACCAGAGTGACTTACAAGCTTCAGGTATACACACATCCATGCATGTTAATAATAAACTGGACATATATGGTTGTTGTTGTTTGGTCAAGGGAAAAATGTTTTTTCCCTTGATAGAGGGTGGAGTCTTGAAAAAGATTTAATTACAAATCTCAAATAAAGAAAAGATTAAGCCCCCGTTTGTTTTGAAAATAAGTCTTCGAATAATCTCGGATAAGGGTTTTTGTGTGTTTGGAAACCCTGGATAACCTCTGATAAAATATGTCATAATAAACTAGTATAAAGTGGTATATGCATTTCAACCAACCCATGTAATTAAAATTATCCTAGGTTATTACAACTCAAGGAATATATGCGTCTACTGTTAAATCAACTACTATCACCTCTTATAAATAACACGTTTAATACTTTCAAACCACTCACTGGAGGAATGCAACTCTCAATGGTCCCATTCCTGATGCCTGTTTAGTGCAGAGAAGAAACCCACGCGACATCATCATCACATACTGTACCCCACCACTACATTCAAAAGTCGGTCACATCTCCATTTCCCAGACAATAACCCATCATTTTGACATGCCCCTAAACATTTCCCAGACAACCCACACTTGACATGCCCTAAACATTAAAAAACAAAATCACTCATTTACATGTTTCACTTCCCCATCAGGTACCACCCAATAATAATAATAATAATAATAAACATTGTGTATCGCTGTATTATTTTTAGGCCCTTAAAAACATCTTTAATGGTTATACTAACTAACTAAAATATTAAAGTGTCATGTCAACACTTTAATCCTCCACTAGACTCTCATTTACTACACTCTCATTTAGTTAGTTGCTGTTATTCCAATGGAATAACTAAATAACTAATCAAGATAATAATGGGCTCACTTCTCCACCCACTCAAATCTCTCCACTCATCCAAAATAATCTTTTTTTGAATATTTTGAATGGTGGGGGCCTACATTTGACTGGCTAAAACACTAGCTAAAATTAACATGAAAGATAACATATGACAGGTGGGGTCCACATTTAGCATTTTCTTAACATTTCCATTGGAGCACCATTTTTACATATTTTGTAAACATATGACACTAACTAATAAGTTAACATGTCTATTGAAGACGCTCTAATATTTTTTAAGTTTTTTACATCCCTAATAAGCATTGTATATTATTTATTAGTCTTTTTCACTCACTTCAGTAATGTTCCATTAGAGATATTGAAAATGTCCTTCTCTTACAAACCATTCATTTCTTTATTTTGGTACGCTGTTAACATATTTGATTATATTGTTAATTTATCTAGATACAATTTTAACATATTTGAATTCATTGTTAAAATAAATATTCAAGAGGTAAAAAAAAGTCTCAAATTAACAGTAGATATACAGGAGGAAGAAAGTGAACATTTAGCTATGGATGAAATGGGGAACCAGGTGGTGAATTTGAGATGGAGAGAGAATGCCTTTTTGTATGATAGATTTAAAAGAGATTATTCTATTTGAAATATTAGAAAAGTGTTAAAGACCAAAAAATAATGGACGGAAGACCTAAAGACCCGAATTAATTTCCCCAAAAATATAAGATTGCAAATTAATTTTTCCAGGTATTTCATCTAAAATTTCGTATACACGTACAGGATCATGTCTAAAAGGAAACAACGACCTCCTCCTGACCGCCTGCAGCTGGGACGACCGCATCCGAGGCCTCCTCTTCTACCACACAACCGTCAGCATCCCCATCTCCGACGCCGCCTCCTTCATCACCGACGTCAAGAAACTCCGAGACGCCGACCGCGACTCCCTCTGCGGGACCGAACTCTACAACGGCTTCCTCATGAGGTTCATCAAAGCCTCCACCGCCTACCTCGGCAAGACCTCCGACTCGGTCGACATCGACATCACGTACTATCGCTCCAACGACCCGCTCGAGCCGCGGCTCGACGAGGACGTGTTGGAGGAGATCGAACAGATGGCGCTGTTCAAGTACAAAGGGATGCCGCATTGGGGGAAGAACAGGAACGTTGGGTTTGTGGGGATGAGAGAGAAGCTCGGACTGAAGGGGGACTTGTTTGTGAAGGCGATGGAGAGGTTCGACCCGGATGGGTTGTTCTCGTCGGATTGGACGGATGCGGTTTTGGGTTTGCGCGGGAAGGGTTTGACTGTGGAGAAACAGGGGTGCGCGCTTGAAGGGCTTTGTGTCTGTTCGAAGGATGAACATTGCGCGCCGAAGAAGGGGTACGTTTGTCGGGGTGGGAGGGTTTATGGGGATGCGAGGGTTTGTCGGAAAGTGGAGGGGGTGAAGGAGGGGATGAGCGAGAGGAAGGTTGAGCTTTGAATTTGAATGAATGGGTGGTTGTTGGGGGTCTCTGTTTATGGTGGTGTTTGTTTGGTTTGGTAGATGTGGGTTTGTTTGGATAGATTGATTGGGTATTTCGATGATCAAGATAATTAATAAGATATTAAGTGAATCCATAGTGATGTAAAAGAAAGCGTCTAATTTATTTATCTAATTCCTAAAAATCGGACTAAAGGACAACTTGCCACATTGAAGGTTGAAACATAAGTACATAACAGAAAACTAAAAAAAAAAAAAAAGTTCATAGCACAAATGTTAAATAAAGATAATGTCGGTGCTTCGCTGGAGATCTGGTCCTTTTCCATTACAAACTGAGAAAGACACACAGGGAACATACCGATCCCAAAAGCCAAGCCAGTGAGGGCAGAGCAACCTGGACCGCCAGAAATCCAGAGCATGAGAGGGTCTTCATCAGGATTTCTCTCGGCCTTTATGAAGTAGTAGAAAATCTGTGCATCCCTCTCTTCATCAACTCTTATGTACCTGAAACAGACACTAAATACATCACTTCAACAACAATAACCAAAAAAACATCCCACTTGAGAGAGGGGGAGAGAGAGAGGTGACCGTCTCCAAATCGAAGGGGAGAGGACCATCAAAACCCGGGAAGGTTTTCACGGTCCATGAAGAGGTAGAAATAGCAGCTCTTGTGATGAAGATGAGTACTGTAATTAGGAGATGTCGGTCCCTAACCACTGCTTCACCACACATTGCAGGAAGAACCGGAAGGTTGGGTTCAAAGGGATGAGAGAGAAGCTTGGAATGCCTAGAAATTCTAAAATCTAATATCAATATAATATAATGCAAAGATGAGGAGAGACACAAATACACGAAAAAGACTGCATCTTGATTATTCTAATAATTAGAAAAAGATTATATGGTTATTATTTATAAACTCTAAAAACTAAGTTTTAATAGACTCAAATACCAACAGAATTTGTTAACTAAATCATTTAATTAAAATTTGATTTTATCCTGATACAATTCAGTCAACCCTTTATTCTAAGGGGTACGTGTGTGTCGGAAAGTGGAGAAGATGAAGGAGCTGGGGAAGGACAGGAAGGCTAAGCTTTGAAATTAATATGTGGCTGGGGGATCTCTGTTTATGGTGGTGTATTGGTTTGGTAGATGTGGATTTGTATGGCTAGCTAGATTAATTGAATTTTTCACTGATTCAGACAATTAATTATATAATAAGATATCAGTGATTCAATAGTGATGTAAGAAAGCATGTAATGTATTTATTTTTATAAATAAAGTTGATATGTTTTTAAAATCCCAAATGTACATCCCCTCGGTTAGGGAGATGGTTGCACCTTGTCATTCTAGACGACCAGGGTACAATCCCTGTCTACCCCAACCATAGGGAGTATTTTCTGTTGAATGTTGGGTTGTTGTCCAGTGATCTAGATGCCCCTTGTGGGTCTTGCTACCAAAAAAAAAGCATCCCAGACGCCAATCTTAACAGTTCAAACAGTAAAACATCCCAGACGCCAATCTTACGAACAGTTCAAACAGTCATCGTAAGTTTAAATTTTTTAAAACAATGGGCATCAAAAATACATCAGTGCATTTAATACATCCTTGTGTGATTTTTGAAGTATGTAATACATCATAAGCCCAATTTTATTGATTACAATTTGGTCTTTCAAAGGATTTAACCGAATATAAAATCCGGATGCATCCCCTAGTCCCTTTGAAGATGGAGCACAAAGTACAATGGGCATCAAAATACATCAATACATTGACAACTGGCTTAGATTTTTACAACATAAGATTTTTATTACACTGGGAATTCGTATTTGAAATATGATTGTGGACGTTATTTTGGTGGAGCTCTATTGCACGGCTGCAAGTCAATCAGAAAACCGACCTTCCATAAAAAATCACAGAAACAAAGCCCAATCGAGAAAGTTCACCCAATTTGTATATGAAACACAAAATTACCCACCTTGAACATTAGGCACTTTATTTTCCAGTAACACTAGAATCCAGGGAACATAACATACCTCAAATGTGAGGATGTGGATTAGAGTGGCTTGTAAGCGATCCACCGCTCAAACATATTGTAACACTCCTTCGGCCGAAACTCTGGTGATGTGTGCCCCCCTCCCTGTGAAAGATCATGTCATGAGGCCTCTCGAATATGAATTTGGTTGGTTGAAAATTGAACCATGCATTGCATTTGATTGTTGCAGATAGCTTACCTTCACTAATGCAAACGTAAAGTTATTGACATATGACCTTGTGAATCTGTTTGGGGATAAAAAAATGTCAGACTGAAATCAACAAGTGACATTGTGTGTTACGATGAAATCATACCCTGCAACTTGGCCATCTACAGACCAAGGCCTCCACTCATTGACTATAGAAAAATTGAGACTTTTTATCCATTCTTGCGTGCCCACATGTGGGACAACCAAATCATGATCACCACTGTCCAAGAACAAGCATATAAAACCTTAAATAAAGATATAATCATGGATTTGTATGTGTGATAAATTCTGTCTCACCTGTACACCAGAGCACGATAACCTCGATTCGTGAGGCCGGCATGATATGGTAAACTGCTTGGAACATCTTTGACATATGATAATCCATTAGGGCACCGTATCCACTCGTCAACTGTCCCCTGTATATTGTCTACTTATGTATGAAAATTATTCACAAACTTTATTTCCGTACCTTCTGAACACGCACATTGTTCTCAAATTTAATACTTTCTAAGCCACATGTAGAGCCTTCAGATTTAACACTGAAATCGAGTATGCATACCTTCTGAACATGTAGAGCCTCTCTTACAGCATCATTGTTCGCCCAATAGTAGGATAGCATAAAACCATACTCCTGCAGATGATAGAAAATTGAAGATGAATATGATGGCTTTGCTTAGACACAGGACACTCATTCATGAAAGATTGCAATGTATGAACTGTTTCATTAGGAGGTAGCATTACAATGTATGAACTGTTTCATTAGGTGGTAGCATATTACAATAGGATGGTGTATGTGTAACTTGTTCGCCCAATAACTTGTATATATTTTCAGTTGAGCTATTTGATCGAAAGAAATTCCAACACCATGTTTGTCAATTATTGAATAAATGGTTGATGAGATATGCATCCCAAACGTACATGGCATTCAAGACCAGGAGTGGGTGGTGGAGACAAAAGCTCTGAAGAATTATCCGCCAGGGATCTCCTAAGTGACAGGCGAGGGGAAGCACGCACGCATTTAGGCGCCAAAATGTGTGCTGTATTCAATCCTGATGTACACTGCTCAAACAAACACGTAAGTTAGAGCGGCTTTTGAACAACTTTCGAGGAACCACATTTTTCTTAGATTTCTTAAAAAGTTGTTTTCTATAACAAAAAGTTATTTTCGTTGTTGTCAAAATCCAGGACCAATGGGGTGTTTGGAAACAAGTTTAGATTAAATATAATTCCTGTAAAAGCAAATCTCTAAAAGTTCTTCAAAATCATTTCGCAATGCTACCTGAATAGAACAACAAATAAGATTCATGGACCATAACTCTATTGTACCTTGTTGATGGCTTCAACATAACTAGCACACAGTGAATTCTGAGGTCTCACGTAGTTTCCATTGCAGCTCTTCTTGGCTGACTAAAGAATAAACAGACAAGTGATTTTTTTTTTTTTTGCTGCTCATAACATTGTATTTTTTTTTTTTTACTTCCTCACAAAACGAAAAATCACCTCATATAGTTCTTCAGATATAAAACCCATCCCATAAGAGTAAGGCACAAATGAATTATCATCGAACGCAACATCCGCACTAGGATTTCCAGTCACATAACCCTGAGACATTCATTGTAATAGTGTCAGCACTCAGCAGCACTGAAGACTGATTTTCTTTTTTCATTCATTCATACCTAGATTTTTTTTAATTCATTCATACCTAGATTCTGTTTCAAAATGTAATTGTTATACCATGCAAATTTGGTAATACACGGTATGATTAATAACAGTGGATCAAAAGTGGTATGCAATGGGATATCAGAGAAAAAAAAATCCAGAAGTGTATACCTTAAGATTGATGAGTGGTTGTTTCCCAGCTTCAACATCTGGCATAATGCATAAAGTTCAAATGAATGTGTTATAACATCTAAAAATGCTTCCCATACATCTAAAACATGCATCTCTAAATTAACAGTATTTTATCTATTTTTTTCGTAAAATAATGTTTACCTTCTGCTATTACATGAGTAATGATGGGAACAACCATTCCAGAGTATGAATCCCCACCAATGTAGAGAGGATTTGATGAGAATTGTGGGTGGTCATGAAGCCACTTAAGAACAAATCAAGGATAGAATATTTAACATTAGAAATGCACATGAAAAAATAATATAACTCAATGTTATATGTAAGGATTTTCTACCTTTCTAATGAACTTGTGAACTTGCTTGGATGATTTAACATCCCCACCTATGTATACATCAGAGCCTCTTGCGAATGAGAATCCAGTTCCAATCGGGGAATCAATGAAAAGAATGTTTGATACCTAAAAAAAATAATGAAGTTTCATTTACAAGGTTATGATAATTAAAGCCTGAGCAAATGTAAGGCAAACCTTTGTCCATGAATGTGGATGCAAGATCAGAGTTGGTAGTTCTCCTTTGTATTCTTTGATTTCAAAATGAAGAGGACCTAGGAAATATAGTAAAATCAATCAAATCAATCATACCATATAAGTATCTCATCATTTCAAGAACTACCACCAATCCATCATTGGTCAAACAAGAGGAACCAGATCTTAAGGCTAGTTTAGCATTCACTCATTCTCATTTAGCTGGAACACCCAGGACAATTGTGTGGAATCCTCCATTTCCTTGTTCATTCATGTACACCACAATCAAAATTTCTTCTTCCATGAAATCTAATAAACTTGATTCCTGAGAAGGATCTCAGGAGGAATTCTCCTTCTGGATCAATGTTACCAAATTAGCCCTAAATATTATCTTATTCCTAAAACATAGGACTAAAAGACAACTTGCCACATTGAAACATAACATAAATGTCAAATAATGATTATGTCAGTGCCTCAGTGGAGACCTGGTCTATTTTAAAATAAAATCTCGGTAAACTAAATAGGGGTATTTTCCTGAGATATTTACCCCCCGTTTGGGTCACGGGTTAAGCGAGAATAAAAGTGGTATAAGGGTGATATAAGAATGGATAGGAAAATGGGTGTTTGTTTGCAGAGTATAACTTAGTATTACTAAGTCAGTTTAAACAAGTATAAGAGAGTATAACAATTCTAAGTAACCCATATGATAAACTATACTCAGTTTATCTATTCCTATTGATAAGTGGGGCCCACCTACAAATATAAAAAAAAAGAATTTCATCACATCAAATCACACATTAACACCTCTTATACATCAATGAGGCCTACATGTCAAATCAACTTTTTACACCTTATTTATATTTTATTCTTAATTAATCAAACAACTCAACAATTATTCTTACGTTTTCCAATGAGAATATAAAAAAACACAACCAAACAGAAAATCTATTATTTCTGTAGAATTGTTATCTATATTGTTATAGTTATCCATCTAGAATAACTCAATTCCTCAATCCAAACCCGGTTAGTGTTTTGGAAGTGCAGTCATATCAAAATTTCAATTTTTTTTATTTTTATTTTTATTTTTTTCCATTACAAACTTAGAAAGAAAAACAAAATACATACCAATCTCAAAAACCAAGCTAGTGAGGGCAGAGCAACCAGGACCACCAGCAATCCACACCATCAGGGGGTCCTCATAGGGGCTCCTCTCAGACTTTATGAAGTAGTAGAAAATCTGTGCATCCCTCTCTTCATCCACTCTTATGTACCTGAAATAGACATGAATGAAAACATACCTTCCAATTAAATACATCACTTCAACAACACCAACCAAAACAAACAACCCCCTTGAGAGAGGGAGAGATAGAGAGGCGACCCAGTCTCCAAATCGAAGGGGAGAGGACCATCAAAGCCAGGGAGGGTCTTCACAGTCCATGAAGAGGAGGTAGAAATAGCAGTGCTTGTGATGAAGATGAGTACTGTAATTAGGAGACGTCGCTCCCCAACCATTGTTTCGTCACACACACACTCTCTCTGTGAACTATTAAAACTAAAAGGAAAATATTCCCAAATTTTATTATTCAAGGAAATCAAAAGGTGATTCATATAGTAACTGCTGCCCCCTATTCTGTGCCAAAAATCTCACGTGTAAAAAATATTAAAATAGTGACATTAATTTTGGGTGAGCAAGACGTGCAATATTATATTATATATATGACCTTATCGTGGTTGTTTTTTTTTGTTTTTTTATGGTTGTTGACTGAACTAGTGGTTTAAGATTGGAAAAAAATAACAGGGTTAATAATTCAAGCATGATCTGTAATGACAATGACAGTAGACACGAGGAAAATTTGAACACGTGTAAGGGAGAGGGTCTGCAGCATTCACAGTTTTGATACATGCAGTCCTAATAATCACCTTTAAATCATATATACTCATTTAAAAGACATGTTTTTATGTAAATATATATTATCGCAAACAAAAATTATATGACTATTTTTAGGGTGATTTTTAAAATTAAATATATCATTTTTCTATAATTTTGAAGATAAAATTCTATTTGAATCTTTAGTGAAAAAAATCAAATGTGGATACAAATGAAACATTGACAAACAAACCGCCCAAAGTGGAAGATAATCCAAGACTTGCATTGGCCCCCACTCCGGGGTCTTTTTATAGTGTTGTGCTTTATCAATACATTTTTATCTAGGTTGGCTCCTAGTGCAAGTTGTATTTCTGTTATGGGTCATTACCCATAAATTTGGTATGTTGTCCTTCTGTTAGGGTCCTCAATGGCCCCGCATGTCTATCATACAAGGCTTTTTAAGGGTATATGCAAGATTGCAACTCCAAAGCAAATCTTATAAGGAGTGGCATGTATTGATTGAGAGCATATGCAACCATACTCTTTAAATATTTTCTACATTTATGGGTCAATAAAAATAAGAGACAATTTAGGGAGTGTATTCTTCAACTTTGCTTTCTTAATGACTTCTTGTATGATTTTTTATTAATGAAGTGCGACATAAGGACCATTGAGAGTTTATTTAATGTTAGTAAAAAAAATTCACTCTATGTTTCCCAATAAAATTATTAAGAGTATTTAATTCATAAAATGTAACGTGTGACCAAACATCTAGAGTCAAATTTCACTTCTAAAATGTAGGAAAACCTTCTCACCGAAAAATGCTTAAATGTTAAATATACGGAGTCCGTTAGAGCTCTTTTTTTTTATATCCTCTACGAATATAACTTAGGAGCCTTCAACCCTTGTAATATTGGAGATGCTCTTACAAATAAAAACCAAAAGCATCCGTCAAAAAAAAAACACCCCAAAAATCGTTGCACGAACAAAGACCCAATTAGAACAGATTTCTCAAATGCTTCAAAAACGATAAACCCGTTTCACTGATTCACAATCACCTAATAAAAATCCCCAAACTTTCAATCACAAAAACCGGTATTAAAAAAAAAACCAATTGAGCAAAATCGAAATCCTACTCTCCCATCATTTATTCCCCCAATTCGGGAGTCCCACGGCCTCTCCTCGTCCACCGTGAGAGGTGGATCCGACCCGATGACCTCATCTTCTTCGTCGACGTCTTCCACTTCGAAGTGCTTCATCGCTTCCCGCCAAAAATGAGATCGTCGCCATCGTTAGTTGCTTCTCGAGCTTCTGCATCACTGGAGCGAATCGATAGTGGACTTGGTGGGGGAGGTACCATAAATGGACGGATGGATTTTGTTGTTATCTATTTGGATAATTGGATGGTTGAGATGTGATTCTGACTTGTAAACAGGCGGGCCCGGGTTGTAGTGCGGGCCGGGCTGCATGGCCCATTTGGATAATTGGAAATGTGTTCTACTCCAGGAGAAAGAAAGTACATGATTGAGGGGGATGAGAAGCCTAGAAGAATGTAAAATTAAACAAAGATAAAGACAGAAAATAAACAGGGAATAACCTCAGGCACGTCGACCTACATCCTCTCAGAGAGGCCATGTAGAAAAGACTCCTACCCTCCTCCACCTTCAAACAAGCGGCCACTATTCAATAAATCTGGAAAGTGGAATCTCTAGTCTGGATGCTGGACATCCCACCTAATAGTATGTCACAATCTTTGATGTAAAGGATCGTCGTCTCCCACAAGTTTTTGAAATAGCACAGGGACCTCTTAAAGGTAGTCTTGTTTCTTGCTCGCCATAATGCCCACGTCCCTGCTGGGATGACCGAGAGCCAGATCTGCCCCGCCCTGGTCCTGTCATTTCTCTTGCGCATTCGGCCTGCTGCGTCCCACAGGTCTTCCATCGAGCGGTTGATGCGTACGTCTTTTTTTTTTTAATGAAAGTGTGTTTTTAATTAATTTTACTAAAATTTACTTTGAAAAAATTCAATCATTAAATAGAGTGGAACTAGTTAACTAGAGTTCAATTAATTTTATATAAAATTTCAAAAAAGCATTGTTTAAGATTCAGGTTGATAGACGTATGTCAGTCAGTATGTCACGAATTTAGCATATTTGTTACATTGTTGTACATGCATGGCTAGCTAGGGCCCTAGGGGTCGGCAACGGGCCAGGATGGGTTGGGCCGGCCCATTGAAACAGGGCCCAAGCCCGACCCTGGCCCAGCCCACGGGCTTGCTTGGCTAGCGGGCCCGGGTCGGGCCGGCCCATGGCCAAAAAACAGAGCACAGGCCCTGCCCACGAGCCCGGGCCTGAACTGGCCTCACGGGGCGGGCCTGGGTTCGGGTCCACGGGCGGGCCTACGGGCCCAAATTCAAAGCATTTTATTTTTTATTTTGCGTTGTTTATTTGTATATGATATTAAAATAACACAAAATTTAAAGTATAATGTTAAAAAAAATATTTATATCTATTAAATTTTCAAAATAAAAATATTAAATGAATTAATTACTTAAAAAAATGAATAACTAAATGTACCTAAATAAGTTGACACCTACATAAATGTTAATAATTTGTATAACTCAACTACAATTCAAATAAAAATTACACGTTACTAGTTTATTGAATTCCCCCCAACGGGTCTACGATCTGGGCCCGCGGACGGGCCTACAGGCCAGCCCGAATGGGCCATGTTCGGGCGGGCCGGGGCCGGGCCCCAGAATCAGGCCCAAGCCCGGCCCGTGAACGGGCCCGGGCTGGACGGGCCAGGTTTTCGCCTCGGGCCTGTTGAAGACCCTTAAGCTAGGCCCACCCTGGGTGGTCGACCCATACAAGGGGCCCTTCGGATGTGATTTTTTCTGCTTAAACTTGTAGAAAAAGTACTTAAAAAGACTTCATTTGCAAGAAATAGATAAATATAGTCATATGAGAATACGTGAAATATAAATTTGTATTGGCATTTAAATCTTTATAGAATTGTATTATTCCATTAAAATAAGGGGTGTCGAATGTTCAATCGTCTGCCATTAAACTCTTGTAAATTGAGGGGTTCTACATATCAAATTATTTTTTTACATTTTAAATTATTATAAAAAAAACGTATCCATGGTCGTACAATGTTATTCCAGCACTAATTTCAATCCCCACACTCTTTTTACGCACGTCTTGATTTTTTTTAAAGTATTATATTTCATTTAATGAGGTATATATTTTTATAAAATAAATATTTAATGAATTACATGAATTCATTTTTAAAAAATATAAAAAAAATTTAATGATGCATATATCCCTCGTAAATGTGAATGTCTATCGAGATATATTGGAGTAGAATTAAAACTAAAAACAAATTTATATGTAACAAAGTTCAAAATTTTACTATTATGTTTCTGAATGACAATAACTAAAAACTGTTGTGCATAAACAAATATCGAAGAAAACACAAATAACAAGAAGAATACAGATTTACATGATTTGGCCTAAGCCTATATTCACGGGGCTACAAAATAGTAGAACATCCACTAATAGAGTTGAGAATTACATATTAATAAGACTTACATGCAAACCTCCATTGGAGTCTCTTCTTAACTATCCCACTTAACCTCCAATAACGCCTCTACGGAATACCAAAACAAGCCAAACCAAATTTCAAAGTCTCTTTACATAAGATTTTATACAAACAAATCCTAAAAACAAATACCTTAAATCTCTCAATAAATCTCATAATAAAAAAAAGACTTTTTTAAAATTAATAATTTAATCAATTAGATGTCCACCCTAAATAACTTAATCCTTGTCATTCAAATTTGGTACACCAGATCTAAGACATTTTTTCAACAAAAACAAATCAAACGATTAAAAGTTGATGTGTCATTCAGTCTTATTCTTCTTCTATCAAAACATCTAAAAAAAAATTTGTGTTTGAACTTTTTATACTTTGTGTTCATTCGTAGACATTTGACCTAAGAAACGATACACAAGGATAAGAAGGCCACTTGGTTTTTGGTACTGCTTTCAGATTAATGATGATTATTGATATTATTATATGATTTAATATTTGTCAATAGGGTTGAAAACTCAAAACCACACAGATAGAATCCACCAGCACACGCACAATGTATGTGACTTATTGTGAGTGGATTTATTAATCAAACCCCCAAACACATAGGAACCCATCAACAATCACACAAGTTTGAAAAATCAAGCAACAAAGTTGAAAAAAAAATATTGATAAGAGCGAACTACTTCCCCATCAGATTTAATTAGACCTGCATTCATATAATTTGTGAAGATAAGTCAATGAAAAAGATCGATAACAGGAAAGAAGTTTCCCCACGGCGTCGTTTTTATTGTAAAATATAAATATATGTTTTTAAATAAATTTATATCAATGCATGTATAGATAAATCTTGTAAAGATAAATAAATATATGTTTTTATCCCTCATTTGGGTAACACCATGCATGCCTAATAATTCTCTATATATATACTCCTAATTCCAAAAGAAAATATTTTATTAAAATAATGTATCATAATTATGTCTAAATAAGGTGACATATTATACTATAGTAATTTCATGAAAAATTAAAATTAGTCTACATTAAAAGATATATACACTTTCATTTCATTTTATAAAAAAACTCTCACCATTTTCATACACATTTGAAGAAGCATGTATAATAATATGTTTTTCATTCAAAAGTTATAAACTATATATTATTCATTCACATTTTATTTTCAATTTATTTTTTAAAAAAAGACTAAATAACAAAAAAAATAAGATTAAACTCATAAACTTTGTCATCTGTCATAATGTACTACAGCTATATCTATAGGTACTAATATAATACTATATATGACTATTACCAAATGGGGGCTTGTGGGTGTGCCATGATTGTATTGTGAAATTCTCTACTTCTTTTGAATTCTCATATGGTATTCGATTCCATATACAGTCCAGGTTGATTATAGGAATGCCTTGTCAGCTCTTTAAAATGGATTAAATTAGGATTGGTCGGAATACGAAACCCAGCAAGATACATTATATAATGGAACCGTATACCTCATGTAATGTTGGAAAATCAAAATCCGATTCAAAAGATCCCAAACTTCTATCTAGCATTAGAAACAGTTGTCAAAGTTCAGAATTACTCCAAGATATGTACATTTTAGTCCACTACATTCATATATAATACAATATTATTTTTTTCCTTTTATGTGACTGTTATCATTATCTGTTCAGATGAATTATTATCTTTTTATTTATCTTATTATAATAATTTTATAAATTTATAAATGGAGATACAAAAATAAATACAAGGTTTATTCTACCATGTCAAAACATAAATATCATAATTTTGTTAAACTATTTATATAAAATCATACTTTCCAAACTAAATTCTAAATTGCTGTTTGTATTTTTGCTTATTAAAAAAACTTTAGTTAGAGTTATAAAAAATTTGAGTCAACGGATCAAGTACTCGAACCATTCTTTAAAAAAAAATCTAAAGATTAAAATTGAGCAGCAAATGCACCACATAATGCTTAATCAGTAATTTATTTAAAAGCTCAATTTCAATATAAATAAATAAAAACAAATTTTAAGTAAAAAAAAACACATCAAACTCAAACATATAAAAACAAAAAACAAAAACAGTGTCAAATTAGGACCCAATAACAATGCAAACAAACTTTGTTTACCTTCTCGATCATTTCCTTTTAATCAAAAGGTAGATCCAAATCTCTTTCCATTCCTTCCATATCTACAAAAATCTAACCCAAACCAAATCAAATTAAAAAAAAAAAAAAAAACAACAACAACAACAAAAAAAAAAAAAGAAATTTAACAAATTAACGAAACCCCCCCTGATATCCAACTAATTCATCATCCCGGTCCCCCTCCACACGGCCTGGCTCCGGCTCCTCGGGTACTTCCTCGCCGCCGCCGCCCCGACAACCTCCTCGCCGTCGTACGTCTTATCCTCGTCGATCCTCCCAATCGCCACGCTCCGGCTCCTCGGAACCCCCCTGACGCCACCGCCGGATTTGGCCCTCAGAGAGTCGGCGACCTTCTTAATGGAGGCGACCCTCACGAGCTCACTGTAGTCTTCGTCGTCGTTGCTCCTCCCTCCATATGAATTGGTGCTGAAGCTCCTCGGGAGGGTCGACATGGCCATGCCGGGGCAGCCGACGACGGCCCCGTATTGGGCTCGGCCCGCGCAGCCCGTCATGGATTTCACGTAGAAGTCCCTGGCCCGAACCAGGGCCCGGAGAGGGGCCTTCATGTATCGGACGAATCTGTTTTGGGAGGAGGTCGACTTGCTCATGTTGTAGAGAGAGACAGAGACGATGAAAATGTGAAAGGAAGAAGTGTTTTTTTGGGTACCCAATGAAGAGAGATGATGTGGGTTTTGATTGGATTTAGAGAACAAAAGATTTTTTTGATGGGGGGAGGATTTTGTTATGATAATTGAAGTGTTTTTATAGAGGGGAAAAGATTTGGACCAGGGGGCATTTTGGATAAGTATGGAAGGAGAGGGGGTTGGTGGATATATGGGAAAAAAAATCTTATTGGGTTTCTTTGGGCAGTGATAGTTCCACTTCCCTACTTAACTTTTCCACCACCACTAATTACGAAAATGTCATTATTTTTTTAATTTTTTGTCTCCCTTTCCCACTACCCAGTTCGACAGCGTTCAGTCGAAGTGTTCTTCACTGGGACGACAAAGGTCCGTCGAACTATCTGAATAAGTGTCGACAGAGGCCTAGTCGAAGTGTGTTTCACTAGGACGATAGAGACCCGTTGAAATGTGTTTGCAAGTGTCGACATGGATGTGTCGAACCCTTCAAAACAATAACTTTACTCTAAGAATCAATCATTTATACAATCATTTAAGTCCTTATGAAAAACAAAAATATCTTTTAAGTAATTTAAGTCTTTTTGAAAATCATTCACATATATATTTATTTAAGTATAAGAAACAAAAATATCAAACAAAAAGTTATTTAAACCAAATAAACAGTAAACATTTTATATAGAAAAAAACATTATTTTATTTTCTAAACAAGTGGAGTCTTTTATATAAAAGACTCCACTTGTTTAGAAAATAAAATAATGTTTTTTTCTATATGAAATGTTTACTGTTTATTTGGTTCAAATAACTTTTTGTTTGATATTTTTGTTTCTTATACTTATATATATATATATATATATATATATATATATATATATATATAAATGATTTTCAAAAAGACTTAAATAACTTAAATGACATTTTTGCTTTTCATAAGGACTTAAATAATTGTATAATTGACTGATTCTTAGAAGAAAGTTATTGTTTTGAAGGGTTCGACACATCCATGTCGACACTTGTAAACACACTTCGACGGGTCTCTGTCGTCCTAGTGAAACACATTTCGACTAGGCCTCTGTTGACACTTATTCAGACAGTTCGACGGACCTCTGTCGTTCCAGTGAAGAACATTTCAACTGTACACTGTTGAACTGGGTAGTGGGAAAGGGAAACGAAAAAATAAAATAAATAATAACATTTTTATAATTATAGGTGGTGGGAAATAATTACTCGAGTAGTGGGAATAGTAACTCCCGGTTTCTTTTGGTGTCTCCTCGGCAATTACTCGGCATGCTAAGAACGAGTGGTATTTGGCGTGTGACATGTTTTTTGTGAAATTGTACTCGCATTAATCAATGTTTACTAAACTATATCATGCATGTATATTTTTATTTGTTTATTGATCACTTACGCGGTGTGTTCTAATTTAATAACACAGAGGATATATATATATATTTGTACCCGCACGTCACATAGGATCCAAATACTTTTTTCATATATATATATATATATATATATATATATATATATATATATATATATATATATATATATATATAATATAGTCGAGTGATAGCGTGCGGGTCGTGCGGATCCGACGTGCGTCATCCGATCGCGGATCTATCGCATCCAACGGTCGATGTGAATCGTTCCTGACCGTCTGATGCGATGGATCCGTGATCGACGGCCCGTGGTCGACGCCGCACGACCCGCACCTAATCACTCCTTATATATATATATATATATATATATATATATATATATATATAGGGAGCCGATTACATGCGGTTTACGGTCGGTGCGGTGCGCGATCACGGGCCGTCGATCACGGGTCCATCGCATCGGACGGTCGGGTGCGATTCACGTCGACCGTTGGATGCGATGGACCCGCGATCGAACGGCCCACGTCGTAAACCGCACCGACCGCACACCGCACGTAATCGCGACCATATATATATATATATATATATATATATATATATATATATATATATATATATATATATATATATATATACGCCGATGATAATATGCGGGTCGTGCGTTCGTGCGGATCCGACATGAGTCGTCCGATCGCGGGTCCATCGCATCCAACGGTCGAGATGAATCGCCCCCGACCGTCTGATGCGATGGACCCGTGATCGACGGCCCGTGGTCGACGTCGCACGACCGCACGACCCGCACGATATCATTTCCCTATATATATATATATATATATATATATATATATATATATATATATATATATATATTCACGCTCGCGATTAGGTGCGGCGAACGGCAGGTGCGGCCGCGACGTGGGCCGTCCGATCGTGGGTCCATCGCATCTAACGGTCGACGTGAATCGCACCCGACCGTCCGATGCGATGGACCCGTGATCGACGGCCTGTGATCGCTGCCGCACCCGCCGTTCGCCGCACCATATATATATATATATATATATATATATATATATATATAGAGGAATGATACGGTGCGCGATGCGGGAACGTGCGCGAACGACCACGGGCCGTCGATCACGGGTCCATCGCATCGGACGGTCGGGTGCGATTCACATCGACCGTTGGATGCGATCGGACGAACGACGTCGTTCCCGCACCGTGCGGGACGCCGCACGATATCACTCGACTATATATAGCCGTCGATCACGGGTCCATCGCGGGTCCATCGCATCGGACGGTCGGGTGCTATTCACATCGACCGTTGGATGCGATCGGACGAACGACGTCGTTCCCGCACCGTGCGGGACGCCGCACGATATCACTCGACTATATATATATGGATGGATAGGGATGTTTTGGGAATAAATGACATGGAGAAGTGATGTGATTTGGTTTGATTTCAATGAATTGTTTTCGTAAGTGTCTTATTAGCATGTTATTTTTAATTTACAGGTTAGGATAGTGTAAAATCGGGAGCTAGTTTGGTCCGGCTGATTGTTTTTGACTTGGGCTGAAGAGGAATGGGGGGTCTGGACCCCGATGCCTTGATAACTTCTTTTTGTAATGGGGACTGGGTTGGTGAGGTTTCACTTCATATCTTGTGTGCCTCCCACCCCTGGTTTTTACTTCGAAATGGATTCTCCTCCCTCTTCTTGCTATATTTTTGAGGTAAGAATTCGAACTATGTAACTATTTATAAAGATTATATAGACTAAATTTCCCTAAATTTTTTTTTAAAAAAGGATATTGTGTAAAATCTGACTAGGTTGTGTACATGTGGGCCTTTATTCTCACTGTATGATCTAGTGATGACACTATCCAAGTAATAATATTTGTTATATGATTTAAAATACTATTTGCAAAGACTATCAAAGCATTTTTACCAAGAAAATAAAATAAAATTGTAAACGTTACAATTAGGTGTTTTACACTCACCTTTTATGTGCTAGTTTATGTGGCACACTGCCAGACAAAACCACAATTCAGTGATAGACTTGCAGTCCCCGTTTGGATAACGAAATTGAGTTATTCTGGATAGATAACTATGCTAGTATAGATAACAAATCTACAAGAATAAGAGATTTTATGTTTGGTTGTATTTTTTTTATTCTTATTGGAAAACGTAAGAATAAAAGTTGATTTGTTTGGTTGATAAATAATAAAATATAAATAAAGTATAAAAAAATTGATTTGACATGTGAGCCATTTGATGTATAAGAGTTGTTGATAGGTGATTTGATGTGATAAGGTGTAAAAAGTTGATTTGACATATGGGCCCATGAGAATAGATAAAGTGAGTATAGTTTATCCTAGGGGTTACTTAAAATTGTTATACTCTCTTATACTCGTTTAAACTGGCTTAGTAATACCAAGTTATACCCTGCAAACAAACAATCATTTTCTCTATCCATTCTTATACCACCCTTATAATACCCTTATACTCTTCTATTCCGTTTACCAAACGGGGGCAGAGTATCTTAAAATTCCTAAAACACAAAAATCACACACTTCAAGAGTGATCATCACAAAATAAATTAAGCTTGTGATATATAGTAGAAGAATATAATCATGCTCCGGCCAAACCAGCTAGAAGAGAGAGCCAAATTAAATAAAAGAACAGTTCTAAGGGTTATCCCTCATTAGTCAAGGTACAATAACATCTGAAGGTCGCGTGTTCGCTCACCGCACTCTCTTTTCTCAAAAATGAAATAAAATATGTATAACAATGAAGATAATCAGATCCACTACTCTGAATTATGACAATCAAGTGGTTTTTATATTTGAGTTAATTAGTACATCTCTCATGCATTATGATAACCAACTTTCATTAGTACTGTTCATCAGATTATGTGAACTTAAATCTATTTTGGAGGTCATCACCCAATTAACCAACTCCAACGAAACCTACTTTATAGTCCAAGATAAGAAAATGTTTAACCTGCCCACTTGTTTATTTTTATGAACAATGTTATTTCACATTTGAAGATGATGCATGTCCTTCATCATTCTCGTGCCACACAAGATTAATGGTGATTTGTGTGACTGATATACTATACCAATCACGCATAGGACAAGCAATCATTATCATTATATAATATATAAGTTAACCATTTGTTTGAACTATTTTGTGGGGGTCGGGTCTTTCTCTTTCAGTGCTCATTTTGGACTTCCTTTTTTTTTTGGTTAAATAAAGGGTTTATTTTTTTTAATTGATGCAAGTCTTGTGTAATCATAATCTAGCCCATGTAGTTCACACCTATCTGGTTCTATTATTAAATATGATGATTTATTATAAAAAAAAAATTGGTATAGATGATTTATTATAATTTAGCTGCTGAGAGTAGGAGTTCTGTTTATGATGCACACATCATAACAAATTCTTTTTTTTTCTTTCGCTTTTCTTGCTTTGCGCATTTGTTCATCACTTGCATAAGGAAGAAAAATTAATTAAAAGTTTGGCTGAAAGATGCTTTTACAAGTAAATATATTGGTATAGCTAGATCTATTTTATTGTTTTATAAATTCTCATGAGATTAATGGGTGTTGTTATGCATAATCTTTATATGTTTTATTAGATGATGCATGTGGTTTTTAATATTAACAAGTGTACAGTATATACATTGAAGCGTATATTTAGGGGTGACAATAATGTGGGTTTTATTGGTACATAACCTAACATGAACTGCCCTTACTATGATAGGTTTAGATTTTATGTTTTTCAAATCCGTCCTAAGCCGCCCTAACTTGTATAATAAATAGGTTGGGTTTGGGTTTTATGTTTAAAACCCGACCCAACCCGCAAAACATACCTATATTCGATCATTATAATTTATCAATGTACTATAAATGAAAATTAATTCTAAATATAATTAAAAATTAAATTCATCTATCATCATTCTTTTTTCTCTACGTCTATTTATTCACATTCATCTCATATGAAAAAAATTCAAAATACACACCTCATGAAATCAATCATCCCGTTACAATAAAAATGAAAAATGTTTAATATTTTACAGTATTTTATCTTTCTATTTTCCTTTCAACATATGTCAAAAAAATTATTATTTGGTCTTATATTTTATTTTGAACTATTTGTATAAAACTCGAAATGTAATGTAGTGGATATGGATTTCAAATTATGAAATTTGAAATGGGGTGGGCCGGGTATAAAGTCTAACATTGGGGAGGCGAGGTAGTTTTATGGTAAACCCGACTTAACCCGACCCATTACCATCCCTATATATATTTTATTTCTATAAATGGCTCAATACATGCATTGCACGCATTTCAAAAAACATCAAAACATGTAAAAGTATCTTCAATGCTATCAGAGTTGAATGCTCCTAAGTTATATTTGGGGAGGATATAAAAAATGGCTCCCTACATTTAACATTTAACATTTTATGGTGAGGAAGTTCCCCTACATTTAGAAGTGAAATTTGATTTTTAAATACATGATTCTCATATCACACTTTATGAATTAAATGCTCTCAACAGTTTTTTTGAGGACCCACAGTGAATTTTTTTTTTTGCAAACACTAAATAAATACTCTCAATGATCCTCACATCATACTTTATTAATAATAAATTATGTAGAGTCTCGAATATTTTGAGAGCAGGGTTGAATAATACACTCCTTAAAAAGTCTCATATCTTTATTGGCTCCTAAATGTATGAATATTTAGAAAGTGGGGTTGGATATACTCTAAATACCATAGAAAATTTGCATAATTTTTTTGTCTGATATTATTTTTTAATATATTTAGCATTTCCATACTCAACCTTCTGTAAGTTTTTCAGAGCTGCCCATCTCTCTTCATTCTTCAATAAAAAAAAAAGTATTAATGAATCCATCCACTGGATTATATATTTCACAGGAGTTGTTATATATTTCGTGTTTGAGTTGATAAAGTAATTTCACTGTAAAACTAGTAAAAGCTCACAACACTAGTTCGTCCAATCAGTAATCGAGTTAAGTCCAACACGTGTTAGACAATTTAATTGTCTAACTTGTGACCGTCTGATCTTATTAAGTCTTTATGATTAAGATATTTTGTCAAATTTTAAAATTAAAATTATGATTAATTAAATTCTAACATTTCATTTTTTATGATTCAATTAAATTTTGAATTTCAAAATAATAAGATCGGACGGTCACGATAGCGTTGAGCAATCAAATTATTCAACGCACGTTGGACCTAACCCGATCCCGTCCAACCACGTGTGCACAACACGTGATAGCAAGGTAAGATCTTTTTAAATTCCCCAATCATGTTTATCCATATCTAAATTCCAATAATTGAAGGCCTTCCCCAACTAATTGGGGAAGTCAAAAAGTGAAATTCATAAATCTGCGAGGTAGACTCACGTTACATATTTCGAAATAACCAATATTTGAACCGAAGAGATCTAGTTTATAAAAAATAAATATATTATTATCGCTATTATTAGAGAGTTGTCTAGTTTATAAAAAATAAATAAATTATTAATTATTATTGCTATTATTAGAGATTTGTCTAATTTATAAAAATTAAATAAATTATTATTGCTATTATTATCTTCTTATACTAATAAGAATACGCATGGTCTTAACAAGAAAGGAAATTCATCACCACAACACCATTTCAATCTTTGGACTGCACCATGGCTGAATGGATATGGCCCACAACACCATTTCAATGGGGTGCAACTTTCTAGTTGGGGACCTCCTTCCTCTCTCAAGCTCAATACTCTCATCTTTGGTGGAAAGTGGTGCAAACCAATTAGATGGCCTTCTGAATATGATGTCCTATGGGAGATCATTACTGAAATAGAAGTGAGAGGTCAAGGACCTGACTTATTGATTTGGGCTGGTTCAAAAAATGGGGCCATTTCCTATAGATCAACCTGGGAATTTATCAGATCCAAAGGGCTTCCATCTGCATGGACCAAGGCCCTGTGGAACCCCATTCAACCGCCAAGAAGAAGCTTTGTGTGCTGGCAAGCGGCCCTCAACAGGCTCCCACCCTTCAACGTCTACTCAACCGGCAATTGGTGACCTCCGCCTCTTGTGCTCTTTGTCGTTCAGGTTAGGAAAGTGTTGAACATCTTTTCCTTCACAGTCAATTCTCTGCTTATATTTGGAGTGCACTATTGAAGTCCTTGGGGGTTCCTAGAGTGAGACATCAATCTCTAACTGATCACTATACTTGGTTCTCCTCCATTGGTACAACTTCATTGGAATTCAAGGTGTTACAGTTTCTGTTAACACAAGTCATTTGACCCTTGTGGCTTGAAAGAAATGATAGGCTATTTCGCAGCATTAGATGCTCCAAAGCCTTGTTGATCCGTCGTATTCTCTCTTCCACCAGGGCCACTTTCACTGGCAAGACTTTCACTGATGTTATCACTTCAGTCACAACGAAAATGAGCACCCTCTTTCACTTCCATGTGGTTGAAAAACAGGATACAGAACAGGGCATAACCTGGACACCACCTAAACCTAGGTGGATAAAGGTAAACTCAGATGGATCGCGTTCAGATGACCTTTTTGCATATGGAGCTCTAGTAAGATATAGCAATGGGGTGCCTTAAAGCCTTATCAGCTAGAGTTAGAAGCAGCCTCAATTAATCTCCTTGAACTTAAAGGACTTGTGGAGGGATTGCGCCTCTGTTCTACTCTACATGCCACTCGGGTGTGGATGGAATCTGACTCCACAACAGTGATTGCTTGGATACATGGAAGAGGTAACATCCCATGGAATACTTTCAGAGATTTACGCTCCTTTGCTACATTGACAGCCACCTTAACTGAATGGAAGGCAACTCATGTCTTTCGAGAAGGAAATCAGGTACAGATGACCTTGCAGCCTATCAATCCCCTATGGGGATCAAAATTCATGAACCTTCAGTATTTTCGGGAGAGCTTCAAAAGATATTGCAAGAGGACAAAGAGGGGAAGGCCACTCTTAGGAGCAGCAAATGATTTCTATTATGTGCATTGTAATATGATGTAAAAGCAATGAGTCTTTGTTTTGGTGACCCTTGCATACTTCTTTTTGTTCATCCTTTTTTTCCTTTTTTTTTTACAACTGTACATTTCCTTTTCACAGAAATATAAAATTTGCCAAGCGAAAAAAACAAGAAAGGAAAAATAATCATTTCATTCATGAATTAAAATAAATAAACAGCACCAAGAGAAGCTTTAAATGAAAAGAATTACATATTTATTTTTTAAAAGAATAGAAAATCATGATCAAAGAATCACTTTTAAAGAGCACGGTGGTTATTATATTTAAGAGAGAACTGTCTATTATCATTTAGCAAGAATATATAAAGTCTATATAATATAATTTAGAGGCTCTTCATAATTCAAATTCATGATTCCAAAACATGTCAAGTCGGTATGAATAATAACGTTATTAGGCAACTGGGCCATCCTGGTTTTGGAGTGTAGTAAGGAATAATTTAGAAAGTAAAACAAGAGGCGCCTCTTGCCAGTGGTTTTCGACTTCGATAGAGAGAGTGATGTGTTGATGAAATACATGGAAAACATGGAATCTCCACATTAAGTGTCTCAGACCAGTCATTTGAAAACAGCTTGGATCATACCTATTCATTATTCAACAAGCATACGCATTTTGTTCTGAATTTGAAAAAAAAAAAACAAGAATTATGTATCAGATATACACATATTTTACTTATCAAAAAACTATATACACACACACACACAAATATCCAGAGTGAACCACGCAGAAAAAAAAAATATAGTGTATATATAGATATCAATTTATCCGATCCAGAAAATAACAGCATATGACATATATTGTAAAATTATATATTTTTGTGTTATAAAGCATAAATTGTTCATGTTCTTTCTCCTACATGATTTTGAAAAAGAAATGAATAACTACTGTATTCTTTGTATATACCCGATGTCTATTGTCTAGAAGAGAGAAAAAAATCTTGAAATCTTGATTTAAATTTTCTTAAACATGTCAATTATGCAATTAAAAATATCTGTATTTGCAATGAATCTGAATGATTAGGGATTTAAAACAAATATATTAAGATATACAACACCGTTGATATGATTAATTCGGACAACAATAATATTTGATCCAAACTCTTTTTCAAACACCCTATCTCTCTGACTTGAAGGAATTACAAAAAATAATTAATTAATTAATTAATTAGTTATATGAAATTGGTTTTCAAGATCTCAATAAATATAAAAAACCATGGGAGTAAGGATGACTAATGATTAAATCATGGGGGCACCTATTATTCAAAAAAACATTTTAAAAAAATCAAGTGGGCTACAAATTGATATGTAAACTTGGCTGTCGTAAACATTTTGCACGGAAAAATGTTAAATTCAGTCATCTTTATTAACCAAAACCCAAATCACACATGTTTTCAATTTTTTTAAAATAGTAAAAATTACCTAATAGGGTATATGTTTTAATAAAAAAAAGTATATATCGATCTATTTTAAGTTGAATGAACATATTTTTAGTAAATGTAAAAAAAATTAATGAGATATATACACCGTCAAATGAAATATATATTTCACTAGATTTATAATAAGGTATTTAGGACAATATTCTGGCCAGCTTGTGGAAAAAACTGAATGTAACAGCGCCCTTTTGCGGGACTTGAATCACCTGAGATTTCTAATCCGGTCCAACTCCATCATAGCCTTAACCCGGCCCATTAGACCCCCCCAGAAGTCCATTATATCCCATGCAAGTCCAAAACCTATAAACACCACACATTTCATGAGTGGTTCATCAACCATCCAAGTAGCCTCTCTTGCATATCCAAAACCAACTCTTTCCCCTCTTCACACACACACACAAACATGAACAAAGCAGTCCATGGTATCCTCTGTGTAATTCTATACATGGCGGTACTGACTTTGCAAAACACATGCTGTTACGCGGCCAGGCAAGACGACCACCACCAGCTCCACCCAATCATACTCGTCCCCGGCAACGGCGGCAACCAACTTGAGGCCCGGCTCACCGACGCCTACAAGCCGTCCAGCCTCTTCTGCCGCCTCTGCCACCGGAATGGCCGTTGGTTCAGGCTGTGGTTCGATCCGACGGTCTTCGTGCCCCAGCTCACCTCCTGCTTCGCCGATCGGATGACGCTCGTCTACGACGCCGCCGTTGACGACTACCGCAATTGGCCCGGCGTCGAGATCAGGGTACCCCATTTTGGCTCCCTTCAGAGCCTTCTCTATCTTGTTCCTCATCTCAAGTGAGTGCCCCTCTTTCTTTTAAGAGCTTATGCGTCTGTTTTTAACTCATGTTTTCAATTTGTATGTAATTAACATAATATGTTAAATTGTATTTATTCTCCATTACATTAATATATATTCTATTATAAAAAAAAACATAATAATAGATGTGTTTAATTTAATTTATATGCATTCAATCAAACGAGCGCAAGCAGGAAACAATGTTGCAACAACATTTTCTCTTTATACTGTGTTTTTGTTAATTCAAAATTGAGGGCTAATACACTGAAGCAGTGTTTGGAGCCAAATCCCAAAGCAACTTTTAGCTTTATAAAAAAAAATTAATTTAAATACATCATCATTTAAAAGTTAAAAATTGTTATCAAACAAGTCAACTTAAATATATCATCATTACTATATTTTATCTCTAAATTATGCTTCAAAATCTGATTTCATAAAGAAGTCATCATCATTACACCATAAAAAAGTGTGCATAAAACTGAAAAAAGTTAAAAACTACTTTTCAAACTGTGTTTTCAAAAGCTAACTCAATCTATATTACAACCCATTTGTAGTTCATTAGGAGTGATGCAGTGAATATTGCATTATCATAAGATATGAAAAAAAATTTAAAATAGTTTTTTAAAGAAAAAAATTATACTATTGTATTTTAGTAGATATTTTCCTTTTTATAATAGTGTGTACTTCAATGAACTAATGTATATTTAAATAAAAAATAATGAAATGCTACGGACGATGATACACACAAGTTGAACGTATCATTTTTTTCCTTTAAAATTGGCTTTAGCTTTAATGGGCCATGATCCAATAAAACATTTATAAATGCAGGCCCAATTCAATCCAACATTAAGTGCGGTCTCCTAACTGGGTTGGGCTTTCTCGCAGGCACATGAGCTCATACATGGCGTCCTTGGCGGACACGCTCAAGAAAATGGGCTACACCGAAGCCCAAAACCTCTATGGAGCTCCCTATGACTTCCGCTACGGGCTCGCTGGGCCGGGCCACCCCTCCAAAGTGGGCTCGCAGTACCTCCAAGACCTCAAAAACCTGATAGAGCGGGCCAGCTTATCCAATGGCGGAAAGCCCGTGATCCTTATGGCCCACAGCCTGGGCGGGCTCTATGTCCTCCACCTCCTCAATCGCAGCCCGCCATCCTGGAGATGGGCCTACATAAAGCACTTCGTGGCCCTATCCAGCCCGTGGGCCGGCACGGTCCAAATGATGCTAACCTTCGGGTCGGGCTACACCTTGGGCCTCCCTATCGTGGACCCGCTGGCAATTCGGGCCGAGCAGAGGAGCTCGGAGAGCAATCTCTGGCTCTTGCCATCGCCGCGCGTGTTTGGAAACCGAACTCTCGTGACGACTGCGGGCGGCGGGGCGTATGCAGCGGTTGACATGGCGAGGTTCCTTGAAGACATCGGGTTCGGGGAAGGGGTCGGGCCTTACGAAGAGCGCATCGGGCCGCTTTTGGAGGGAGTGGGGCCGGTTGGGGTGCCCATCACGTGTGTTGTGGGGGCCGGGGTGGAGACCCCAGAGAGATTGGAGTACGGGCCGGGTGGGTTCGACGAGCAGCCCGAGATTGTGCATGGGGACGGGGATGGCACGGTTAATATGTTGAGTTTGTTGGCTTTGGAGAGGGAGTGGGCTGGTGTGAAGGGTCAGTCGGTTAGGGTTATAAAGGTTAATGGGGTGTCACATACTTCTATATTGAGTGATGAGGTTGCTTTGAAAGAGATTGTGAGTTTGGTTTCCGGGATTAATTCGATTCGTGTTGTAGAAAATCTAAAATCTAAAATGAAATAAAAAATAATGCAGAGAGAATGAAGGCAAACATAAATATATGAGAGTTTATGTGTCTATTTTTTAGTTCTTAATAATTAAAAAGATTACATTGATCTTATTTATAATCTCAATAAGATAGATTCAAATCTTAATTGAGTTTGTTAATCAAATCATTTAGTTAGATTTAATTTTATCTAATTACAACCAGTCAACTTTTTATTCTCACATGGAGTTCGAAATGCTTGTGATGTGGACACAACACTCCTCCCCCCTCCAAATAATAATTATTATTATTTTTATTATTCAATCTTTTAAAAGAAATAGAGGAGATGAGGACTATTAAATTGACTGCCCTACGTAAAGCAATAGGAATTGGGAAGGTGTTTACTTTGCCCTCGCCACAGACGACTTGGACTTTGTATGTCTTGAGCGGAATGTGTTGGAAATTCATAACATTGTTTTGTTATATTTGACTTTTCCTTAGCAAATCCAGTGGGAATGTTAAATGTTATTTACTTATTTTGTCTTAATTGTTCTTAGTACAATATTGGTTTAGGAAATAAAAAAATTGTTACATGTGCTCCTTGAAGTTCTTTGGCATGGACCTCAGCAGGGTCGAAGTATTTTTAATGCTTTTACATTTAATTTTGGTTTTGCTTTTCCATTTTGGGGCGAGTACGTGTATAAATAACTAAAAACACTTTTTTTTAATTGGCATAGTTGAAACATTTTACTACTCTAACAATCACTTTTTTTTTCGGTATACACAAGGCTCTAACGACAGACAGAGAGACTGTGTATGTGATTTATCAAAGTGCTTTAATTCATAGAATTTTAGTCTTTTTTACACAAATTTATTTTTTTCTTGTGCAATTAGAAAAATCAAAACTTGAGACATGTGAACAACAAGTCATACAATTTTTATTTTTTATATCAGCATGATCAAGTTGAGAAGATTATCTTTATCTGCTTGTTCGATTTGATTTCAGAAAAAATTCATTTGAATAATCTCCAACAAAACATCATATATTTGAACATCATACTATTATTTTGAATTAAAATAAAGTTATCACATGGCTTTATACTTGGCTCTCTAACCTCTTTTTTGTTTTCATTATTTTTGTTCACCCTTTAGTTAAGTGTGATACCTCACATTTCATTTAAAAACCCCGTAGCAACTCTTGTAAATCTTTTATATTGTTATTATTAAAAAAAATGTTATGTATGAGAGAAATTTTTTTTTTTATCAAATTTTCTCATATCACCAGGCGGCAAGACTCTCACTAAAGAAAAGGTACATCTCTCATCCTACTAAGAGAAGGTTTAGTAGTACGAGAGAAGTTTCAGTCAAACGAGCTAGCCAAAATTGATTGGCACCAGCAACAAATCTGTCTCTGTCTCTCTCTCCCTCCCACAATGAGAACGGTCTCGATTTGAAAAAAAAATAGATGGGAAAGAAGGGACCGGATCCAGTCAGTGTTAGATCTCGGTCAGTTCGATCAGTACCGAACTGCATCACGTTCAAATCGAATGATCGAACTGTATCACCTATAAATCGAACTGCACAATTAATTGTTGAGTATATATTTCACTCTCTTATTAGATACTGATGATACTTAGGGATTCATATTTTCTCTAATAGCTAATTGATTGAATCCAATAAATGAGTAAAAAATTATATCTAACAATTGGTTGTGCAGTTCGATTTGCAAGTGGTGCAGTTCGATTTACAAGTGGTGCAGTTCGGTACTGACCGAGTTCGGTGCTGACCGGATCCGGTCTCAGGAAAGAAAAGGTGGAGAATCCAAACCGTACGAGCTCGCGAGCCTTTGTTTATACATGTATGTGTTTAATTATTATTTAATATCATGTGAAACAGTGGATTTGTTTTAATTAATATTAAAAACAGATCATACAGAGCAATTGGAAACAGTAGAGTGGCATTTCCATCATTGTATAAATGGTTTCCCTCCCTCCCTCTTGGGGGAACACACATCAAGAAGGGCATTCATGGAATCACACAGCTAAAGACAACCCCTCCTCCCAACCACCACCGCCACCCAAAACCTATAATAATTATAAATTACTGGGTTCGAACTCAAATCTTATCCATTGATAAGAGAATTTACAACATTAAGATTATATATTTGAGTTTCGACATTTACCCAATCAAAATGGGGTGAAGAGAAAAAAAAAAAACATTGAAATTCATGAATTCCTAAAATGCTGATATTTTATATTCGTAATATAAATGTGGTTTATATTCTTAAAAAAAACATTGAAATTCATGAATTCCTAACTCACAATCTTTTAGTACAATTAGTGTATAGTCAAATAATGTAATTTAATTTCTGTCATCTTTTAAGGGTTTTTGTACAAATAAAAAGAATAATTTAATTTAAAGTATTATTTAATATGTATTTTTTTAAGTCCCTCAACTTTTTTTAATACATGATAACAATCTCAGACTCATTCTCAAAATATCGCTCATTACATTATGATCTATTGGAATAGATAATAATAAACATTTACCCCCCGTTTGGATAGCGGAATTGAGTTATTCTGGATAGATAACTATGCCAGTATAGATAACAAATCTACAAGAATAAAAGATTTTCTGTTTGGTTGTATTTTTTTTATTCTCATTGGAAAACTTAAGAATAAAGGTTGAGTTTTTTGTTTGATAAAGAATAAAATATAAATAAAGTGTAAAAAAGTTGATTTGACATTTGATATATAAGAGGTGTTGATAAGTGATTTGATGTGATGAGGTGTAAAAAGTTGATTTGACATGTGGGCCCATGAAAATAGATAAGGTGAGTATAAATTATCTTAGGGGTTGCTTAGAATTGTTATACTCTCTTATACTCGTTTAAACTGGCTTAGTAATATCAAGTTATACCCTTCAAACAAACAACTATTTTTCTTATCCATTCTTATACCACCCTTATATCACCCTTATACTCCCTTATTCCGTTACACAAATGGGGGCTTAGGGACAACAGTATACAATGTTGAAGCTTGGACTATCCAGGGGTGGAGGTTTTGTACGTAAAAGTTTTTTTACATCAAGCTTTTTAGATCTGCGCAAACAGTCTTTTCTTGTGATTTTTCTTTCTATTATAATGATTCTCACTTAGACCGTGTCTATTTTAATTATGATTGTAATGAATACTACTATATACTTTTACTGAAAAAAATATACAATGTTAAAATAATAATACACAATGCATAAATAATTATAAAATGAATATAACATCCAATTTAGGTGTTTAGGTGTCTTCGTGCACTAAATTACTTTAAGAATTCAAAAAAAAAAACTTCAAGAATTAAAAAAAAATAGCATAATATTATTGAATCACATTAAAAAAAAAAGATATTATAAATAATTTAAAATAGGTAAAAGATACCAGCAGCACCGGCCCATTGCAGTCTCAATCGCAGTTCATTCTGTTTTTTTTTATATATAAACAAAACATATTCAATATTTGAAATGCATGCTGTTATATAAAATGAAATATATATTGAGATGTATTAGTGTATTTTTTTTATTATTAAAAAAATAAAAAATTTTGAGTCATAAATTATAAAAAAACACAGTTTGTTATGATAATAAAATATATATTATGTTATTATAATGTATGAAATTGCAGTGTGTATACGAGGGCTCTCTTTAAAATAGTCAAACGAACGGACATCGTGGGAGGCGTCACGCAGTAGTCCAAACCGAGGCTCACATGCGTGACGGCACCTTCGATAAATACTTTTGTTTCTCGGAAAATGAAGACCAAATTATTATTATTTTTTCAAAAACAAAAAACCAGGAAGCTCACGTGTTACGGTGTACCACACGTGTCAGAAGTCCATTGGATTGCGTGTGAGCATGCATGCGACCCGCCATGCAAAGCAGTCAAAACAGGTATGACCCGGATTAAAGCGATGCCCTCTGAACGGTCAATCTTGACGTGGTGTTTTATAAAAGGTTGTTGTTGTGGGATCCTTTGTACGTCCTACAAATAAATCTCCTCTTATTTTTAACTTAAATTGCTGTACTTTGTGTTTATATAATCAATGCTACAGTATGGCTCTTGTTTGACTGGGTTTTAAACATCTTCATCGACCGAACTGCCACTTCAATTTGTTTTTTTTGGATTTATGAGTCATCGCATCATTATTTATGATTTGGCTAAGAAAATGTGGAAATACATGTAAACTTTAATTTTACATGTGTTTATAGAAAATAATTAAAAAATATATTCACAGTAGTAAAATATATGTTTTTATAAAAAAAATATTTTTTTATGTAATTTATTAAAACATGTTTCATAATTTTAATAACAGCATATAACTCATTATATATGGTATAAATTTTTTTTTTAAATTCAAAATAAGTGCATACTGAAATTAAAATTAATAAAATACTATACAAAACATTACATTACTTGTAATGTAATGGTATATATAAGACTTTATAATGAATATATTTTGCTTTTTATCATAAGAATATTTATATCCATATATATTTCTATCCATATATAGTAATCAAAATTTGATCTAGTCGATGTTAAATCACTAATTAGATGAAAACTCATTTTATTGTTTTTTGCATGAATGGTTTTGCCCAATCAAGTAAATCATTGTGTAAAAACAGTTGTAAATTGAATCCAAAACTGTATGATTATAAACCCTATTGCGAATCAGTTGAGTTCTATGTTAATCAAGCTATAATCATTCATTTAAATATCCAACTGTCAACATTTAATTTGTTTATAGAATTTATGAAGTCACATTTCTTATATTATTTTTAAAAAATTATTTTGGTTGTCAATGGAGATCGATCACGTGGTAGCCCATATCAGAACATCTAGTTGGCCTCTGTTTCGCCTTATGAGGCATAAAGTGTATAAGTTTCTCTTTTATATGCTTGTTTTGGGTACAAATATGATCTATATATGGAATGAAGCTGCGTTACGATGTGATGTTATTCAATTATCATCAAAGATGTTTATAACAAATTTGATGTTACAAAAGAAAAGTCGGTACACCAAATGGGCAGTTCTCTTACAATAATTATGTTAATGATGGTTTATGCATTTCTTGTGTGACCCCACGTGAGTCTCAGCTAACACACATCAATAAAAGATTTGCATGTGTTTTTAGATTAATTAAATAAAATTTATTTCAAAAAAAAAAAAGTGTAATCACTATAATCTGATTTGGTTTATTCTCGTTGAAATGGATTGTTTTAGATATTTTAGATTAAAATAATACCTTTCAAATTTTCATGAAGTTAAATATTTTTAAAAATAACTAAAACATTTAATAACTTTTTGTTCAATTGAAAAATGTAATTTATATAATGACAAAATCAGTACAAAAGATTAAACCAACCATTTTTCACTTAACTACTTTGTGTTGATATATATTGTAAGTATAAATTCTCTTGCAAACAGGCAACACATAAAATAAAGTACCAAGTTTACTGTAAATGAAAGATGCGTTATTTCATGTCATATTTTTCAAAGTGTTAATTTTAATGGATTTATATTATACTCTGAGAGACACACATGCATTTTCTGACTCAAAAGGACATAAACGTCAATTCGAATCTATTCAAAAAATATTTTTTTTAAATTATTCAAAAAATAAAATAAAGCGGGGCGTTCACGGCGACTGGTGACGTGACTGCACGTGCGGTGCAGGTGCCGAGGTGGCGAGCTTGACAGAGCGACTTCACCTGCTATAGCCGGTCACTTCCCGGTACAAGAGAGAGAGAGAGACCGGAATAGTGAAGGATTTCAGCAACTGAAGAAAATTAGAGAGAGAGAGAGAGAGAGAGGTCTGTGAACCCTAAAAAAGGGCATATTGAGTATTTGAGTTTGTGATTTGTTTATCGGGGTTTTGATTGATTGATTTGGGCGCATTTTTTTCAACTGGGTCTCTCCAAAATCTCTTTTTTTTTTCCAGTGAATTTGATTTGGGTTTTCAATTTTTCCTTTTTTTTGGTTTGGGTCGTCCATGATTTCTTCGACTTTTACAAGCTTTTTTTTTTTTTTTTTGCTTTTGTGGGGGTTATTGATTTTAGGGCAGGTTTTTATTATGGGTCTATGATGTGATGCTGGTGATGATGGTCTTCTGGATCCCATTTTGACTCCAAAGTGAAGGATGACCAAAAATCAGATCTCATAAAGAAAAGAAAAGAAGCACCTCTTCGTCTTTCTGACCCTCTTATCTTCGTCTCTCTCATTCTCCTCTAAACGGGGTCTTTTGTGCTCCAAATGCAGAGATTTTAAAAGGGTACCTCTGTTTTCTCTCTCTTCCCCCCACCCACCCTTCAAAATCCCTTCTTTTTTTTAGTGTTTGTTCAACACATGAAAGAGATGCCGATGCATCAGCCCTCCTGGAGGAGGGAAGCCCTCACCAACAGCGGCGGCCAGGTCTTGGATCTCGAAACCGCCGTCAAAGATGGCATCTTGGGCGGCGGCGGAGGCGGCGGAGGCATCACTGGTGGAGGTGTGGACAAGGTGGACTTGAAGAGGATGATAGAGGAGCTCGATCTGTCCGACGATGTGCCGACGGTCTTCATTTGCCCGATCTCGCTCGAGCCCATGATGGATCCGGTGACACTCTGCACTGGTCAGACCTACGAGCGCCGCAACATCCTCAAATGGTTCTCATTGGGTCACAACACCTGCCCGACGACGATGCAGGAGCTCTGGGATGACACGGTGACCCCCAATCGGACCCTTTATCACCTTATCCATACTTGGTTCTCCCAGAAGTACCTCCAGGTGAAGAAGCGATCGGAGGACGTGCAGGGCCGGGCTTTGGAGATCCTGGACACCCTCAAGAGGGTCAAAGGTCAGGCCAGAGTCCAGGCCCTCCGAGAGCTCAAACAGGTCGTCTCCGCCCATGCTTCCGCGAAGAAGGCCGTCGCTGACAACGGCGGGTTTGGGCTCATCTCGTCTCTTCTTGGCCCGTTCACCTCCCACGCCGTTGGATCGGAAGCTGTCGCGATCTTGGTCAATCTCACTCTTGATTCTGAGACGAAAGGCAATTTGATGCAGCCTGCCAAGGTTTCATTGGTTATCGATATGTTGAATGAAGGAACGGTTGAAACGAAGGTGAATTGCACGAGATTGATTGAGATATTGATGGAAGGGAAGGATTTCCGGTCTGAGGTGGTGTCAAGCATGAGTCTTTTGGTGGGGCTGTTGAGGTTGATCAAAGATAAGCGATACCCGCATGGGGTTCTTGCAGGGCTGAGCCTGTTGAAGACTATTTGCTCGCACAAGCAAGTCCGAAGCTTGGTTGTGAGTGTCGGGTCGGTTTCACAATTGGTGGAGCTCTTGCCGAGCTTGAATTTAGATTGTTTGGAGATGGCATTGTATATTTTGGATGTCCTATCAACATTGCCGGAGGGGAAGACTGCATTGAAGGACTACCCGCAAACGATACCCAATGCAGTCAAGCTTTTGATGAGGGTGTCCGAGGTTTGCACGCAATACGCACTATCGATACTGTGGGCGGTTTGTAATCTCGCCCCCCAAGAGTGCGCTTCAATAGCCGTGGAGAACGGTTTGGCGGCAAAGCTGCTTTTGGTGATACAGAGCGGCTGCAACTCCTCATTGAAGCAAAGGGCGGCAGAGCTTTTGAAGCTCTGTAGCCTCAATTACACCGAGACCACCTTCATGTCGAAGTGCAAGCTCACTCGGACAATCCAATGAAACAGAGCTGAATTGGGTTCTCTTGGTATGTATTTCTATCTCCCACACATTGATAGGGAGCTTGATAGGGAGCAAAAGTTGTCAATTTGGGTGTTCCCCGATTTGATCGTCTGACGACTTTGATTGGTCGCTCGTCTGTGTATAGTCAGGAAAATCAGGAATTCTCTCTGCCGCATTTGATTATCCATACAAGAAGAAGATGCCATAGCATTGAATTTGTTCGTCTATGGTTTATTTGATCGGATTAGTAGTGCAGAAAATCTTTTGAAGTGGGGGATTGGACAGACCACCTTAATTTGATTTTTTTGGGTGGTTTTTTTTCGCTTCTCCCTTAATAAACCGGCTAGGATTCCTATCCGGGCCTCATTTTTGTAATGTTCGAAGAAAAGAAAAACATGTGGCTTTGCGATTTGACCATCACCCTTGTTTGAGCTTGTAAATCTTTTTCTGTAATTTGAATGCGAGAAAATTTGAATGGTAAATCTTTCATTCACTCTTGAGCTTTTGCTTGAATCAATTTTGTAACTCAATTGGGTAGTCTTGTAATCTCTCATGCAATGCGTGAATTGTGAGTCTTTATGTTTTCCTAATTTTACTAGTAGTTTGAGTTAATCGACATTGAGGACTTGATTTTATGCCTTCAAACTAAGATTGCGGACACCCGGATGATTGTATTTGCCTCGTTTGGATACCTCCATAAACAAACAAAAAAAAAAGGTTTTTGGACTCTGAATTTGCGTACTGACTACATTTCTTCTTTGAAATTTGATTGTCCTCTGTAGTGGTTGTGCTGTTGAATCTTTGTTCATACTCTCCTCCATTTTTCCTTTCAACTCTCACTTTTTATCTCTTTTAGAGGGTGTCCATTGTTTAAGATTTGACTTTAAAATCACGAATTGATGGAATCTAACAAATTTCTCAAAGTTCCACTGTGGTGTTGAATCTTGATGTCAGGGCTCCACTGCTGCTTTATCTTCTCCACAGCGGTTTCCATCCACTGTATTTTTCCTCTTCCAATTGAGTGTCTTTTTGTGTTTGCATCATTTCATGCTCCCACTTGAAAGTGATTAGATGTTTGAATTGACCAGCCAATGCACAGAGACGGAGAGGGGGGGACTGGTGAGTGGACTCATCATCTAGAAAATGTAAAGCAGTGATGGGAGTTGGTATCTCCAGTTCAATTTCCACTTCATTTGGTCTAACACAGGTGGTGTTGCACTGCCCAAACAGTCACTGGGTTAATGCATCTCCCCCAAAGTCTTCTATGTTCTTTGGGTGTTTCTGCATTTTGACCAACCAAACCCACTGAAGCACAATTGAACCATTGTGTGGGTAACACATGAAGGAATTCAAATTCATGAACAATAGAAGTTGTGAGTTATTGATGAGGACCTGTATTATCACATTTAATTCCAAGCTTAGGGGGTTACTGTCCAAAAGACCACCTTGTTTGCATCTAAATTTAAAGCCTGGTGGACCTTCATCAGATTCCACATTGCCCATGTATGTCTCTAAAAAGCCAAAAAACAAAAAGGACCACCACAGTCACACTAGACATCAGTCAGGTGCGTTGATCGGGCATCGCACGGTGCCATGGCCCCCATGTGTCGGCTGTGACCACCGTCGTGGGTGACGGTCGTCGACACCGGACGTCGTCTACTGTCTGTCATTGGGTGAGGACATTGAAAATGAAATAATGGAAGTGCACAATGTGAGATGCTTATGCACTGCTTGTGAGGTTTTTTTTTTTTTTTTTTTTGATTGATGGAAAGGGTGGCCCCCCACTGTTTGTAGACTGGATCTGGTGGTGGACAGTTTTTCTTGTTTATTTTGCTTGTTATTCATCTTTATCTTGTTTTATGTATTATCATATGATGCTTTTTTGTATAAGAATATGAACATAAGACATTGATAATTATCCTCGTTTGGTCTTTGTCAACAATTCAGTTGTGTCCACGAAAATGTAAGTCCTGCAGAACCAGTTATTGGTAGGAGGTCTTCGTTTCAAATGTGTGATCAAATTTTAGGATAGATGAGAGATGCAAAAAAGGGGTTTGACCCATTTGTCTTGTTGTGGCAAGTAGAGCTTTCAAACCACATCAATTGTGATCGTTTGGGTAACTATGCTTTTGCGTGAACAAAAAAAAAAAAAAGCTGTAAAAATGTTTCCAAACGCCCAACTTTGTCTGATAATTGAAAATGTGACAACTTTTTAGTTATAAATGTTTATTTGAAACAGTTTTTCAAAAATCATTAAAAATAAATTTTATGGGAATCGATTTTCAAAAATAAAAAAAATGTGGTTTCTCAAGTGTTAGCCTGCTCATTGTCTAATATCTTTTCATCCCTTCTTTGCCCCCCTCATTTGAAACTTTTTTCGGGTAGGGACCAGTAGGTTTACTTGTCACAATTTCTGTTGTATGGACCATAGACATTTAGTTAGACAGAAGCGTGGCACATTGATGTGCCACATCTTTAATGATAATTTTCATGAATTTCTATGACAACCCCTCCATTCTAGTCGTCATGTCACAGAATGCTGATATGCTCAGTGGTTCATTCATCTGGTCAGTAACCTAATAATATCAATTATAAATTTTTTTTATCAAATTTGTATTTCATTAAACAAATATATAACTCTTTAGTTATAGACCCTAGACTAACCCAAGTCTTTCGAATAGTACTAATTGTGGATTAATTACGTTGGGATTGTATCACCCTTTGATGGGCCTATATACCAAAAAGAAAGAAGAGAAAGATGAACATACATTTTTCATCCTGAAAACATACAAAAACCACTCAATTTTCAAAGGATGGCCCAGTCTAAAAGGGGCCGATCTGGGATGGGCTGGATTTTGTTGGGTTCAATAGATAGGTGGTTTTGTGGGGGTTGTTGGCCCACAACCTTCAAAGGCCTACAAAGATTTGGGTCGGGACACTTCCGCCCTACATATATGAGCTCACTCAGTTCTTTTTACAATCTTAAATGCAGCTTTATATATTTCGTTAGTCTTCTTTACTGTAATAAGATGTATACATCGTTAAAAAAAAATTTATTTTTTTATAAATGATATCATTCAATTCATTGAACTATATACTTCAGTTTTTATAAAACTACATAAAAAAATAAAAGCATGTGCGGTGCGGTCTACATTTTGAATATGTAAAATGGACTTTGTGTAACATTTTCCTAAAGTTTTGCCTAATCTGTAGTCCGTCACGTTTTATTTTTGTTAATTTATACACTAGACTAATAAAATGCATCATTTTATAAAAATATAATATATATATTCGTATGAATTGAATGCATATGTTTTTATATATTTCATAGTAGGGGACATGATTAGGTGCGGTCGTGCGGTCGGTGCGGCCGCGATCACGGGCCGTCAATCACGGGTCCATCGCATCGGACGGTCGGATACGACTCACGTTGACCGTTGGATGTGATGGACCCGCGATCGGACGGCCCACGATCGCGACCGCACGACCGCATCTAATCGTTTCTATTCATAGTAGAATATATATTATATTAAATGATTTCATATATTATTGTGATTGAAAACAAATTAAATGTTTCAACACCCAAATATGGAATTGCTGGGATTGATGTGCAGATTCACTGATGTAAGGAGGTCTTATAATGGAAAGGCGCTGTCATTTCTACAATACTGATTTGGTATATGATTTTTAGTTTAGAGTATATATTAGGTTGAACGAGTGAGGATAATTTTATAATATAGTTTTGTTTCTCCCAGGTAACATTTCCTATTGAACCAAATCAGGATTTGGGTATTTATCACATAGAGAATTCAAGCTCATGACAAATTAAAGCTACTAATTAACGTTTTATTACATACATGTCTTGTTTTGCAACATATGGTCATAGTCGAAACCCTCTACCTGGCATGGACATGTTGGTAGGGTACTATAGCACAAAATATTCATGGTACTAAAAATAAAGCAAAGCATAATTTGAGTGACAATTTTTTTTTTCTTTTTTATGAAATCATCCCCATTATATTTTAAATGATATCTACATAAAATAATATAATCATGCATGTATAACTAAAATAATTTGTACCACTTAATTGGATCCCAACACATAGTAGTGCATGATACCACTATAGGGGTGTTAGACTGTTAGTCACATAGCTGCAGCACTTTTTGGATTGCAGTCGCCTTTGCTCGAATTATTTAAATTGCATGTGATCTGTCACTTGGTTTATTTAATTATTAGATGATCTTAAATATTAGAATATGTGAATTGGTCTTGGTCGCTTAGTGAAGAAAGAGACATTGGTATTTCATTATACCCAATGACTTTTCTTTTAAAGATTTACATAATTTTATAATTGGACTCGATTGATTTTCTCAGATACGCGGCGCAGCCAATTCCATATTCAAGGAATTAATTAAACTTGCTCATAGCTATAACATGTTGTTGTATATTATAAATGAATGTCACATTTCATACTTAGTTAAACAGTTAAACTTGCTCATAGCTATAACAGGTTGTTGTATATTATATTTGAATGTCACATTTCATACTTAGTTCATGCCAAATTAATTGCAAAGCTCTCGCTTTTGACTTTCCAACAATAAATAAATATTAAAAAATAGAAACAACGGGTGCATGAGGGATAAATAAACTGAAGAAATCTTGATTTATTTTTTTTAAATAACATCAATAGTGTACATATTTAAATATATTAATTATCTGAAAACAAATATAATTAGCTTATTTGAATTGAAAAAGATTTGAATATGAATACATAATACTCAAATAATTTAGGCAAGAAAAAAATTTCCATCAATGTGAATCACCCTAAAAATAGTCAACTTTAATGAGCGGATGTTAACACGAGTCCCCACCATCGAAATCACCCAGTCGAATATTTTGGACCATCCAGATATCCAATGTACCCCTCCCACATCGTGGGCCACGTTGAACGGCTGTGATGCCACCATCAGTGTCGCTTCCCAAATATCACATCGCGCACACCACCGACACGTCCAAAACACTTGAAAAAAATTCAAACCCCCCTTAGAAGACTGAAATGCATGTAACTTTATATTTTTTTTAAAAAAAAACAACTATATAAATTCAAATAGTCATATGAGTTAAACTTCTGTTGACATATTATGAATATTATGTGAATATTTGATTAACCATAACTGAAAAAAAAAGTATACCAAAGAAACATATAGTCTTAAAAATGTTGTGAAACACTTTTTATGAATGATGATTTTTCCCCCTTTTTTTTGTTGGGTAAATGAGATTTTGTATTACTATGTGAACATTTATAAAATACGGAAGATTAAACTTTACAAAAGATGAACAAAAAAAAAGAAGAGAACAACAAAACTATTGTTGTCGTCTGCAATGTCATTTCCATTTCGATCTCAATTGTGTCTTCCTTGCTGCGTCATAAAAAATGAGAGTTCTAAGATCCAGCGGCATAGAGAGGTTGAAGATGATTAAGGTACCCATGTCCTGTTGAAAAGAGGCCAAGAAGTCTGCCGGTTTGTTACCTTCTCGAGGGATATGAGATATTTTCCAATCTTGTACTTTGCTGAGAAGAGTTTGAATGGACCTAAGTGTGCGGGTTGCAGTCCAAGGAGGATTTCCCCTGCCCAGCACCCAGGAAACTACAGTTTTGGAGTCAGACTCGAGCCAAACTATTGTGAAACCGCCTACGAGAGCTTGTTCAAGATCAGCTAGCAAGGCCTTTACTTCAAGAATGTTGATGGAGAAAAGATTGCATCTAGTGGCAGCCCCGACGATGAAGTGGGCATTGGAGTCTCGAATGAGATGTCGAATGATTTTTTCCCTTTGAATAGTTATAAAACCTATTTAAAACATTGTAAGATATTCTTGATATACTATACTGTGTTTTGAGCCAAGCTTAACCGGACAAAGTATTTCTTTTTTTTCATTTAAAGAAAACGGTAGCCAATAAACATACGCTCTTAATTTTATTGCAAAGAAAAGGGTTGTCTAATGCATAATCACTTACAAAAACACTCACTCAGGAGATAAACCCTAGTACTTATAAAAACACTCAGTGAGGAGATAAACCCTAGTACTTACAAAAACACTCAGTGAGGAGATAAACCCTAGTATAATATAGATTTCAAGAAAAATGAGTGGTTACATGTATTTCGGGCAGTCTACAGGGAGCTATATGAATTTTTCCCCCACGCTCACAGCTGACGTCAGACCACCGAACGCCACGCACGAACGGGAAACAACAATTATTACTAAATCCATTCCACATTGGACCTCTTTGAAAAATCCACTCTCCCCGGATATATTGGTCAAACAAAAGTCAAAATCTCGCGTTCATCACGGAAGCCTTATCCCCCGTCGGATCCACCCATTTAACGACATATTGAATAACGGACGGTTATGGGTGATTAGAAATTCTCGCGAGAATTTCTGATGTGTCCAGATTCAGTTGTATATTAACATTGCATGGAGTCGAACGGATTCTAATTCCAAGTTTGACCGGTTTCGTCCACATCAGCAATTCCGCCAAGCCGCCGCCGGCTTCCGCCACCTCAGCAGTTTATACTTCTCAACTAAACTGTTTACCAAAAGTCGTTGGTCGTTGCAACTCTGGAATTCATTTATTATTATGTATTACATTAAAAAAATGATTTTCCTCTAAATATCTTATATCGTCAAAATAACCCTCTTAAATGTATATTTCCAATACTATCCTTTAGCCTTATTTGGTTTGAGAATAGACGGGGAATAAATGAGAATTAGTCAAAGAAATAAATATTTAAAAGACATGAATAAATGAGAATTTGTATGTCAAAATTAATTAGTATAAAGTAATATATGAATTTCTGTCAATAACTGAAATTAAGTTATTGTAAGTTATTCAATTCAAAAGAATATGTAGGCCCATTGTCAAATCAATTATCATCACTTATTATAAATCAACTGTCATCATTTCTTCATTTTTTATATTCGCATCCACATTTTATTCACATTTTGATCCAAATAACAATAACATTATTATTACATTTTCCAATAAGAAGAATTTAAAACAACTAAATAAAAAAATCACATTATCCTTATTTATACTAAAAATAGTTATAAACTTTATAATAACTTAATTTTCTACCCAAATGGGGGCTTAAAGTTTTGTATTGTGCATAAATATTTTTTAAGGAGTGTTTTTTCACAATTTGGATATGGAATTGGCTGCGGATTGACTTAAAATAAAGCAAAATAAGTATTTTTTTTTAGATGTTAATTGGATGCAGTGAGTGCTTTAGGATAACCTATGCCAAGATAAATAAAGCATAATAAGTATTTTTTTAGTGTTAATTGGATCCATTGAATGCCCTGGGATAATCTATTCCAAGATAAACAAGTATAAAGTGGTATGAATTCCAACTAACCATTGAAATTAAAGTTATTCCACTCAAATAATATATGGGTAAACTGTCAAATTAACTATCATCGCCTCCTATAAATTACATGTTAAATCAATTATCATCATTTTTTCATCTTTTATAAATTCTTATCCACATTTTATTTACATTTTATCCAAGCAAGTTTTTTTTTATTATTACGTTTTTCAACGAAAAAAATTCAAAACACAATCAAACACAAAATCGCTCATTCCATTACTATATCCACTTATGTTAGTATAACTATATCCTTTAGAATAATTCTTATTCTGTATCCAAACATAGGCTTTAAGGTTTGCAAGAGTACCCTTCAACCCTTCAAAAGTGCATTTATGCACAATTTAAACCCGAGGATTATTATTGTAAAATGTTATTAAGTAGGGGTATGTTTATAAAATAAAACACTTTAAGAGTATATATGTAAAAACCCGGTAGAAAATATCTAATATTATGTTCCCTCCACACCCTCCTCTTCTATATAAACAACACCAACTCCACCAAAGCTAGCTTGCCATTTTAAAACCTCCCAAAGCAACAACAACAACTACAACAATGGATTCCTCAGCTCTTCTTTATAGGATGCAAGAGAAGAAGTCATCAGCCGTCCAGTCACTTCACTCGGTCCGGAAGCCGCCGTCGAAGCCGTCGAAGCGGCCGGACCCGATCCCTCCAAGGGTCTACAGCGTCGAGCCACGTGGGTTCCGCCAGCTGGTCCAGAGGCTCACCGGAGCGCCGGATCCCAGCCAGACTCGCCGGCTGAAGGACGTGGCACCTCCGCCTCTGGAACTTCTTCCGCAGGTGATGAACCCAGTCCCGGCCGCGCCTCCGCCGGTTCCGGTGTCGACGGTAAGCCCGACCCGACAATGGGTGACGACAGCCGGGCAGTCGACGGGACCCGTTTCGCCGTGTGGGTTCTTGTCGCCGACGTCTTACGCGGCGTGGTCTGTGTTTCCTCTGTTGAGTCCGGGAACAATGGCTTCCTTGGACCGGACCGTGCTTTAGAGTATGTTTGACTCATGGAAATTAATCTTTGGTGGTTTGTTTTTTGGAGTCCAAAAGAATGGATTTTTTTTTTTTGGAATTCAATCCTTAGAAAAGACTGTTAGTTCATGAAATTTGTCCAAGTAGTGCTTGATACCTTCATGTTATCAATTATATATCTATCTGTTTGGCTACTTATGTTCATGTAATTTTTTTTTTTGGGGTTATGTTCATGTAATGGTTTTTTGGTGGTTTTGTTCATGTTTGATTCATGGAAATTAAACTTTGGTGGTTATGAAATGGCATGGATGATCTCAACATTATTAATAAAGGAAATATGTGCAAAACATGAGAACACATGCTAAAAACCCCGCAAAAAGAAATAAAAAAAGATTACCCCCTCCATTACAAGACTCTCCCCTGATATCCCATGTGTTTTTCATGTAGTTACAAAAAATATGATGATGATGATACACCTCTCCTTGTTCACCGAGGTGGTGAGTGTACCCGCCTTTAGGCGGTGTATCTGGGTTCGATCCCCATCCGACCCCTTGAATAGGGTGTCTTCGACCCAGTGGGCTACTACAAAAAAATAAAATAAAATATGATGATACTCTCTCCGGGTCGGTGAAGCCGCACCTGTTCATGTAATATTAGAGAAAGCAGAAGTAAATGTTTTAGGTATGTGGTTATATTTCTTCTTAATTTAATGGGGTTTGGTACTTGAATCTTCATTTTACAAGTGGTTCAGTAGTGTTTATATACTTCTGTGATGAGGTCAAGAATTTTTTATTTCACTAAAGGATACATGTTCAATTACTTATATAAGAAATAAATGTTGATTATTGTTTATTGTGATAGGAATAAAATGGCATTGTTTACTCTAAATAAACAAAAGATAGAAACTAAAACATTAAATTGAAAAAATAATAATAAACAAAAGCTCGTGATGCATCAGGTAGAGAAAAAAATGTGATTCTAAATAATAAAAAGGGAAATTGTTCAGAAACCCCTTGACCAGGGGTTTAATTTTTTTTTGCCCCTAGACTTTTTTTTATTTTTTATTTACCCTTGAAATCCGGTTCTATTTTTTTTTATCAGTGCCACGATTCTCATCCGTATATTAATATTACATTTCTGTAATTGATTGTTAAATATATGTAATTGGTTATTATATTTCTGTAATCTGTAATTATCTGTAAATGGTAGATTATGTCGTTGGGTATTACATTTGTAGTTTTTGTTGTAGTTGTTATATAAATGTTATTTTCTATAATTGTTTAGTACATGGATCAAGAAGTAATTCTACTAAAATATTACAATTATTCATAAATTTATTTAGGTGTTTGACTGTTTGTTGTATTTTTTATGTTGCTTGAAAAGCCCGTTTTTCGTTGTGAAATACATTAAATTTCTAGTTCAATGATATGTCAGTGGGTTTCATTTCATCCAAAAGAAAATGAAGAGGATTAATGGAGAGACTACAACTGATCATTAAAATATGAAAAAAACATAATAATTCAAACAATTGATGTATCTATTTTAATGAAACTTTAGGATTGTATCTATAACAATTTTGCGTACATTAAATGCACATACAGATGATATTGTAATGACATTGAAAATATATATATGACCATTTTGTGTTTAAACATATTTGCGTATTTTAATATTTTTTGTAGACAACTATTAAATATCTGTAATTATTTGTATAATTTTTGTATGTATCACATTATATTTATGTATCTATATAACTGTCTGTAAGAGATAGTACATATAAATTACAGAAATATAATAACCAATTACATATAAATTACAGAGATAGTATCTATAAATGTAATATTTATGTAACTGGTCAGGGGCAAAAAAAAAAGGACCAGATTTCAGGGGTAAATAAAAAATAAAAAACAGTTCAGGAACAAAAAAAAAATAAACCTCTGGTCAAGGGGCATCTGGACAATTGCCCCTAAAAAAAGACCAAACTAGGAGCCTTAAATAAGAAGAAATTAAAAACTAGAACTATTAATAAAAAAAATAACAAACAAATTATATGACATTTTTTTGGTGGATGTGATAAAAAAAAGTAAGGTGATTTGAATCATGCATTTTTTGCATATACGAATATTGAAGCCTGACGAGGATTTGTTAATTTTTTTTTGTTGATTCAGTGTGGTTAAAGCAAGTAGTTAGTTATAAGTCATTGTAGAGCTCTTTTTTTTTTGTTACATTTTGATGGCATTTTAACATGTTTATCTTCCTTACTTTATTATCATCTACAAATGACACTAAAGTAACATTACTCTGCGGTTGCTTATGATTTTGTCCAAAATAGTTTAATAAAACTCGACTTTTATAAAGTTTATTTTTTTACTTTTTAACAAGTATATTTTTTGTATTAAAAGCTTAAACAATTCTTTTTAATTAAATTTTTTTTTATAGAATCATTTAAAATCACATTTCATTTTTCAGTGTTTTAAAAAAAGCAAAATCCACAGCTTCAGAAGGTGGTGGTGGTTGTGGTCAGAGGGGGATGACGGGTCATTAATGACTTTAAAAAAGGAAAAGAAGAAAAATTGGAGCTGGTCAACCATTAATTGGAAGTGAGAGGGACTGAACTCAGTGAACAATTCAACCATGTTAAACATGCAACACAGCTGTTATGTCAACAGTATTAAGAGGGGTAATTATAAGAGTTGAAGTTCAATATATAACATCATTGATGATTTCAAATTCTTGACTTTTATGTATTTGAAGGAATATCTTTGTTTTATTCCTCTCTCTCTCTCTCTCTCTCTCTAGCATTATTTCAACAACAGAGTAAAAATATATACCAAAAAAAAAAACAGAGTAAAAAGAGAATTGATGTGATGTGAACAGTGAACCCACCAACCAAGACTTAGCTTGCCTTTCAAGAAAAAAAAAGAGAGAAATGAATAATGTTCATGCAGCCTTGACAAAACGTATATGTCTTCATTTAGAAAGTAGTTCAAGTATCACATAATCCTGTTGGGGGTGAATTTGGGGCATCTAAAAGAACCCTCCACAAAGCCGCCCAAAATTTATAATAATTAAAACAGAAACAAAAAGCCATTGCTAGGTAATGAAAATTCAAAGAGGGGAGCTGTCACACACAGTCCTCTTTACAGTAATATATATAACTCTTTAAAGAAGAATGTAATTTTTTTCATTTCTTCTATAATTGAGTCTACAATTCATTATATTATATGCCACATTTTGTTTAAATACATGCTTTGTTACAAAAAGTAAATATCTGTATATAAAAAATCACATATGGGATACTGGGATTGCACACATGCAACACAAGGCCTAAAATTGTCCACAATAAAAAAGAAACCAAGGTCTGCAAGTTTGATTTGCCTCTTAAAAAGAGTGATTTTTCATTCAAACAACCCCTGTTTCTGAGTACAGAGACATGCCAGTGGAAGGAAAGGAGGTGTGTCCATAAATTAAGTTTGCATGAATCAACTGTACAACAAGTGTATCCTAATTATCCCCTAGAGCTAGGTTGTGGCAAATGGAGGAGGATCTCTCTCTCACCAAGGTTAGTGATGGCACTGGTCATGATCCGAGAAGGAGCTTGAGCTTCCTAGTAGTTATTGCTCATCAGTTCCTGGAATTTCTTAGCTTTTCATTGGATTTGTTTTATTTGCAGCCCTTCCATCTTATCAAACACGCCAGATAAAAATATTGGCAAGGAAGAGATGTGCATTGCTTTGGACAAGCCAATTTTGTGGAGTCAAGTTCAATCTGTACAGGAGAGATACTGGAATCAGCAAGTAAAACAGCAAACAGCATGTCTCTCTCTATTCAAGAAGCAAAAGGATGCACTCAGTCATTCTTGCATTCAATTTCACTTTTGCAGGCCCTCACATGTTATGAATTATTATTTTTAAGTATATACTTTACTAATAAAGTGCATACTTTTACAAGAATTGCAGTATATCCTTGGATAAATTAAATGCATACTTTCTTGCATTTTCTCTAATGAAGTATATAGTCGCTGTGTATACTCTATTGGAGATTTTATAACCGGGTTAGGACCACAGGAGTATATCAGGGCCCATTCAAGAAGCATCCTTTGGTAAAGGAAGACAGTCCATCCGAACAGCTTCTTGCATGAGACACTGTCCAATACCAAAAATAGGAAAAAAATTGAAGAGTTTGGCCTCATATTCTAGTTCTACATGTCACATACACACAATTCTCTAAGAACCCAATAACAGAACTGATCAATTTTATCAGATGAGATATAATTATTTTGAAAATTGAACTCCTCATTTTGCTGTGATAGAGATCTCTCAATCAGAGTGTAAAATTATAGTGGGAAAACTCATCCATTTGACTGTGGATTTCATAAAATTGACAGCCGATGGAAATGGTAATAAATCATATTGAAATAATCCAAATTGATATTGGTTGCTTATGTATCTAGAAACACAGAAATTTCTTGCTCTTGTAATTACTATAAGACATGATATGAGTCAAAAGAAAGTACAAAAAAACTGAAACACAAACTCAAACGCGCTTGATTGACTTATCTAGCCTCCACTTCAAAACAACACGAAAATAACATATATTGTGAATGATCAATGAGTGAGTTCCCCATTCCTATTTGAATAAAGTTCAACAAGTTTCCCCAAAGATAGTGCCAATTTCCCTAGCTGTTGTTTTTTCTTGGATGATCAAAGAATAATTGCAAACTACATAACATTACATGGTCAGCAAAGGAAGCTGCCTAAATTTCAACATTTGAAAAGCTTGGGCAATGTAACGGAAAGTAAAATACGGTTTGTGCCATGCCGTGCCGGCCTGGCTCTTATTGGATCGACATGCTTGGGAGATGCCCCAACATGACCCGGCTCCCCATTGGCGGGCCCAGAAATTTTTTTAGGCGGGGGGGAGGGGGTTTGAAAAAAGCTATCTGAAATATAATAGAAAAATTAATTTTCAATATTATTTAATTCACTATTTTTTAACATATAAAAACACTCCAAGTTAGCCGTTGCATTTTATTACAAGGTTCTTCCATCCTCAGCCTATTAGCATGCGCATTTTTCTTTCTAGAATGTCCCCAAGTTAAAGTATACACTATTATATAGCATATACATGTTAGTAACAATATACGAGCATTCTGAAAGTTAAAATTAATAGTGTACACAAATGCATAATAATGTACAAACTTACATTGCAAATGAATGTATAATGATGTACGAGCACACCAGAAGACAGTTTGTTAAATGATACAAAAAGTGCATAACAATGTATAAAATAATATTTTTGAAATCTAAAATAAGATAAGCAATCGAAAACCAAAGGAGATGGAACAACATGACCGTCTTATGACCTTGCAATGCCATGCCAAGCATCAGGAATGTTTGTGCACATGGAAAATGAAGGAAAGTGAAGGAACCTGAGTCATGGGTTTCTTCTTCTCAAGCCTTTCTATTGTTTAGCCTTTGTTGTGTTAAGACTTCCAAGTGCTGTGTCACAATGGTTGAATTATTACCATTAATTCTCATGGATATATACCTAGTTGGCGATTGCGTGCTTGCCTTAAATGTTGATTCTAATATTTCAATTTTTGGTTGTATCAATTGCTATGCTCTACATTCATCTGGTAATCTCTCTCTCCAATTCGTAAATTCCTAAATGAAATATTCATTAGGTTTCAATGATCAGAACACCACAGCTTCTACACTAATGAAAACTACAACTTCAGACATTTGCACAGATCCTCAACAAATCAAATCACAAACCCAAATTTAAATGAATCCAAAAGAAAACACTTACCCATAGCCAGGCAAATTCACAAGGTGGCAAGTTTTAACCAAAGCCATCACTGGATTGAGGGGGGACGACTGTGGCAGCACCACCGTCGCCGCCTCCAACTTTGGCGGCACGAATCCCGAGGCCGCACGCCGCATCCGTCGGCGGCACGGTCGTCGAGGCCAATGCGGTTGGGGGCACTTATTGGGAGGGGATTTCAAGGCGAGGGAGGCGTTGAGGATGGGTTTTATTGAAAAATTTCGATTTCGAAGAGGTTCTTTTTTTGGTGGGGGGGAGTGAATCATGATAGCTAATCGTGCTACGCGATTCCATGTTAACCGATCTCGAGTCATGGCGGACATCTTATCTCAACTTGTGATCTCGGAGTTTTGACGGTCTCGATCCTTCGCACGTGCGAACATGTGGTGGACCTATCTATGATTGCAGATAGGATCAAAAAGACAAAAACAGAAGTCTCTCTCTCTCTCTCTCTGGTGATCGGCGATGTCTTGGTTGGCGAGATCTCTCGTGAACTCGCTGAGATCCGATGGAGACGACGACGAAAAGATCGATGGAGGAGATGGAGGCACGAATTCCGAGGCGGATGGTACCGAATCACCAGGAAGGGGGGTCAAGGAGGACCTCTCGGAGCTCACCAAAACCCTAACCCGCCAGTTCTGGGGCGTCGCGAACTTCCTCGCCCCTCCCCCCCAGGCCTCTTCCTCCGATAATCTGGAGGTGGAGGAGGAGGACGCGGCGGCGGCGGCGGAGGAGGAGGAGGGGAGGTCGCCGAGGACCGAGGGGGGGATCAGGAGCGATTTAGCGGATATCGGGGGGAGGTTTAGGACGGGGATCTCGAGGCTTTCGAGAAACCGCGCCGTGGCGGAGATCTCGAAGATCGCGTCGAGTTTCCTCCCCCTTGGATTGGAGGGAAGCGATGATGACGATCTCTCGGAGGGCGCGCATCTCGAGGTGGAGGGGGCGATCGGTGTCACTGACGAGGTTCTGGCTTTTGCGAGGAACATATCGAGGCACCCGGAGACGTGGCTGGATTTCCCTTTGTTTGCAGATGAGGAGGACCGCGAAGGTATGTTAGAATTCTTTAATTCACTTCAAATTTGATCATTCTATCGAGTAGTTCCTGCTTTCATAGCTGTGCATTATTGAAAATGATTATTAAGTTTGATGATGGAATGATGATGGCACTTTGAGTAGTTGTTTTGAAGCAATGGAGGTGATTTGGGGAAAAACTGTTAGGGAAAGTTGACATTTTGAATTAGCCCTGTGAGTTGTGTGGAATTTTTTAAACATTCTTCCACAAAAAGATTGGTATCCTTTAATTTCAGAATTCGGTTTGTATAAGTAAGTAGTAAACTTAAGATTCTGATGAGGTGTTTGTGATTTGAGTGAGGACTTGTAATCATCAGTGTCTATCCATTAGGTTATTTAGGTTGGTTGTTAGATTGGGATTGTTGAACAACTTGACATTTGGCATCTATGCTAGTTTGTTGCTAAATTTTACAACCCATTCAAATGCAGTCAAGAATATGTTTACACTTTCATCTTCAGTAGGGAGGAAGTCTCTGAAAAGGGGTACAATTCAAATAATATGAAAAGCTAATAGTAGTGAATTTGTCTTTCATTCCCTCTTAATTTTCAACCCTTTCGAGATGTGTGTTTCTCACTGATAGTTGACGAGTAAGTGAATGCGACATCACGGACCTCCAGGATCGATTTTTGCCCAAAGTTCACATGTGATTTCTTAGTTTTTCAAATTTTTTTTGAACAACTTATGTTTCTGAATGAATTGCGGAGGTGTGGTAATACTACCAATTGATATAGAAACTTCAAGAAGATATCGATATCTACCTTATGTTTTGTCTTCATTAGACATCCTCATCTTATGTTTATTTTGCACACCCAGATTTTCTTGGTTAGATTTTGGTTGATTACGTACTCAAACAGTTGGGGAGAAGCAAATATTCAGTTGAGTTTATTTATGTGCTGCATATCAATGAAGAATTATTCTTAAATGATTTCAATTTGTGTGTATATTTATTGTTTCATGCTTACCTTTTGGTGTGGATCTGCATGTGCACATTTCTTCTTACCATTGGTTTATGACAAAAATATACTTTGCAGTCCACTTCTATGTTTAAATATCTACATGCTTTCTTGTACCTCTGACTTTGGAAGATTTTCTTTCAGATTTTGATATGTCAGATGCTCAACAAGATCATGCATTGGCTGTTGAGCGACTTGCACCAAGATTGGCAGCTTTGAGAATTGAGCTTTGCCCAAGCCATATGAGTGAGGGGTGCTTTTGGAAGATTTATTTCGTGCTTCTGCATTCTAGACTGAATAAGCATGATGCTGAACTTTTGTCAACACCTCAAGTAAGTCCCTTAGCGTCTTTAAATTATCCTAATTTTTTTTTAAATTCACGAGCACTTTCCTGAACCATAGTAAACCATATTTAGATTGGGCCTTCAAATTTATTATACTCATGCATTTTGAAATCTGGACTTGATGTATGAAACTCAAAGATCATTCACTCCTGCTTAAAGTAGAGCTTTTGGAAAGGGGTGCATTCCAGTCACGTGTATTTCACCGCCTTCTTGCTTTATGCAACCGTATCTGAATGTATTAGATTGAATTTTGTTTTATTCCCATGCGATTGGGGAGATCATTTTCTATTATACAAGTGGTTGTTTAGTTAGATATAATTTGGCTGGATGGTGCAGAAATAATGTTTGGTTACTGCTACAGTAACAATTTGAGCTGCTTCTTCATAATAGATGTGGCTGGTGTACAAAGAATACTGGGTATATAGACCCAGAGAGACTTTTCCCACTTCCTGTTTTCTTAGGATATTTACCTTTTGATCCAATATATTGGAAAATACTCCATCTTTTTCAAACAAAATAAAATAAAATAAATGACAATACAGTCATGCATTTAGGTTGAAGCATCTTACTTTTAGAATTCATTATCAAATGATACTAGTTCTGTTTTCAGACGGTTACATGTAGATCAATATGTTAGGAATTCTATGAGCAATAAATACTTTTACCCCTTGCTCTTAATGTTCTTTGTCATGAAGACATGAACCCAATAAATCATTCAATGTAATGCTCATTTAGTTTTACAACCTGTGGTGAGAGATATTGCACTTCATTGCAGATTATTTTAGCGTCTGCTGGTAGATTGCTCAGGTAAAAAGATTAGCAAATATGCAGCTTTTGCTTTTGGGACCCAACCACCTTGTGTTCTGCTTGTAGAGATTGCTACCTTTTGCTAGTTCCTTCTCATACGGGCCAAATTTTAAGAACACTACACATTTCACCAATGAGGTGCTTTATCATATGGGCTAGATATAATATTGAAAAGCCATAAGGACATGTTATAATTCCTTGTAGTAGCATGATAGCCATCTTGAATATGCATTGGGAAAAACAATAACCAATTTTCTGTGATAAATAGTGAGTTATTTCATGTGTTAGGGTTGCTGTTTGGTTCAATTTCAAATGAAGGCCCCATGTAATTTCCAGTCAATTGTCTGTTTCCAAGCAGATTGTAGAAGCCAGGGCAATGTTATTACAAGAACTACAGAACCAAACAAAGCCAGAACCAACCAAAGAGGCCATTCTCTCAGTGACCCATGACCCACGCGTAATCCAACACAGCAATTTCAATGAAATCTCACGATTCGAGACACCCACTTCTGAAGAACCCGAAAATGCAGTTCCCTTGACAGATTTTGAGACGGAAAAGCACGCCATCACAGCGACAGAGACGCATATCATTGACAAGTCTGTCATTGAGGACTCCTCCTCAATCACTTCATCAAAGGTGACCGCAATTGACAAGGAAGACGAAGACGGGGATGACTGGTTGGAAGAGACCGACGACGTGGACGGTTCAGGAAGCTCCGTGGTCCCCCTGGTGAATGAAGACGATGTGTCCTTCAGTGATCTGGAGGAAGACGACGATGACGCGGGTGTTGTTGCAACAAGTGGTACCATCAAGATTGTGACTTCCTCATTAGATTCACAGAAAGTGGATTCAAAAGGCCGGGCCAGAGGTGTCAACACCAAAAGCCATACCAGCCCAGATACTGATTCATCCAGTGATTGGCTGGACATAAATGATATTGATGTGGTATGAATGTGTATCACAAATTCTCCAAAGACATACAAAAGAGGTAATCCTCTATGTTAATTATGCTTTCCTGCAAGGTTTCTATTTCTGGATGTGATTTTTTTTCTCTCTCTGGTTGTAATGGGTGGTGCTTTTTGTTGTACATAAAAATTGTGTTTAATCTGTTATTATAAATAGGGAACGGTTGCTTGAACATGTGGATGAATATTCTGAAACTCATTATATAAATTTTTGTTTGAATAAGAGACTGTGGACGCATCAGCTTGTGAGGAAACTATGATTGACATTATTCACAGGACATTAGATCAAATTTGAACATTTTGAACACAATCAAACAATTCACTGTACAAATCCCCCTTCCCCCCACCCAACCACATCCAAAAAATTCACTGTGCGCACACTTCCTATTGTAGCTGTGGCTGTTCAAACTAAGATCTGATAGAGTTGCCGTAGTTACTGGACAAACCGCCCTATCTGAGACCACAACAGACTCCCAAGAGAGAACCTCGGCTTCTCCATTGTAGACGCCGGCACCTTCACGAAATCCCTCGGCCTCCCCCGGCTCCGCCGTGGCACAACCGTGACAACGGCCTCCCCTATCTCCCTCCGCACCGTCTCCACCGCAACCAAGTCCGCCTCCCCACCGGAAGAAGCATCTGTCACATAAAAAACACCCAATGCCCGCTCCCCTCGAGTGGCGATCTCAGCCCTCGATATCGACATCCCGCTCTCCCTGAACGCCCTCGTCACGTCTGACAGTAACCCCACCCTGTCTTTCGTCGCCACCTTGAGCCGCAGCCCCCGTGAGACCCTACGTTCCACAGCCGCGACAAGTCGTCGCGTGAGCTTCGCCCGCTGGGCCACTGTGTCGGTGGTACACCCGTCCTTGCGGCGTATGTAGTACTCCTGGTAGGCAATACCCTCGCGCGAGCTCGCCGCGGCGTGGAACACCCCGTAATCCATGTCAGTGAGCGCGCACACCGTGTCGAACAGAAGCTTCGCCCGGTCCGGGCTGCGCACGTTCACCACTGAGTACCCTTTCTCTTCGCAGCTCTCCACGGACACGCTCAACGCGTCACCACCCTCGTCCGCCTCCCCGGCCTCCTCCATGAGCTGGTGGAGGCGTCGCTCGGGCTGGGCCCGACCCTGGGCCGGGCCAGCGACGCTGACCCGCCAACTGGGGTCGGGCTGGTGAGCGCCAACCACGTTGCGGAGCTGGTCCTCGACGTGCGCGAGCGTGGCGCGATCGGTCACGGGCCGGCCCGTGGCCCGGTCCACGACGAACGCGACGCAGGCAGCGCGGGCCCGGTGGGTCCAGGCCTGGGCCGAGACGACGTGGAGGTCGAGCGAGGAGAGGAGGGCGGAGACTCGGAGAGGAGGCCCGGACGGTCGGTCCCGGAGAATTCCACCACCGCGTGCTCCGCCGCGATGTGGCCCGAGCCCACCATCCGGCCCATGCACGTGGTCACACCCATCGTCAGACCAGCTTCTCCACCCTTGCCCGCGCATAGGGACTGCAAAGTCAATAAGATACGATGTCAGAACTTATTTGTAAAAAGGGGGGTTTCTGCAAAAAAAAGAAAAGAAAGTGAGGAGCACCTGTTGAATGTAGCGGATGAGGGAGTCGTCGGTGAGCTTGTTCCCTAGTTGGTCCGTGACGTGAAAAACTGCGTGAGAACATCTGATTATTAGAATATAAATATATGAAATCTCAAGATTTGATGAAAAAGCTTGTCATGTAAGCATAAAGGAATGTTGAAAATTTCAGTTACTCGTATTTAGAGTCGTGATCAGTTGTTAGTCTAATAACTTGTGATATGATTTTTCTACCGTCTCTCTAATTTATTCAAAAATATGTTTTCACATTTATTCATGAATATCTCTTCCCTCTAGCTATAGTCATTGAACCAATGAAATTTCATGATTGATCAAATCTCAAGATTTGAAAGCTTGTAACGTAAGTATAAAGGAATGTTGATTATTAGAGTCGTGATCAGTTGTTAATCTAATTACTTGTGATATGATTCTTATACCATCACTTTAATTTATCTCTCTCTCCCCTCTAACTTACTCATCCAACCTCAAAATCTTTCTACATCACAGCGATTCTAACATAATGAAGAAGATAAAATTATTCAATAAAGTCAATATCAAATCTCAAATATTAAATATTTTTTCTAATTGAGATCTGTGTTTATCCAAACAGTGATTTTGAATCGAGTCATTAGATTATTTGACGTAGAGTCTCTTAAGAATTCTTCTAGATAGATATCAAAAGCAAATGTCATCCAAACGAGCTGGCAATGAATGATAATCCAACATAACAATAGTAAGGATAACAATATACCGTCCATGAACCAAACGCCGTCGGAGGATATGTAAGACCTGGATATGACGAGGTCGAGGTCCGTCAGCAGCTCCACCATCTCCAGGAGGATCCCGTGCTTGTTCGCGCTGTCCACCTGTATTGGTATTGGAGCCCACGTATTCAACGGTCATGATCAATCCAAACCCACCAAAAACAAAAAAACAAAAAAAACAGAAAGAGAGACTCACCTTTACAAGTGTGCAATCATCACAGGTTTCATTGTCGATACAAACCCTATTAAAAAAATACAATATCAGATAATCTGATTTGAAATCATAATAATAATAATAATAATAATAATAATAATAATTATTATTATTATTATTATAAAGAGAGAGAAACCTTGGACGATTGAAGCTTTCGATTAGATCGAAATATGGGCAGCTTTTGCTTCTCTCCATCTTCTACGTCTGTCACACGAGAAAGACAAATTTTTATATTATTTAATCTCATATTTATATATACTGAGAATAACAAACAAATCTTGTTTGAAAGATACTGTATAAAGAATGTATCCCAACAAAAAAAGTTTCAAATATTAATTAATAATAATCCAAGACATGCAAGAAAAATCGTTTGGAAACCAGATTGAAAAGTAGATTTTGGAATAAACTGTTTTTTAAAAAAACTTTTTTGGGGCTTTTTTTAAATTCAGGAATCAATATTTGGAAAATATTAAGTTGCTTTTAATCAAAAAAATCCGACAAAAAACGTTGTTTTTGAGATTTTAAAAACACGGACGAGAGAGAAATTAAAAGGAATCATATTGGTACCCGTTTGGCTGCACGATTTTGGGATTTTATTCAAAAAGCGGAATCATACCCAAGAAACGGGGCCTAAGATTTCTAGAGATTTCAAAATTTAAAAGAAAAGTAAAAAATTGCGAACCTTTGATTGAATAATGATAAGTAGATCTCCTTTTGTTTTCTGAATCTTTTGTGAAGCGTTTTTGGAACCGAAAAAAAAGGAAATGAAAGAAAGAAAGAAAACAGCAATAGAGAGAGAGAGAGAGGGCGTTACAAGTTACAACTGAAAAATAGGGCGAAGCAGAATAACAGGGAATCGGAGACCCGAAAAAACGCAAAGCCAGCTTTTATAACCAACCGAGACGGTCTCTCTTTATTCATTTATATATGATTCACCGACTCGGCAGATGACACGTGCGAGTGAACATGACACGTGTCGAAATCGGTGGTGTTTGGAGGACAGCTAAGCGGTTGACACGTGCGCCGCTTGACCGGGTGGGTTCCACTGTGGAGGGTTTATGACCGTACGTTATGTGGGTTTTTGTCGACTCGCAGTGATTGGGGGAGGATTGTGAACCCTCTGATTTTGATCAGACGGACGGCTGTGATCTTTATCTGTTATGGGCCAAGCACGATATCCAACCCGGGGCCAGTCAAATTGGCCCACGTAAGTGAGAGAAAGAAGTAATGATGTCAGACTTAAGAATTAAATGAATACAAATAAATATGTATATATCGAAATAAATACGTTTTTTAAAAAAAAAATTAATTGAACATAAATGTACCAGTGTATATTGAATACAACAATATATATTCTACTAATAGAGTGTAGAGTGTATCGACACTGTTTTATTTTATAAAAATGTGTTTAAAACGCATTCGTAGTGCTTTGAATTTTTTAAGTATAAATTTATATAATGAAACATAATTTTATTTACAAATATAATTTATATAAGTTGAATGCATATTTGTTTTTATAAAATATTGTATTGGACAATCTTTTATACTGTGTTAATGTCAATAGTAAACGGGATTAAATAGAAAGTGTGTGTCATAGCTCCCCGTTTGGTTGCGCGATTGGGGTGGATTCCGCTTTTTGAAAAGCTGAAAAGCTTAAATCATGCAGCCAAATGAGACGGATTAATTCAGAATCGAAAGTTGAATTCCTTTTAATTTTTGCATCGAAAATCTGTATTTTGAAAAACTCAGAAACATTGTTTTTTGGTCGGAATCGATTTTTTGAATTTAAAAACAACTTTCTCTGTCAAACATCCACTTCTTTCAAATATTGATTCTTGAAATTAAACAAAAACATCTCAATAAAAGTCAAGGTCAAAATCATATTAAAAAACAATTTTATTACAAAAGCTATTTTTCAATATGTGTTTTCAAAAAGACCCTAATCTTGTTTGCTTCAAAAAAATTGTCGTTTATATGTCTTTCACTGAGTTGATCTTCTTATTTTTCTTTTTTTACAACAGAATTAGAGCTGGTTGATTGTTCACATGCACAATAGGTTGGTAGAGGTACAAAGCAATCTCTTGTAGATGGGTAGAGGTACCCTTTTTTCACTCAGAGGCCCTCATTTTAGTTGTAACCATACTGATATGAAAAAAATTGACTAGAATATTAAAACAAAAACAAAAAATTACCAAGAAAGAGAGAGGGGCTTGACGGGGGTGCGATAAGTAGGGATACTTTAATTTCAAAAGGAAAAAAAATAGATTTTTTAATATCTTATTTGGTGTGGGGTTATAATTTAACGATGTGGGTATATAAATCCCCGTATAATTATTTATGGGAAAATGTAGAAGTTCTTAACTTCTTATAGATGTATGTAATTCATAAATCCCAAGGTATAAGTACGTTAAAAATGTGGAGATAATTCATAAATAACGCAAGTGACACCAGGGAGGGCAGTGGTGGGCGGTGGATGGTGGAGAAGGGCAACCGGGTGGTGGTGGGGGTGGGTGGCGTGGCAAAAGAAAGGGAAAGGGAAAGAGAGGGATAGTCATTGAAGGGGGTGGCCGGGTGGCATTGGAGGAGGGCTGAGGTGGAAGGTGGCTAGCGGTCTATTTTGTCTCTCTACTGCTCTCTCTATCTCCCTTTTCCCCCTTCACTCACACCACCTTAAAAAAAATGTTGGTTTTAGAGTAGGGTTCCATCTCAAAGGGATAGAAGGAAAGACCGCTTCTTTAATGAGTGCGACACTTTTTGATTTGCACACACGTGTTTTTCTTTCATAGAGGGAATCTCAAATGGATCCAGTCAAGTCTGATACTATCAGTACCATTAATATTGAAATACACAATCTATAAATTGAATTGTACAAAGAATAATACTGTACACGATAATTAGTTGTGCAATTCAATTCATATACTGTGTAATTCATCGATTCACATACTGTGCAATTCGATTCATATCATATGAACTAAACATATATATCTCATGAAAATTATATTAAACATAAATTATATTAAAAGCATCATAAATGTTGTTTTTAGGGGATGAGATACTTCTTCGTTGGAAACAGAAATCCTGTGAAATGAGTGATCGCGATATAGCTGATATGGAGTGTGGTTTTTTTTCATAAATATGATTAACAACAAGGGTATTTTTTATTGTGTTTTTTTGGCTTGTTATAATTGGGTACACCAAGTACATACATGTTTACCAAAGAACAGATTTGCTCCTATTTTAGTATTAAAAAATAGTGTTAGAAAAAATGAAGTATAAATTTTTCATGTTATTAATCCAATGAATTATGTGAAAGATTACGAAGTTATATAAATTTCCATAATATCATATACCTCCAATGGGGTCATTTACTATTTTTAAAAAGTCTGGGACTATCCCTTTTATTTTTTAAAAAAAATATTGCAGTGTACACTGTCACAGCATGGTATATGGCATGTCACATTGTTTGAAATTATTTTTTTTTAATTTTTTAAAAGAAATTACATAGTGTATCTAATATATAAAAGGAGTACATATTTATTTTCAAAAACAATAAAACCGATGTAATTGCATATAGTTCTGCATATGTCCAATTGAAGGCTATCTCTGTTAAAATGTTTCACTCATATTTTTTTTACAATCTAAAACACGGATCATTTTTTTAAATTGAGTGAGCTTATTTTAATAAATAGATGGATAAAATTAAACATAATAAAGATATGAACCCAATTGGTAATGTTTTTGGACTATAGCTTTTTCTTGAAAACTGAGTCACCACGCATTATAAAAAAAAGTTAGTTTTCCTCACATTTTTACAAAAATGTCTCGAACAGTTTAACAGTTTAGAAAACCCAGTTATTGATTTTAATTATTTTAATTATCAATCATTTTAATTATACGTTGTGGAGACCTAGTTATTGATTGAAAAACATTAATTTCGATCACTAATTGTGATTGGTCCGTTTAAAATTTGCAAAAGCCACTGACATTCCCCCCTTAAACATAAGCATCGGAACCAAAACATCGATCGACAACAAAAGACCAAAAATTATAAAATTAAAAATCAGAGCATCGGATCGCCAACAATTCTTCAGCAACAATTATCATTCGAAGACGGGCGAAGAAGCATCGGATCGGAAAGATCAAAAGATCAAGAGATGCTGCGCTTACCGGGGCGATCGGCGACTTGGAGGGTCTGATTGATGAGTTTCTTGGCTTTCTTGCTCTTGATCTCGACTTTGACGCTGGAGCTCTTGTCCATCTTCACGTACGGCTTCTTCTTCGCCCTTCCCTTCCCCTTCAGCGATCTCATCTTCGACTTTATCTTCTCCACCAGACTCTCCAATTGTATCGCCATCTCTGCTTCTCTCTCTCTCTCTCTCTCTCTCTCTCTCTCTCTCTTATTCTTCTGGTTATGATTTTGAAAGAGTCGGATTTGAAGAGGAGCTTTTCCCCTATTTCGGGGATTTGGACTGTGAGTGCAAAAGAAAACTCTTTTTTCCGTTTATATTTGGAGCCGACGACGAAATGAACCATAGACTTTGTTAAAATTACGCTCATAACCCAATATGTATGCTGTCAGGATGGGTGTGTTTTTGCTTCTTGGTGGGGCCAATATAATGAAGATTAACAATATTTTGGAAGATAAACACTATATTTATCCCGGGATCAATCATATGATTTTGAGCTATTTAGATATTTTTCATTTTTAAAAATATCAAAATAAACAATGATCGAATTGAAGATAAAAAAGACCAATTAATTAATTCCACTCTGCAAATGATGTCACCTATCAGAGTTTTAAATCTTAGCTGTCAAAAATCGAAAATTCTCATTACAAAACTTGGCAAGGAAATGTAACTTGTGATCCACCTTTTCTTCATTTTTAGTTGGGAAGACCAACTCTGTATCTGTCTCAAATAATCAACTCACCAACTAAAATAAGTGGGGTCTTTATAGTTTGTGACTTTGTGATGCAACCTCCCTCAGTCAGCTCCCCAAAAATTAAAGCCCGAGTCAACATCTATGACCATTCAAAAATTTCCATTTTTTCAAAGGTCAAGTCTCTTAAGATGTCACTTCCCAAATCAGCATTCCGACCTTTAAGCTTGGATAAATTTAGTCACCCAGGTTGATGTATTCTTGCAGGAATTCTGGACTCTTCTCCTGACGGCACCTAATAAAACAAAAGAAAAGAACATCCCAATGATTCATAGAGGAAATCTGGATTTTGAATGTTTAATGTGCTTAAACCATGTACAATCAATATAAAATTTCAGATGTATGACTTACTTGATATAGCTAATGACTAATGGAGTTCCAGTTTCTGCGAGTTGGACCACAACATCAGGGCAGATAGAAGTGTGATTGTCGCAGTCTCAGCTCGCAGTCGATGAGGCCCTAGACCAATGGGTGTAGCACCAGATTTACTCATTAGCTTCACTTCTTCCTCTGTGAAGTCTGGAGATTTGGAAATGCCAATATCTGTTATTCATCTTCTAATTGAAAACATTATTAAGAGAGCATGCAATATTCAATCAAGAGCATGCATTTCCTTAATTAAGAATGGGGACTGATGCTCCGCTATCTCAAAAAATAGAGCTGCCTCGAATTGCACAATGAATTACAATCACATAATCCACATCCATACAGATGATTACAGGCGTGCATCAGATATGGTTATATATATAATTAGACAGATATTAAATAGAGAGAGATGTTATATGCTCACCCCCTTCTGGTCCAACTATCATGACCCCACTAGCCTCTCTACTCGAGCAAGATAAAATATCGATGAGTGGAGTTGCTCCAGCTGCAGCTAGAAAAGACAATTCTGATTGACTCACCTGGTATTACAAAGAACACAAAAACTAATTCCTGCAAATAATGAGGGGAGAAAATTCCATTTCGATTTGTATTTTCATTCCTTTTAATATAAATAACTTGGTAGAGATCAATGGCAAAATTATTGTCTCGAAGAAAGCATGCAGTTTGATTAAATTGAACTTGCAAGATGACCTAACCATTTGCCATCCTCCTCAATTTACCTAACTAACATAAGCGCAAAGAATTGGCTGCACCATTGATTCCATGTCATAAATATACTTATGATTAAGAAGGAATCCCATTCACTGAACTATATCAATGCCTCCTGAGTCATCAGAGATGCAAAGAAATCATCATATTATTGCTACGGTGTGAAATTGTTCACTTTATAATGATTAGCATGTAGTTGCTCGATGTATTAAAATGGATTAATTAACAAACAAAATTATTTGATCAAAACCACTATCCTAATCTTTTATGAAACAAGTTTCAGTCTGTCACTCGAAGCATATCTCTGAATGCTTTGATCTGTTAGAAAGAAAAAAAAATTCAAAACTTTGCTACTGAATACAGAAATGTGATATTCATTCAATTTTGTTAGATTTATGCGAAACTGCATGTAGAGTATCTTGTGGAAGCAAGTGATGGGGATTTTTTTTTATTTTTTTTGTGACAGGTAAGTGGAGCATGAACCAGAACACGTTGATATTCTCAATGCTTAGGCAAAGGCTGAGTTTAGGGGTCGGCAACGGGCCGGGCCGGGCCGGCCCGTTGAAACAGGGCCCAGGCCCGCGGGCCTGCTTGGCCAACGGGCCCGGGCCGTGGCAAAAAAACATGGCCCAGGCCCTGCCCACGGGCCCGGGCCTGGGTTCGGGCCCACGGGCGGGCCTACGGGCCCAAATTCAAAACATTTTATTTTTTTATTTTACGTTATTTATTTGTATATAATGTTAAAATAACACAAAATTTAAAGTATAATGTTGAAAAAAATATTTATATCTATTGAATTTTCAAAATAAAAATATTAAATGAATTAATTACTTACAAAAATAAATAATTACATGTACCTAACTAGGTTAACACCTATATAAATGTTAAGAATTTGTATAACTTAATCACAATTCAAATAAAAATTACATGTTACTAGTTCATTGGATCACCCTCCATGGGCCTACGGGTCGGGCCTGCAGGCGGGCATACGGGCCAGCCCGAACGGGCCTACGGGCCGGGCCCGGGCCCCAGAACCAGGCCCAAGCTCGGCCCTCCCTGAAAACGGGCTGGGCCTGCCCGGCCCGCGAACGGACCCGGACCGGGCTTTCGGGCCACCGGCTTTTTGGTGACCCTTAGCTGAGTTTCCCTAATAGTGTATGATATAGATTACAATTACAAGTATTAGATGAATAATTCAATAACCTCATTGCAGCCACAAACAAGGGAATCCCATTTCAAGGTCTTGGATACATGTCAGACTCAGAAATTCCATTTCCATCCAACACCAATTCAATTTCTTGTGTCCCTGAAACATAATATTATAAAGGTGCAGCACCCAAAAACTGGTGATGCATTTCACATCGACATATGTTTGTCACTTTTACGTAGCCTCTTACATAATAAACTATTTCCATTACTAACTACCTTACCAACAAACTTTTTTTTCTTGTAAAAATACAACCTTGATCATCTAAAAATAAATGTTGAAAATACCATATCATAATATCAAATAAGAGAAAAATGTACCATGATAATCATGAAGTTCACGTGCCAAAAATAAATGCAATATTAGCTTAACACTGGGTGACAATATATAGTAGAAGACACATAATTGAAAATTTTCAATAAGTGGAGCTAAGATCACTCACGAGGGGCAAAAAACTGCAAAGTTTCATTGGGGGATTGAGGGTCATTTCATGCAGCCGCTGACCTGAAATAGAGAACAGAGAAGCCTAGGTGATGTATGTGTAGATGCACAAAACAGATTCACCCAAGAAACTCAGGCATGCAAGTGCTGCATTCTGCGTATTGTAGATGAGCTTGTCAGATGAATAAATAAGGGAATATGGAAAAGCATGCTACAGGCTGTATGGCCATTGTAAGATGAATATATATAAAAAAAGGAACATACATTGTTTGACAGCAGCCAGGATGACCCGATGTAGTCTGTCCACTCTGTTTTCTGTAATGGAGGGGGATCTTTCAGTCAATAGAGGCGTGACACTGCTAGCACCAAGCTCCTTTCGAGAGATAAAATGTCAAATAAGTGAAACAGATTAACAACACTAGTAACTTTCCCCAGTAGAACAATACCATAAATTGCTTTATTTTTTGAAAAGGAAGTGAGAGACATACTGTACATTTCTCGATAAGCCAATCTGCACGACCCCCTTTCAGGGTTCCTGAAGAGCAAAAGGAATTTTCCATTCAGCTGTCACTTACGAGGGTGAGGTCTGGGCCTTATATACCAGTGCATGAACAAAGGAATTTTTCCATGTATGTCTGATTTTTATTAGGTGACTTTTAAATAATTCATGTACACTGTTAAGGAAATTGCAGATTGAGGGAAAATCAAACATTTAGAGAAAGGAAAGATCAGAGCTATGAAAACCCACCAAAAGCTGCGAAAACATGCCATTGTGTACCCTGAGGAGCAACATTCTTCACATCTTCTGATGCCATAAAATCCAGCCCAGTGCGGTCCACCTTATGTATGAAACCTGTGACAATTCCTCCTGTCCCATTGAAGAGCTCCACCCTTATGATTGACACAGGGAGTCAGGGGCAAAACATAACACACAAGTGGAGGCATTCAGGAAAACGAACTTCAACTTAATGTCATGACAAATGCATCACTGACAAAGATATAATCTACATCACCTCTCTTGTACAGCAGAACAGGCAGTTGAATCCACTATTAAAAAAAAAATTAATTGAACATTTCCATGGTCCATAGTGTTATATGTAGGCCACAGTTTTCGATGCATCATTAAAAGTAGTTGTTAAGGCCCCTTTGCCAGTGGTTTAAGATTTGTTTGGTTAGTGTATGAAATCTCCCACTTTTTCACATAAATAAATTTAAGGCGTAGTAATATCCATGAACTTAGTCCACTTTTATATTTGAAAACTTAATTAAGCCAGTCTGTTTATATAAAACACTTTTATTTTTGGCTTGCCTTTGGTATAATTTGTGCGTTTTTTTAAAACCAATTTTACGCTTCAGTAAAATGTGTGATAATATAAAAGAGAGGAGTTCGGTGACTGATGCACCTATGTAAGGACATTTGCATAAAAAAAGGTATAAATTCTAATCCATTTGTCTGATGAACTTGTTAAACTTCTGTTTGAAGATCAAAAATATTAGAATATCAATTCAACTTTATACCACGATAATACCAGTTATTGCACCATTGCCAAAGGGAGCCTAAATGCATTGCACAGTCATTCTAAGCACCGATAAGCAAATTAGCGTACAATCAATTGGATGCCAATGCAAGAAACAACCATCAATTCAAGTGTTTGTGAAACCTAATTTCACTGAATTTCAATCAATTCCGAGTCTACAGAAATAACGACAAAAAAATCACACGCTCATTACCTATCACTCTCTGTCAATCGCAAGACCTTCGTCGCGTGCCAAAACTCTTCACCCTGAACTCGAACAACGCTTCCCTGTTAACCCCAGAGAGATCAACAGCGAAAAATCATAGGATCATCAACAATGCATCCAAACATCCAACAAATGCACAGGCAAAGCTTGATTTCAGCGTTATCCGGTATAAAATTATCCAAGAAACCCTAAAATTTCAGTCTCCAGTGTATTTAGGGGAGGTGAGGAAGGCTTGCCTTGGAGGGAGGAAGGGCCGGGGAGTGGAACCGGGGGAGACCACCGCGAGACCGATCCACTGTAACCGATGGTGATGATGTTGAGGAGGCTCGGGTGATCAAGCGACGGCGAAGATTCCGCCATGGATGGCTCAGGAGAAGCGGGAGAGAGCCTCGGACTGCGAGTGTTCTCATTTGATAACTCACTGCCCATTTGTTTGACCTTATCAGATGATGCATCTTTTTATGTAAAAAAGTGATGGTAAAACGAGAATATATTTTATTCTTAGGTATACATTTTATCCAAGCGTAAATAAATAAAAATAAAAATAAAATAATTTTTATTTAGTTATATTTTAAATTATTCTAGTTGATAAATTTATCAACATAAAAATAAATGTTTTATTGTTTGGGTAAAATGTAAATAAAATATAAATAAATATTTATAAAAGGTGAAAAAATAATGATAGTTGAGTGATTTATAAGAGATGATGACAGTTGATTTGACAGTAGGTTCATATATTCTTTGAGTGAAATAATCTAGAATAACTTTAATTACAGGGATTGATTGGAATTTATATATCACTTTATACCGGTTTATTTTAACATACTTTAGCAATGGTTATCCGGACAAACAAACACTCTTTATTCCTTATTCGAGATTATTCGGAGTTATTCGAGGGTTTATTCTCTAGCCCTCGTTTGGAACGGGGATATATTTTATTCTAGGATATAGATTTATCCAAGCATAAGTGAGTATAAATAAGGATAAAGTGATTTTGTGTTTGGTTGTGTTTTGAATTATTCTCGTTGGTAAACGTAAGAATAAATGTTTTGTTGTTTGGGTAAAATATGAATAAAGTATGGATAAAAATGTATAAAAGATAAAAAAGTAATGATAGTTGATTTGACATATGATTTATAAGAGGTGAAGACAGTTGATTTGACGGCCCACATATTCTTTGGGTAGAATAACCATGGATAATTTTAATTCCAGGGATTGATTGGAATCCATATACCACTTTATCTGGGTTTATTCTGACATACTTTATCCATGGTTATCCGGGGTAAACAAACGAGGGAAATTTTTTATCCGAGGTTATCTGGGTTTATCTGGGCCTTATACCCGATCCAAACATGCGCTAAAGAAATGGGGGCTTAGTCCACCGTATGAACGGTTATGATGATTATGGCTTGCTCCGGAACCAACATTGAATGTATCAGATTCGGAGAATTTGCTGATCCGAATCCATATGCACACAGAACGTTTGTCTTTATCTGACACGATGACACGTCAATAACAATATCAAAAGCCTCACCTTAACCCCCTTGAAGTATTTGAAATCCATTAACCCCCGAAAACGTTCATGTAAACCAAAATAGCCCACTAAATTAAATGTTTATTGACAAATGAAAAATACTTTACTAATATTTTATTTGATTGATCCTGGATAAAAGTATAATATACTAAAATCTTCCTATAATGTATTAAAAAATATAAAAAATTATTTATAAAAGATGATATACTCTTCTAGATATAGTTTTATAATCTATTTGAAGAGGCACAATCATTATTTATAAATGGTTTTTCACATTTTTAACAAATTGTAGGTTTTTTTTTAGTATATTATGTTTTTTGCTAGTGTAAACAAAATGAAATATTCACATAATTCTCTTCATATGTCAATGAAAATTTAACATAAAAAGTTATTTAGATTCACATAGATGTTTTTAGAAGGTTATATTGATTTCATGAAACGTCAGAGGTTATATGAATTTTGAATAGTTTACAGGGTTATTTAGATTTTTTTTCCTTAAATCTTATGATGCACCTTATGCAGGTTAAATATAACATAACATATTAAAAGGGGAGTGTTCTTTATATAAAGAATATTTAGAAGACTGCAGTTTAATGTATTTTTTATTGAGGTTATTTTTATGCTAGGGCTACAAAGATGTATTTTAAAAAGAGAAAGTTCATTACTTAGATGTAATGTATTTCATTTATGTCCGTGCTTTGAAACCTACTAGACTTTTTTTATCAGACTAGCTAATGTGCATGTGCGATGCACATGGATTATTTTGTTGATTTGAATTATAAATATTAACTATATTAAGTTGCATTAAATACTTGTTAAGATAAGTCAATAAAAATAAATTTGGATCAGTGATAAAAAATTAAAAAAAGTGACCAATTTTTTTATCCAGAAGTTTTTAATTAATAAAAGTGAAACATTTTAAGATTTTTATCCCATTAAAAAAATAAAGAAAATATATTAAAAAAATTTGATACGCATGACACAACTCGATCATATATAACAATTCATCTAAAATTTAGCCCTCCACATGATTGCATAATAATCGTAACACTTTAATTCTCATTATTCATAAATTACAGTAGTCTTCTAACATGAATATTTGTTTGCTTTTGCACTTTCATACAATCTCATTATTCAGACTTTAATTGTATAATTCTAACAACAAATAAGAAGAAGAAACCATATGAGATAAAAATATTTTTTATTGGGTGTAACTCTCCAAAAAAACCTTAGACGTATAATATGAATACAAAATGGTCGGCTTAACCGCCTCCACGATGCTTCGATGATTATCATAAAATCAGAACTATCCACCAAAGATAAATAAATAAATAAAAAGAAATATAGAGAAAATTAACATGAACCCGTTTGGAGATCTTTTGGAGACGGTCCGGTCCGCACATCACCAATATCAACTTTTATATCCAAGCAGACTCATCTCCACCATGGCTGGTATGAATAAAATGTGTGAATCTCATTGAATTCTAAATTGAAGTAGTTCATAAAGAATTCAACAATACATAATTATTTGGTATTTATTGTTTCTTGAAGGATGATTAAATTGAATTCAAGAATATGTATAGTCATATGACAAGTACAGATTTTCAAGAATTTAAAAAGACATACAATATGAAGAGATGGAGGGGTGGATGAATGAATGAATAATGAAATGCATTTGGAACAATGACAGATTTGCATAAATTGAGAAGGACAAAAATGAAATTAGAAGTGTTTTAAGAGTCATTTAAAGGAAGACAAACAATACAATCCCCTTTATTCTTAAAACAAATTTATTATTTGAAAATTTTTCTCCTAAAGTAGAGACATGCTAAATTTTTAAAAAAGAGGAACCAAAGGAAAAAATTTAAGCAACTTTATCATTATCAGTAAATTTAAGCAACTTTATTTTTGAACATTGTAGTAGGAATATATATCTTGCATGACACCCACATGTACAATAAATAAATAATTTAAATACAACAATAAATATAAACAATTTCTCTTTAAGGAAGCAAAGTTAATTATTAGGTCTCCTTTCCATTATGTTAGATGTTATGTAATAAAATCCTTCAAATACTTGAATAAAGGGCATTATATGAAATAATTTTTTATATATATATATCATATTCAGGGACGTTGGTAACTTACTTGTTTTGGTTTAAAAGTGGTGTGGACGTAGAATATGATGCAACCAGATAAGTAATTGAAGATAATACACTACAATAAGAACATAAGAAGATAAAGTCATAAATAATTGAAAGTATAATAAATATCACAAATAAATCAAAATATCTTATTCATTCTTTTTTAAAGGTTTACAACCCCTTAAGTACAAGACATCCCAATACGAAAAAATATTTATCAGAAAATTGAAATTTAACAAATATTTAAAAATGAAATCAAACTTGTTAATATAGCTTCACATGAATTAATTGAAATATTGTTGTTATATTAAACATTTCATTGTCAATCTGCGAAGATTAGGTTCTTTGATATTCATGTTTGTTTGTTTGAAGGAATTATTTTTATTGGTGTTTGTGATTGTAGATGTGGTGACAGTTTATCGAGGGTATGGTAGAAACATATCCAGGTTTGCAATACTTGGATGGGTTTCCCAAGGTAAAATATAAAAATATGAAACTTAAATAGGCGCCATCACATCACTCACATATATATCATAATCCCTAATATGTAGGAAATTATTTTTTTGATGATCTTTAGATATGAATAACTTCAAAGTTTCTATGTACCATGCAAATGGAAAAATAAAATAAATGAAGTTGTATAAATTCTTAATGGGATCAACCACAGACTTTATTTCAAAACACAGAGTGGATCTCAACGAAATTTCATTATGATATTTTCATATCAATAACCTATAATGTTATTGGCTAAGCATTTCCAGTAATGTAATTTGGAAGTACGTAGAATAATCAAAGTTGTTTTAGTTAATGGAAAATGTTGCACTTATAGTCCACTGGTAATTTTTTTTAAATATAAATAATGACGTCAACAATTTGAATCAATAAAACTATGAATGTGGGTTCTCTGATCGACGGAGAGTGGTAATATTATAAATTGTATCATTAAAACTCAAACATGGTGAATGCAAAAATCAACAATTGATATAGATAATAAATTTAAAATAAAATATTTTAATATCATCAGATTTAATAATTTGAAGACAGCTACACATCCTGTATTATGAAGAGCTAAAATCATATTATAAATTTATAATCCTAATTTTGAATATATTTTTATTTTATAAGAATTCTTTTATCCTAATAATACTATGATATTCAAATATAATTTTCAAATAATAAACATATTAATATAAATTTAGTCAGCTTATTAATGTAATTTAATCATAATTGATGTAAAGAAAATTTTTCATGGATAAGTCGGCATATGAATGTCATAAATGATGTAAATGATTAATATTATTTTATAATATATCTATTGTAGTAATCATATAAGTATGATGAAATGTGAAGCTTAAAATTTTAATATGTCATGCATGATATGATAAAAATATGAATAAATTATGGATGAGATTACAATGATATGAATGGATTTTCATTGGATTAAATCTATTGTTAAATTCACACAAAGCTCAAATCTGAATTTGTCCATTTTTATAGCAATATTTTTTTATAACAATATTTTATACGTTTGTTTTTTTATTGGATTGCATTTTTAATTACTGTGAATTATATTTTTTTGTTGGATAGATCTTATGGGTCATTGATCATTTGGGGCATTAATAGAGTCGAGAAGTCCAAGTGAATAGAGTAAATGCTAATCAAATATGTGTGAATTAAATAAATATTAATAGATGTGAATTATATTAATATTTGATTTTTTTTAATGTATCATGTTTTTGTATATGAAATGAGATTTTTTTTTGTGAATTATATTATTAATGTATAATATATGTCTTATCCTAATAATATTATGAAAATCAAATTTAACATTTAAACTAATCAATATATTACATGATAAAATGTATGTATTATAATAAACTATAAATGAAATTAAAATGTTGTAAATAGATTTTCATGGGATTGAGTATAAATGTAAGAGTATCATAATAATATTATGATAATCAATTTTAATTATAGATTAATGAATATGTTGCATAATGAAATGTATGTATTATAAAATACTATAAATGAGATTAAAATGATGTAAATGGATTTTCTTGGAATTGGATAGAAGTGTAGGGGTAAAATGAAAAAATGGTTGTCATTAAAGTGGTGTGAATGGATTGTAATGTGATTGAATGAATTGACAGGGACAAATAGGTCAAACGGCAGGTTTTTGGTTTAAGAGCCTTTTATATAGTAATATAGATTTGTTGCACGGACTTTAATTATTATTTCTTTTTAGTCTCTTTTCTTTTAATAGAAAAGACAGATGCTTACTAATTATCTTTACAAAAAAAATACATAGCCCATTCAAACAAAAAATACTGTGTTTGCGTTTGAACAATATATACCGTCATACGATTCACGCCCCCGTCCAAAATTAGGCTGTTTGCCGTGTTTGTCATTATTCTGTTAGGAGGTTCAATTCATGAATTCAATGCGGTTAGTGACAAATTTAAATCTTCAAATTGAATTTGTGTGAAATGTTTAGTCAGTCCCAATCTGTCACAGTTTTATATATCCTATTAAATATAACATAAATAAAGAAAGAAGAGAAGTAGAGTAACATCATCTATCGAACACCCTATCTCCCAAAAAAAAAAAAAAAAAAAATCTTCAACAGCCTCGAATATCTATTGATATTTTTAGGAAAATTAATTAAGGGCCCTCAGAATATCTCTTCATTAACGTTTAGTCTCTTAACTTTTTTTAGTTTTTTTTAAATCCCTAAAGTCTCTAAGTTATTTTTTCTGGGTCCCTGACAGTAACTGGACCTTTTATTCTTTCATTTTTACCCTTCAATAACAATGTACATAGATGATATACAGTGTACTATGATTTTTTAAAATATATGAGCAACAATACTGTACACATTGTGCATAACAATGTACACAGACAAATTCATATAATTTACTCAACTCGTAATCACGAACAAACCTTTTACACAATATTTTATAAATTTAAATGTCATTCCGACCGATATATAAAATATTTACATTTATTGTTTAAATCATCACAATCGATTTAAAAAAAAACTAAATTTTATTTACATTGATTGTTTATATTAAAGAAGAGAAGTGGAGTAACATCATCTCTCGAACACCCTATCTCACAAAAAAGGCAGAAAATCTTCAACAGCCTCGAATATATATTGATATTTTTTCCTCATAAAACTACTTCCAAATTTGTGGCAGTGAAAAATTCAGAAAGTCATCGTATCTGTTTGGATGCCGCGATAATCACAACTTTGCATAGCATCATCTCCTCTTCCTCTTCTCGAAATTCCGAATCCCTAGACGCCGCCTCGTCAAGACCACTGGACCCCACGCCACGGAATCTTAGGGTTTCCTTTTCGATCGATGGACCTGAGCCTCCTCGAGAGGGGCCTCGACTTCTCCCGTCGGAGGAAGCGGTGGCTCCTGACCATCGCCGCCGTCGGATTCACCGGCTACGGCCTCTACAGGACCTACCACCACCCCTCCGTCTCCAGCCGCCGGAGGCGCCTCTACAAACTCTTTCACGCTCTCTTCGCCGCCGCCGATGCCGTCTCCGACTCTGCCGAGGCGGTCGGCGCGGTCTCCAGGGACCTGAACCTCTTCCTCCGGTCCGGCTCCGACGAGCTCCCCAACAGTCTCAAGCAGCTCTCGAAGATCGCCAAGTCCGACGAGTTCTCCCAGTCGCTGACCCGGATCACGGAGTCCCTGACGGTCGGGGTCATCAGAGGCGTCCAAAGAAGCGACGGCGGAGAGGACCGTCCGTCCGATGGTGGTAGGAGCTTTTCTGATCGGGTCCTCGATCGGCTCTTCTCCAGGGCGGGCTCCGGATTCGCCTCTGTAGTCGTCGGAAGCTTCGCGAGGAGTCTCGTGTTGGCCTTCTATGCGGCGGACGGCAGAGTGGACTCCGATGTGATGCCGCGTTCCGATCGGGGTTGGGTGGATGTGATTTGCTCGGAGAGACCGAGGGAGCTGATCGCGGATTGTATACAAATCTTCGTGAGCACCGCCGTGTCGGTCTACCTTGATAAGACGATGGACATCAACACGTACGACGAGCTCTTCTCGGGCCTCACAAACCCCAAACACGAGACCAAAGTGAGGGACGTCTTGGTCTCTGTCTGTAATGGCGCTGTCGAGACCCTGGTCAAGACCTCCCACAAAGTAATGACCGATTCGAGGCCTTCCAGTCCGTCTTCGTCATCATCATCCATTGATCATGCCAAGAACATGGTCTCCGATGCGGAAGAATTGCACATTGTAGAACACAAGGGAAGTAAGGACGGCGGGTGGGTTGATAAGGTGTCGTCGACATTGGCAGTCCCGGGGAACCGGAGGTTCTTGATTGATGTCACGGGGAGGGTGACGTTCGAGACTGTTCGATCTTTCCTCGATTTCTTGATGTGGAGGATTTGTGACATTGTGAAGAGGAGTGTGAGAGTGGTGTGCCGGGAGGTGGTCGAGAGGGGGATGGAGGTTGTGAAGTACATCACTGCGAAGTCAATGGTCATCATCACGGTGTGCCTTTCCTTGTGCTTGCATGTGCTCGCGGGGACGAGGATTGCCTTGCTGGCTTGATCTGTAAATTGTAAGAAGTGATTACTTTTCTGGTGATTCATGATTTGGTAATACCATATTTCTGAATTTATATTGTTAGCTTACTTGATAGGTTGATAGTATATGGGCTGAGGATTGATTGGCCCTTTGGATATATTTTTTTGTTGAACAATTGAACATTGATATTAGGTAATAAATGAAAACAAATGATACCACTTTGAATATCTGTGTATGCTATGCTTATTTCAGACATTTGCTATCTGATTATGGAATGCTGTTGGTTACCGTTTGGGAATTAGACTGTACTATAACAAGTCATTGAGACAGCTTAAAATTTGTTTGGCCAAGGTGTTTGTGTGATGATAATAAAAATGGAAGTGAAGAACTAAAGAGAAGAATCAACTTGTTGGGCAGCAGTATTTGTTTTTGCATGTTCTAAAGCAGTAAAGAGAAGAACTAAAGTTGTTGGACTTCTCACTTTAGTTATAGTTTTTCTTAGTGTGTTAACTTTTTCTTTTCTTTTGTTTTTGAATCTTGATCTATTACCATGAATTGACATTTTGTACCCAGAACAGCAGGAGACCATGCCTGAATTGATCGACTTGTCTTTTTAGGAGGCATGCTTACCACTGGACTAGAAGAAAGAATGGTGGTTTTACTTTTGAAATTTATGATTAGAAACTCTTTTATTCAGGCAAAGTTATAAAAAGGGCCTCTCAATTATTGTCATGGAGATGAGAATTCCATGGTGATCACATTGATACAACATAAGTGCTTTGGATATTTTCTGTCAATTAAGATGACAAACTTACTGATCCGGTTTGTGGATGAGATTTCAAATGCCATGTTTATGAACATTCTTATTTATGACCGTCCTCCAGCATGGATTTCACTTGTTTGCTTGAGCATTTGGGTGACAAGAAATGACAACATTTTTCAGGGGAGAAGTTGCTATGCTGAAAGCAAATGGGCAGGTATCTTGCGTCTCCTCAAGGGAGGGGATCAATGCATCTTGAGGGTGAAAATTGGTGTGCCCGGGGGGGAACTGGGTTGGTTAGAATGGTGGACGTCCTACCCTTTCTTTGGATAAGAACATTTAGCCACTCACATCAACATATAATTTATCTTCTTTTTTTATTTGAAAATTAACATATATATTTTTATCTTATCTCATATGATTACATGCTGACATTGATTGCTTTGTACTGCCTCTATTTATATTGGTTAGATGAGATCTAAAAAAGCTGATCTTGTGCTGCTGAATTTTTGTTTTTTAACAGTTTGGGGAATGGAAGTGGAACTCCCTTTTGGTCCCCTTCGAAAACAACCTTCTTTGTTTAAACTCATTTTTGAAGAACTTGACACAAACATTTGACAGGTGGAAAACCAAAGTTTTGTTTTAAAAGAAAAAACAAAAGTTGATATAACTCTTTTTCCTTACTATATGGATATATATCGTCAGAATTGTCTTTTTGTGTCTGTTTTAAACATCCTTTATTTAGTAGCTGAAACCATGCTCATCTAGTGCTTCCTTTTTTTTTTTTTTTACTAATCCATCCTTTTTAAGAGACTGATTGCAAATTATCTCTGTAGCACTATGGCTTTGTTAAACATGTTTTTGCAAGATAATCAAATACAGAGCTATACTATGCCCGTGTTCACTGACTTGGATTAATTCTGCACTTCCAAGATTGGGATTCCCTTGCATGTTTTATTGTTTGTTGAGAAATCTACACATATTTCAGGATGGGGTGACATTTTCTTGTCAAGTGACATGGGTAAAAACATGGATGTTTTAAGGATGATAAAAGATAATAATGCACATGTCTCATTAAGTTCTAAGACACATGAGGGGTTTTACATATCACTTCATGAGGTGTTGACTTATGCTTGTTTTTGGTGAGTAGAACTCTCATCTATTTCTTCACTATCTTAGTAAGTTTTTACTGTTGTTTCTTTCCTTTCCTTATTGGATGTTGTAACCTCATTTATATATATACAATCGGGGTAGCAATTGTCTACCAGTTCCATAAAAAAAAAGTTCTAAGACACATTTTCTCTAATGAATTTGAATTGTTGTTGTTGCTCATGTGGTTGAGGGGATGACGGCCTCAAAGGGGAGGACAGCTTGTATGCATGGTTAGGATTCTATACTTTTTTTTAGGGCAGGATCATCTATACTCTGTTAAAATATGCATATTCTATCAGTAATATTTTGTCTCGAGATAACTGAACCGTCTAGCTAACATAACACATAACCAACCTATTAACCTAGTAACCTACGTAAAGCATGCATGATGTTGCAATCTGGAAAACACTTTTATATAATTTGTTACATGTAATCCCCAGCCGAGGTAATACTATACTTGTTGGGGTTTCTGATATGTGCTGGCGTTTTGAATAAATTTGAGGTAGTTTAGTGTCTATATTACTCAAATCATCTTATTTATTGTCAAGATTCGTGGAGATGGGAGTATTATTTAATTTGGATTCCGAAGGAAGAACTTTTGGTGATCTAAATAACTAAAAAATACTTTGGATGCTAATGGTTATATTTAAAATGTCTGCTTGTCACTTCATTTTCAAACATGGATCAGAGGGGAAAAACAGAGGATTGTTGAGGTGCTTCATCTATCTTCTGATCCAGATATTTCACTTTGACATATTATGGGAATGTTGTCCATTCCTTTTCATTTGCACTTAGATCATATCATCACAGATTGCAGTTTCTGGGTGAAGTTTTATATAATTCCCTAGTGTTGCTATTTGAATAATTCTATTTCTGTGTAAACTGCGGACTTTGTTTACGCAAAGATGGAGACAAAATTTACTTTCTTTTGATAAAGTGGTGGTGCAAGTGTTTCTCATCGAGTTTTCAGGTCGTAAGAGATGTGAAGTCATCCAAAACCAAAAATTGTTCTGAAGATTCTTGTGCACAGAACATTGTTTTTATGAATCAGATCTGTGCCTCGTATCCGATCACAATTTAGTGTAAAAGATTGAGAATGGGTTGTTTTTTGGATTTTTTTCCCCATGTTTAACTAATTGTACAGAGCCAGTCGCCACTGTCATTTATTATTGTTTCATCAAATGGTATATGTGAACCTGTAAATTAGTTCAGGAGTAGCTGAGGATGAATTGAAGCAGACTTCATGGAAAATTGATAGCTGGTCGGTCATATGCTATTGGTCTTGTAAGAGTGCTGTTAGTGGTTAATTCAATTCATGAATCTTCCATTGCCCAGTGAAACCAGCTTGTGTATAGTGCCTTTGTATTGTTTTGTCTATCTTTCATGCCAGATAGATTTGAAACTACTACATGTATGTTGTGTACTAAAAGCAGTTGTAATGTCAAGAATTCTGCATATAACAGGTGGTGTATTGACTGTATTCTCACTTTTTAACCCGCTAATCTGATTTCACACCATGACACCAACAGGGCGTTGGGCACCGAGGCGGGGATCGACCGCCCGCCACCTCTATCCTCCATCCCCTCTCCCTCTCTCTCTTACCCTACCAACGCTCTCCCCCGATGCGACCTCTCTCTTTTTCACCCCTCATCCGCTCTCCTTGCTCCTTCGATGACCACCGCCTCCCTCCCTCCGCCCCTCCTCCCTCCCCTCCCCTTTTTTTTTCTTTTATTCTCCTCTCTCCAAAAAAAAAAAAAAAAGAAGAATTGTTTAACAGGTGGGGTTCCCATAGTGGAAATCATTCATCTCCAATATGTTTAAGAACCACTTCAACTCATATAAAAGAGATGTTACACAAGTTCCTTTTTAGTCTCACTTTCAGTTTCATATTTTTCATTAGCATTATATACTCACATTAACGATACATATGTTTCGATAGAATTTTTTACATTTTCTATCAATGTATATATATGCAATTCATTGAAATCTATATTTTATTTCTTATAAAATAGGTATATTATTTTTTTTTTAAAATCAAAACATAATCCCTAATATAAAAATCATCGGAACCAATGAATGAATTCTCGCGGTTCAGTCCTAAAGTTTCAAATCTTACTTCATTTTGGTTTCATCTAGATCTTTAATATTGATATCACCATTGCGTAGTCTTTTTTACTTGCATCACAATATGTGATAATTTAATTCATAACCATAAGTACACAGAGAGAAGTGATTCATGTGGAATCATATCCACTGATGTGACAATTGAAGACATTTTTGAACGACTCAACAAAGCATGATTACACAAGACTGCGTGTTAATTTGTACAAACCATCAGTTCTGGAGATTAATCGTGGTTCGTGGATTCAAGGTTGCAGTACTGACATGTACTTCCAATCCCATGCTTCAACCTGAATAACTTGTCCTGGGGCCTCCTAGGGCCAGAATTTCAGATTTGGAGGGGAAGAAGATGTTCGTGCGAGGGAGGTTTCTCTCTTTCCCGATGGTCTTCGGTGCCACCTTGTATGTCTCTCTCTCTCTCTCCCTCAAAATAGATATTCAACTTATGTAGAAGCGATTTGTGCGTATTTGGAATAATGGGTCATCGAAAGGAATTTCAATTCATTAATACCCAAATCAAATTATGCAGATCGGTCTCCATAGGAGTCTGCTTTTCAGTATAAAAAAAAATTGTATTTTGAGGTTGCTGGATTTGGATACACAAATGGGTGTTTGCCTTTGTATGATCTTTTGTGCGCTTCCGCTTTGCGACTGTCTGCTTCATTACCATATATTCAATCACTATCTGAAAATCTATTGATGGTTTGCATATTTGTTTCTGAATGGTATGGTGAATGTAGGATTGGAGTGGTCTCGGGAAAGGCCATCTTTGGACCACCACTTGAGGAGTACTGGAAGAAGAAGCTCGAAGAAGAGGGTGCCAAGGAGGGAGGCCAAGGTCCTACTTAGATGTTTTGTGTCAGATTTCCATTTTCAAAGATGATCATCCGAGGAGCCTTGTCGTGAAAGTAATTCTGCTCTCCTACTTCGTGTTTGTTTAGTACCCCTTTTGTTTTTCCTTCAAGAATATAACAATTTTTTTGATGTTGATTTGTTGTTTGTGTAGTAATATATATGAATAGCCAATGATGTTAGTGGTCTTTCAGTTTGATGGTATTAGGAGGCTAGTGTGGTTTGTGGAATTATTCGGAGATTTTATGGGGGACATCTTTTCTATTGTTCTTGGAGTTTAATAAAAGCCATGCTTCTTTAAATTGATACAATCAGGTTGTTGTAGAGGAGTTTTTGAACATGTGGTTGACAACTTGATTGTTGTTTAAGATTCCGGTGTCTGATTGTCAATTCTTTACATGATTGTCAATGGTTAATTGGATGATTGATTGAAGGTCACAAACCATCACTCCTCGGATTACCTCTTGATGTCAAACATAAGTCACTATGTTCACACTTGGAATCCGGTGGCCGACAATTGTATTTGCAACCAAGGTGTCTCGGTTATGAATCATCTCCTAAAAGCTGTAATTGCTCTCCTCTTGTTTCAGCTAAAGGTGTTGATACACTCAGTCATTCATGTAGACCCTGCT
>CM060870.1:0-207251 GCA_030737845.1 Acorus calamus | reverse complement strand
GTTAAAATGAACTACAGTTGTTCTGCACCAACATGAACCTTGATTTAGAGTCCTGAGAAGATCACATACTTCCTTGATCAAAATCAAAGAACTCAAGGTATCTGGCCCAACACTTTCTAAAGAGGAAATATGAGCATTTTTTTAAAATCCCATATACTTTGCAATAACTCAAAGATTAATGACGGTAGATAAAAGTTAATGAATGACAACATTACGAATCTTTTAGATTGCCGGAAAGCAACTTATGCAGGGTATCCTGTCCGCAAAAAAACCTTTACTCAATATGACCAATTGTAGATGCTCTAAAAGGAGATTCTCCGAAATTTCTATTGTCAATGAGACAGAGGTTAAATAAAAAAATTCAGTTGAATGTTTAATTTCGCCCGTTGAACTTTCATGACAATAAAAAATTAATGGAGTTCACCATTTTGCTTAAAAACTCAATTAGGCAAAAATTCCCATTATAAGCTTGAAATTTTCACAAATGACATAACTTCAATATTATACCATGGAAGACACAAATGGACAGAAAGAACAATGCCACTCTGACAATAAATTGAGCTAATACTCATCCTCAAATCACAAAGATCTTGACTGATGGTTAGATCAAAGTGATCCATTAAAAATGTAGTGTCACTCAACTAAATCAGAAGGAAGTTACAGGAAACAGCAAGATGGAGATGACGTCCATTAAAGACCCAAGAAAACACAAAGGAATTATCCATTATGCATGATATAAGGAAGGAAAATTGAACTTCCAGTGGCCCAGCTTTACACCATGATTGAAATGACACATTTAAATTGACTGCTGAATATACATGTGAAAAGGATGAAATTAAAACAAGATTCAGATGAAGAATCAAAATAGAGAAAAGTAAAAATTAAAATATTGAACATAACAGTTAAGAAAGACGAGAAAACTTTGTTAAACAGTTTGTGAAAGAAGTTTCCAGTATAGGGTGCTAAGAATTGCTAGAATTGATAAGCTTATCACATGGGTATAAAGAGACAAGGAGGTGAATGGCATGTTTTGAAATGTAGCTTAAAGAGAATAAAGCTCTACAATTCAGTTCTCATTTAGTTGTCCAAACTTATGCATTCTTGACAAAACTCTCTACCAAACCATTTGTAATCATGGAATGCCTGAAATCACATTGTTAGCTGATCAGAAGGATGGGGAATATTATAACTTTTAAGAGGATCAGAAAAAGACAGAATGACATATGACTTCCTATAGAATCTGTTCTACATTGAAAGGTGGTTTAAATAGATATGTTTGCATTAAGCTTATATTCATAGATCTCATTTCCTAAAAAATTAAGCATTCTTGAAAATTCTTTAACATATAACTAGAGACCACGGACCTCACATTGTTGACCGCACAGAATAACAAAGCATACAACTGTCAAGAGGAATAGACATGACAGATTGACCTACATACATAACTTCTTGAAGATTCTAGTTTTCTACATGGGCAGCTTGATTTCAATTGGTTTCAAAATATGCTATAGATAAAAATTCTAATGTTACAAAAATGCAAATGTAAGCTAACCAGAACTTGTGTTATTAAGTCTAAAAGGCTTAAATATTTGCAAGAAAACAATAAGAACTTTCCCTACTCAGAGTTGTTTGCCTGTTGTCTCTTTTTTATAAGTATTCAATTTTTTTTAATTATTTTAATGGTGTCCCTCAGGATTTGATCATTTGACCTCCTTATTGGATTGGGGGGGGGGGGCTAACTGGCTAACCCCAAGCTCAGTTTGCAAAATTTAAAATGGATATAGATCTGCACATTCTGCTATAGGGAAAACTAAAGATCCCGCTGTTAGACATGTACAGAGGGCCACATTATACAGAATTAACTAGTTTCACAGCAGGTTTTCAACTGGAAATCAATGCCGACCCAAGGGATACTGTCAAAGCTTCTGGCCAGTAGATGTATGGGGCTGTCCAGGTGGGACGGAAAGAATATTAGAAAAAGATTCTTTCCAAAAAATAAAAAAGCAAATACATGGGAGTCTACTTCACTGTCAGTTACAAAGTGGATGTTATAGGGAAAACTAAAGATGCTCATTGTACATGGGAGTCCGGCATCTTAATCAAAATCTAGGCAACATGGAGCTCCATTTTCTATTTAAAGAATAGTCTAGTTGTGTTGTGATTGTTTTACTTATTCCCTCCACCGTCCCTTCCCTCCCCAATAGCAATGACCAATTCCATTCTACTGGTGTGGTCTCTGGATGTTATCACACATACCCAAACAATCACAAAGGAATCCCCATATCTCAATTCTCTCTTTGAAGATCCATTATAGCAAAATTCCTATCTAAACATTATTAAACATATGCAACATTTCAGCGTGTTTCTTCCCAACTATTTGTCTCTTTGATGCTCGTGAAACAGCAAGTTCACTCTCTAATAAAATTTTCCCTCCACTTTACCCATTCATCTAACACTCATAACAAACGATACTAAAAAAACACATCAAATTATTTTAACAGCACTACACTACTAAAGGAATTACCTGTATCATTATTGAGCCAAGGCTATAGAAAGGACCTCTTTAAGGTAATCCCTGGTCATGTTCTGACTTCTTGGAAGGTCTAGGTCTAGGTCAAGTCTTATTGTATGTTTGGATTAGGGAAATAACCACATAGCTAATGATCATATTGGCATTGTAATATAATATGCACATCGCTATCAAAAATATTCTGAGCTCCATCCATCCACAAAATGTCAACCCAGATCTAAAACACAACACAAACAGGTTCCAACAAAATGCCAAAAAAGAACTAAAACATACAACTGGTAAAAGAACATATAATTCAACCAAAACAATAAAACAAGAATTGGAGGCAATTCATTCCAACTAATATTTTCATTACCCACCAACATCTGAACCCACATTCACAGGCACGAATTTAAATAAAAATAAAATGAAAGGGGCATAAAGAAATATAAGTATTCCAAAAAATTTGCAAAATTTCCTTTTTCTTTTTTCCCATTCATCAATTATAATGTCTAAACAGCGACCCACTGCAAAAATTCAACAAAACAGCGTAACACACACAGCAAAAAATGAGAGAGAGAAAAAGAGGGGAAAGATACACAGGATGGGGCAAAAGAACATGCACGGAAATTTTAGAAGAGAGAACAAAAAAGAAGTACAAAAAGGGGGAAAAACACATTTTCACCAAATATGATATACCCTATGTATACGTAGTACAAAATTACTCCTCATCCTCCCCCGCATTCACAAAAACCCTTCTCATCTCTACTTCCTGTCGGAGGGTATTTGTGAATCCCGGGTCGACTGTAGACTCTACGAAGACGTACGTACAAAAGTACTGGTTGTTCTAGTACTGCCTGGCTCCATCCTGTCTGCCTTCTCCTATGCCGAAAACTAAAAGAAAAGGACGATCTTTGCAGAGGCTACATTGTCTCCCCTCCCGCCTCCGTCATTTCGGAAAGGAATGGCTATGTGGGTACTGCGATGCCCCGTCGGAGGGGGTGCTTCCGTCATTTGTCCCTGTTGGGTTGCCCTGCCCATTGTTGTGGTTGTTGTTGTTGTTGTGGGGTTGAGTTGGTTATTTAAAGAGAGGGGGAGATGGAGAGAGAGGCGTTGTTTGTGTGGTTGTTGTTTGGATTGTGGAAGAGACGGGGCCGGTGAAAAGCCCTTTTCAACTTGCTCTTTGGTCTGTTTTTCTGCTTTGATACATCTCTCCCTCGGCTCTCTCAAGTTGTCTGCGTCTCTCCATCTCTCTTTATTCATCATTCGTTTATTTGTCAAACTATTGAATCATTAGTTTTTATTCTTTTCCACTGTGTAATGTAATACATACAATACAACGCATGATGAATTAAGAATCAGGGACTATTTCGTATCGTTGTTACTATTCTTACTATTGTTATTATTTCCTGTTATACATACAATGGTTGGTCTAGATGTCCTTCATTTATAATCAGATTATCTGGCCTGGTGTGCCACGTTATTCAATGTTTGCTTGTCTAATTCTTTTTTTATCTGGCCTGGTGTGCCACGTTATTCAATGTTTGCTTATCTAATTAGTCATCCAGTAAAATGATATATCTAATTAAATTTTTTTTATACTTGTTAAAATATAGTTCATTTAATTGGAACAATATACATTTTTCAAGAAAAGATATATCTCATGATAGAAGATTTAATATTTAAAAAAACTAAAACATATACAAACTGTATTTAGGGGTTGCATTTAAAGTTATAACTAATATTATTTTATTTAAAAAATGGGTTGGGGGGGGGGGAGAATGGGGGTGAGAATAATTGTTTTATATTTATTTGATAACTTAGATGATAACAGTGGACTTCCTGATTTAAAAATACGAATTTGTTATGCATGATTTTTTTATTGGTTAACTTTTAATTTACATAAATTTTAATTTTTTAAAAATAGTATGTATTGTTTAATAAAATATATAATTTTATAAAAAAAAATAAGAAAATATATTTGAATGAATTGTATAGATTCATTTATAAAAATTATAAAACATTTCAAACAAAATATATATTTTGTCGTGTTAAAAAAGTACATGAGACTCAAATTAAATTGAAAAAAATAGTGTGTAACAAAACTGTTTAAATATGATCTATTGAATACGGTGGAGTCAAGGAGACAACATCCCTCACGGCTCGATTAAAGGTTGTGGGGATGAATCAATTGATTTGATGAAAATATGAGTGCTTCGAATATAGAAACAAAATATCATAACATGATTAATTTGATGTTTCACATATGATATTTTTGGACTTATAAATATAGAAAATAACCCAAAAACTCGTGGACCACTTAAGTAGATCGTAGATGAATAGATATTGTATAGCAGCGAATAAGATAATATAAAAAAGAAAAAGCTATTTGGATAAAGAGAATAATATGATATTAGTATGTTATAATAAATAATATTGATATTTCACATCCTTGAAATTGAATTATCAACCCAATCAATGCAGTGCTTATAGACCCGCGCATGAAATCACATTTTTTTAACTTTAATAAATCAGGGATCCAGACAATGTCCTTTTCAACTTGGCTAAGGTCTCGTTTGAAAACGGGTGTGAACGTTATCTCATACTTAAAAGTTGGATTTAAAACATATTTGTAGGAAGTTCCCCCCCCCCCCCCCCCCCCCCCCCCCCCCCCCCCCCCCCCGCATTATAAAGAGTGAACTTTTAAATTTTTTTTTTACAAAAAGTGTATGCAGCTTTTATTTAAACTCAATTTGTTTTTCTGTTTAAAAATAAATCAGGAAAACCTAACTTTCTACAAATTCCCATGAAAACTTGGTACAATTGAAAATCCCACCCCAATGTGTGGTCGGGTTGAGGTGAGGGGTGTCAGGTTTGACAATGGCACCATTGAGGTTATGGTGTAGTCGGTAGTGAAGGTGTGTCGGTGCTAGATGGTAGATGCTGCATATGTGTTTATCTAATTTCTCTCACTCCCAATTCAAATTTCTAGATGGTAATCCGCTAGCTATGATACGTAACATATGTGTTTCATTTTATTTTATTTATTTCCTTACACTCCCAATTCAAACCTTTTATTATTATATTTTTTTAATAAGATTGGTTACGTTGTCTATGTTTACTTCAAATTTTTTTCTTCTTCTACAAATCCAAAAGCATCCCAACCCGTTATCAAACGGGGCTTCAGATCCTTTTGGGATAAAGATTTGACAACCCAATTTTACAAACTAAAAAAAAAAAAAAAAAAAAAAAAAAAAAAAAACCTTTGATCACCGAATTGGTTAAATTTTTGATGAACGGATCACGAGACTTGAAAGCGAGCGACTGGATTTGATTATTAGGAACAAGTCTTGAGATTAGTAGATTGAAATAGAGATGGACCTCCAATCCGCACATAAGATTTGGGCGAATCCTTCTTCACCACAACAACAATGCAAGAGAATGATGAAGACTGTTGCTTTCACTGAACAATGTCTTCCCTGTCTCTCTTTTGTTCCACGATGTCTTTTGATGCGTTCACGCGAAGTGAAATTCGTCGATTTTCCTTCTCACGTGTATCAAACAGTTATGGACGGTAGAATGGAGAGTATCCGCTGCTTGTGAGATAAGCCAGCCATGGTGGATCCGTTCGTCATGTATGGAAGCCTTTGGTGATCTTTAAAAATCATCTGCTTTTGTTAGGTACGTCCCATCGCTCACATTTCATCGATTTCAGTGTTGTTTTTGAATACACATAGTCCCCACCATCTGTTTGTTATATTTGCTCAAAGATACTGAATGTCTTGTTCGTAGTTCGGTTTAGGGTCGAATGCGGAGTTCCGTTAAATTTCAATATTCATGTCTACTTAACCAACCAAATATTACTGATAATTTCATGAGCTGTTGTTGGGCATTTCCAATTTTGTTCAACCCTGTTGTATTTTTTTCCTGTCATGGTTGCACGTTGATGATGAACCAAATACGGGGGTATGTTTATATAGGCATCACATCTATAAGATTTCACTTCGTGAAGATAGTTATGCAACCAATATAGTTTTCCACAATGGTTTAAACTTGGTGACATCCTAAGCCCAAAAAATGAATAGGAAAAAAAAACCACTGGTGCTGGAGACATTGAAATTAAAAAATTATACCAAGCAAAAAAAAAAAGAACTTATAAAATCAGTTACTCATAAATGTGAGATACACATACACGTTGCCTTTTATGCAACCAATAAAAAGAACTTATAAAATCATGGTTGCACTTTATATTGGAATGAAGAATATATTGTAATATTTAACTCTGAATCTTGAAAAAAAAAATCCCAAAATAATTTTAAATTAGAGATATGGGAACCCTAAAAACCAAAGAAGGAACAAATCCAATACACATACACGTTGCCTTTTATCTAAAACATTTCAAATATGCCATCAAAAGGACCAACATATCCAATTGGCCGAATTTGTCGACATCGTTGCACATTTTATAGTGTGTATAGATAAGAAATTTACATTGCATTATAACAATATAGTTTCTTAGTATCAACAATCTCTGACATGATTGTGTACGTCAAAACTGGAACTGTAGAAAATTCTACCATCTTAGTGAACATTTCTTGGACTGGAAGGCTTTTTTAAGCTAGACCTTTTGCAGAAGTTACATGAGATAGGCTGCCATCCTAAGTCCCCTCATTCACTCCTCCAACTACTTGTTTTTACATGTGAATACTCTACCCATACTATTGTGTTTCTCTTCTAGGTGATGACTAGGTGCTCCTTTCCTCAATTACACTGTATTGAGGTAAGCATGCGTGGGAGTAATCCTCTCTGTGAGAACTACTTCAATGGGACATCAAATGAGTGTCTTCTCCATTGACTTGGAAGCCCTTCCCCTTCCTTCTTCCTCATCTTTTACGTCTATCACGATGGACCTGTGTGGTCTTGCCTCCTCGAGCATCTGCACCACTGTCCTCATCGATGGCCTGAGTGCGGGGAGCCTTTCCGTGCAGAGGACCCCAATTCTCAGCACCTTGATCGCTTCTTCCTTCTGGTCCTCTTCAATCCTAGGATCCAAAATACTCATAATGCTCTCCCTGCTTGTTATCTGATGACGGATCCAATGGGCGATCTCTTTGTTATCCCCAAATTCTGGTTCGATAGGTTTCTTTCCAGTCACAAGCTCCATCAACACCACTCCAAAGCTGTATACATCACTTTTCTCATTCACCTTGGATGTGTATGCGTACTCTGCAGAGAAAAATAACATGTAACTTAAGCTTTGAATTATCTGAACAAGTTCCGTTGTTTAGATAGTATTAGCAGTATTATTAGACATGTTTGTTTGCAGAGCATGCCCTATGGCTATCAGCAAGAGTGTGACAGGGTTGATAGGGAATCAATGGATAGTTAGAAGGACATACCAGGCGCGATGTAACCATGGGTGCCAGCGATCAAGTGTGATGAGTCCTTTCCTCCAGCACGGTGTTGGTTGCTAGCTTGGAGAATTTTGGCGAGCCCGAAATCTGCAATGCGTGGCTGGAATGACTCATCCAGCAATATATTGCTGGACTTGACATCACGGTGCAGGATGGGTCTCTCACAACCATGGTGGAGGTAATCCAATCCCTTTGCGGCCCCAATTGCAATCTCAGACCGGGTCTCCCAGTCCAGTCCGTTGCTCTGACATGTGTGCAGCTGGTCCCAGAGGCTCCCATTCTGGAGGAACTCGTAGACCAGCAGGTTTGAGTCCTCGCTTGTGATGCTGCAGTACAGCTGCACCACGTTGATGTGCCGGATTGAACTCAGCGTGGTTACCTCCGCCTCAAATTCCTTATTTGTAACCCTTTCTGGCCTTTTCCCCAACATCGCTGTATTGCTCCGAAAGCTCTGGTCACCTGTCTCAGGGGAGTTCCATATGTGTTTCACTGCAAGTGTCTTCCCATTGTTCAGGTAGACTCGGTATACATTCCCTGACCCGCCTTTCCCAATGAGATTCTCCTGCTTGATTGCATCCACAATGTCGTCCTCTGTAAATGTCAGGACTCGGAAGGACTTCAGATTCCATGAATCTTCCTTCAATGAGCGGTTTCTCGATCCTCTGTTGATTCTCTTGCCTGCCTCAGGTCTCCTCCTCTTGAAGAAGAGGTAGCACCCGAACGAGGCCAATATAAGCGCCGTGCCAGATAAAAAGCAAGACAGGATCATCCGAATGTCTCTGGACTTGCTTGATTTTGTAAAACAATTATGGAAAGCGCCCCCACCGCACAAGCCAGGGTTCCCGGCAAAGCTTCGATTATTGGCTTCTACGAGCAAAGCTGATGGAATCTGGCCAGTCAGGCTATTATAGGAAAGGTCAAGGAGAGAGAGCTTCAAGGATGAGAGACTTTGTGGGATTCCTCCGGAGAGCTGGTTGTCCGACATGTTTAGGAAGTTGAGTGAAGGGAGAGCGCCTAGTGAATCTGGGATGGGTCCAGAGAGTCTGTTCCCGGCCAGGTTCAGATCGTTGAGCGAGTTGCATGAGCCAAGTGAGTCGGGAATCACACCGGAGAACGAGTTCCCCTGCAAGTAGAGTACATTAAGCTGCGCCAAGTCTCCTATGCTTGATGGTATCGGGCCAGAGAAATTGTTTGACTCTGCTTTGAGCTGGACAAGGGAGGAAGCGTTTGAGATCTCTGTTGGTAATTGACCGGAGAAGTGGTTGCTCCCCAAGTAAAGCTGTTGGAGAGATGCTGCCCTCCCGATATTGGGCATGACGGGGCCCTCAAAGCTATTCATCTGGAGATCGATGATGACGGCATTCGGCAGGCCCCAGAGCCCTGGTGGGACCTTCCCGGTGAGCGAGTTGTTGCTGACACGGAAGCGTGTGAGGGTCGTGCAACTGGCATAGCTCTCCGGGATTTCTCCGCTGAATTGGTTCTCAAGCAACGCCAAGTAACTCATCTTTCCCTGCTTGCACATGTTGGGAGGGATCGGACCGGTGAAGTAGTTCGTGGAAGCATCAAGGCTTTGGAAATCTGATTTGCTCCCAAGATTCTGGGGCAGCTGTCCAGAGAGCATGTTTGCAAAGAAGGAAATGTCGACGAGCCCCTCAAAGTCTCCGAGTTCCACAGGGACCTCTCCGGAGAATTGGTTTTGAAAGAGCTGAAGAGACTGGAGTTTCGTCAGGTACTTCAGCTCTGTGAGATTGCCTCCTATGTTGTTTATGGAGACATCAAAGCTGGTGAGTTCGGTGAGGTTGCGGAACCCCATGGGGATTGTCCCGCTCAGCTGGTTCCCCCACATCTCCAGCGTGTTGAGCTTTTTGAGCCTCGTGATCTTATCGGGTATTGGGCCGCTCAAGTTGTTGCCTGAAAGCTCCATACGGACGAGCCCCGTCAGATTACCGATCGATGGTGGGATCGGGCCTTGGAGACTGCAGTTGGTGAGGTAGAGACATGAGAGCCCGAGGAGGCTTGTGACCTCCTTTGGGAATAGGGACTCGCTGAAGGTGTTGTCTCCGACTAGGAGGGCAGTGAGTTTGGTGGTGTGGGTGAGTGAGTCCCATGGGAATGGACCGGTGAAGCTGTTGTCGGAGAGGTTGAGGACAAGTAACTCGGTGAGGGAGGAGAAGTCGGGGACTGACCCAGTCAGGGAATTGAAGGATAGGTCCAGGTATTGAAGCTTTGTGCAGTTGTGCAATGGAGGCTCGAGTGGGCCGGACAGATTGTTCGTCCCAATAGAGAGTTTAGTGAGTGAGGGGAGCTGGCAGAGAGAGTCAAGCGGTAGGGATCCGGATAAGTTTTTGCTGCTGAGGTTGATCTCCGTGACTGATTCAGTGGAGCTGCAAGTGATGCCGGTGAAATTGCATGGAGAATTACTGGGTCGCCACGACTCGTCCAATACACCGAGAGATTGCTTCAATCCGAGGAGTATCTGAAGCTCATCGCATTGAGTGAGCGTCACCGAACTGAAGAAGATGATGATTGAGAGGAGGAGAGATTCATGCCTCCGTCGGAGAAACTCCTCAGGTGACATAACTAAGAGTCCTCGGAGAGGCGGGGGAGAGAGAGAGAGAGATACGAAACTCTCATTCATCTGCAAATATTTAGTCGTGGGGTTGCCATTTAAGACTATAGTGGGACCAAGGGGGGAACCAAATTTCCACGAAATTCTGGTTTCCACGTGGAATCATTGACCGTGCAATCTCAATTTTGGATGTTCCTCTCTCTTTACCAAATGAAAATAAAAAAATAAGGCTATGCCTCTATTTGATTGGTTTGGATGATGAACTATGCAACAAAACTTTTAAATATTTTTTTGGCCTCTCTTATCTGTGAGGATTTATTGACTGTTTTGTGAGGAGGAGGGTGTGAAGGCTTAGAGCCGTCAGGGTTGACTATGCGTTTGTTAGGAGGGACGAAGTGTGAAATGTTTGAAAGCTTTGCAGTTGGAAGCACGTGAATACTGGCCGACTAATGTGTCGTTTTCAAGAAGCGGGTGAGTACAAGTGGGCGTCGGAGGGGTGGTGAATGGGACGATGGAAGAATCACGCCGATTTGTCAATCTCTTTTGCTTTGCCTGTTTTTATCCTATTTTTATACTCTTTCGTTCCAGTAGTAGCAAAATCCTAGATAATTATATTAAGGGAAAAATCAATGTAGCTTTTTGAAAATTTATGAAAATCATAAAAAGTTTTTATAAAATTAATAAATTTTCTCATATCCTCTATCTTATTGAACTATATTTATTTTAGTTCCCATCGAAATCGAAATTAACCGAATGTGTGATTAATCTTAATCATGCATGATAAATTACTGTTATATCCTTTAAAAATTTATTTTCTTTCTTTGAAAAAATTGATATAATTATATGAAAACTTATGAAAATTGAAAAAAATCCCAGTAAAATTTAAAAATTATCTTAATTTTCTGAAATCTTTTTAAAATAAAAAACAGTCCATGTGATTATCTAAAAGTATATGCCGACTTATCTAAATTTTATTAAATAAATTACAGTTTTCTAATCGAGGTCTTATGCTTTTTGTTGCTAGTAATTTTGAGTTGAAAATGTATTATAAAATTTTGATTTGATTTTTAAATTATTTTATCTGATTCTGTAATAGAGAGTTGATGAAGCTGTAAATTTTTTTATTCAGCTGTGATGAGATTGAGGAGGTGAAAATGTTGAAAAATGATTCGATTTTGTAAACCAAATGGGGTAATGGTTATTTTTTTTTACAGTTGAAGATGACATTTAGGAGATGGAGATGTTGAAAACTTACGGGGGTATTTTCATCTTACAAAATGACTAAATTTGATTTTATAAAGTTTGTAGGGTCTGAATCCGATTTTAGTAAGTTTTTTGAGACTTATTGATATACTTTTGACTGAAAGACTAAATCGTTAACCATATATGCTTTATGGAAACCTATGACAATTTTCTGATTTTACAGGATTTTTTATGATTTTTAGAAGATTTCACGAAGTTAAGAAGATTTCTGTTTTACTGTCTTTAGTTATTTTCATTGAAAAATGTAACATAAAACATTTGTTGTTTAGTTGTTATGTATAAGTTGTAGATATAAAATGAATAGGATGTGAATGTGAATAATGATTTTATAACAAGTAAAATAATAATTTGGTATGTGCCCCCCCCCCCCCCCCACCCCCGGTATTTATATAAAAGGTGATGATAAGTGAGTCCCCTTTGTATCAGTGGAATATATTGGTTGAATAATAAAATCCAAGGGAGACTTCAAATACTAATATTAACTCATTTTCATGTATTTTGATACAACAATACCCACCGATTCCCTGTAAACATGTACTTTTAGGTTTATTTTCTATCTAAAGATACACTTGTTGCTTTGCCTGTTTTCCTGTTACTTTTAGAAATTTCACATTGGAAGATATAGTTTATCTAATCAGATGCATGAAAATTCATCAAATTGAATGTTGTCAATTGTAAATGTAAGTATCAACAATCATAAAAAAAGATGTTTCACGAATCAAATAACATTCTTCCAATGTCACGGTTAGATATTTGGCTGGACTCATTGGATTGCTTCCATGAGTCTTTTTTGAATCCCCGATGCATTTGATTTGCAAATAATTACGTGTAACCGGATTTTTTTCAATTGGCTTTGAAGTTACTCATCAACCAAAAAAAGAAAAAAAGACAAACCTACTCCACCCCATGAGTTATTCTACCCACCCCGATTATTTTTCATATCTAACCTACTCTACGAATTTAAATGCTAAGCAATAATAGAGAATCTGGTATGCGTAAGACAATGAAAATTAGCCTAACTGGATACTACAATGTCGATAGCGTAGATCGATATAAAATCATAAACCAGCATAAATAACCCCCGGAGGGATTGAGGTTACTCATATAGTAATATCTATACCAATAATTATTTATACCCAAAATTTAACTATTTAAGGAACGCTTACCTGTATATAGAAAGATGACAACAGAAAACTAAAATCTAATTTAAACAGAGTTGAAATGTTCGGTAGAAGGTTTAGAAAAGTCTCATTTTTAAAACTTGATCAAATTCTCTACTGAATTTATCCAGATTTGAGCATGGGAGTCCATTTTTAGCAGGTTCCCTTCTTACAATAAAAAAAAAAAAGAGGAGTAAAAGAGAACAACTCAGAGAAACGTGAAGGTAAAGACATAACTGTCTCGTTCTCCATGTTCTTAACTATGAGCTGCAAACCTGTACAACATCATTACTTTTAGCACCGCCCAATGCCTTTTTCCTTCCCTAGTTTGCTCCACTCAAAAGGCTTTATTCAGATATGTACAAGCAAACCAAGGTTTACGTGATACAACACCACACATGCATGGGCTTTCCCCCCATGATTACTCACAAGGGCTTTTGTGGGTGTTCTTATTTATCAACTTGTGAAGGTTTTTTCTCATCCCTGATGTCAATCAAGACAGACCCTAGTGGTCCGGCGTCCTCTAACATATGCACCACCGTTCGCATTGATGGCCTCAACGCAGGTAGCCTCGCCGTGCAGAGGACCCCAATCCGCAACACCTTAATTGCATCCTCCCTTAGGTGTTCAGGGATTTTTGGGTCCACCACGCTGAGGAGGTTCTCCCTGTTTGTCATCCTGCTGAAGATCCAGTAGACTATGTCTTTGTTATCCCCGAATTCTGGCTCGATCGGCCTCTTTCCAGTCACCAACTCCATTATCACTACACCGAAGCTGTAGACATCACTTTTCTCGTTCACTTTGTATGTGTAGGCATACTCTGGAGAGGTTAACATAGCAAATAAGGACAGTATGAGTTTTTATTGCACGAACACGTGTATGTATACTTGCTAATTGGACAAGGGAGATGAATTTTAATAATGAATCAGTTCGTGTAAGATGAAAAATTCACCTGGAGCGATGTAGCCGTGTGTGCCGGCGATCACATGAGTGGAGTCCTTGCCAGCTATACGGTGTTGGTTGCCAGCCTGGGTGATCTTGGCGAGCCCGAAATCAGCGATGCGTGGTTTGAACATGTCATCCAGCAAGATATTGCTGGACTTGACATCCCGGTGCAGGATCGGCCTCTCGCATCCATGGTGGAGGTACTCAAGCCCCTTAGCAGCACCCAGAGCGATCTCGTACCGCGTCTCCCAGTCCAGCTCAAGCTTCTTACATGTGTGGAGCCTGTCCCAGAGGCTCCCGTTGGGGAGGAACTCGTAGACCAGCATGTTCGAATCCTCACTGCTTATGCTGCAGTACAGCTTCACTACGTTCACATGACGTATTGAGCTGAGCGCCGCCACCTCTGCCTCGAATTCCTTCATTGCTGCTCTCTCCGGTCTCTTTTTGAGAATGGAGGAGGTGCTGTGGTAGCTCGGTTCGCTCGATTCAGGCGAGTTCCATATGTGCTTGACTGCCAACGATACCCCGTTATCGAGGTCGACTCGGTAAACATTCCCCGACCCACCCTGACCGATCATGTTCTCAACCTTGATCGCGTCAATGATGTCGTCCTCGGTGAAGCTCAGGACCTGGAATGACTTGAGGTCCCACGAACCTTCTTTGAGCGAGCTTTCTCGCTTGCCAAATTTACTGCTCCTTTCATCAACGGAGGATCTCTTCCTCTTAAAGACGATGTAGCACGCGACCGAGGCCAATAGAAGGGCAATGCCAACCATGAAGCAAGACACGAGCTTCCGGATCTCATTGGACTTGCTGGACTTGGCGGAGCACGGACGGAGGGACTCGATGTCTTGACCGCACAAGCCGGGATTCCCATCAAAACTGCCGTTGTATGCGAGTGCAAACAGATTGTTGGGTATCTGGCCGGTCAAATCATTGTTGGAGAGGTCGAGGAGGCTGAGCCTCAATGAGGACAGGCTCTGCGGGATTTGGCCGGAAAGCTGGTTGTTGGACAGATTCAAGAAATTGAGTGATGGGAGCGAGCCAAGCGAGCTGGGGATCCCGCCGGAGAGCCTGTTCCCCGCGAGGTTCAGATCGTTGAGCGATGTACACAAGCCCAGCGAGGCGGTGATCGGTCCGCTGAACAAGTTCCTCTGCAGGTAGAGCACAGCGAGCCGCGTCAGATTGCTGATGCCGGGCGGGATCACTCCGGAGAAGCGGTTGTTCTGCGCCCTCAGCTGGACCAAGGAATCCAGCACGGATATCTGGGGGGGCAATTGACCGGAGAAGCGGTTGTTTGCGATGAGGAGCTGGGTGAGAGATGCGGCCCTCCCGATGTCGGGCGTGATGATGCCCTCGAACCCATTCATCTCGAGATCGAGGATGTCGACCTGCGGCAGGCCCCAGAGCCCCGGCGGGATCTTCCCGGTGAGCGAGTTGTTGCTGACGCGGAAGCGTCTGAGGGTCGTGCAGCTGGCGTAGCTCGCCGGGATTTCTCCAGTGAACTGGTTCTCGAGCAATACCACGTAAGTCATCTTGCCCAGCCTGCACATGTTGGGAGGGATGGGACCGGTGAAGGAGTTGGTCGAGGCGTCGATGGCGTCGAAATCCGACTTGCTGCCGAGATTCTGAGGAAGTTGCCCATAGAACATGTTGTTGTAGATGGAGAACTCGACGAAGTTGTCGAAATCCCCAAATTCAACAGGAACCTCGCCTGAGAACTGGTTGTAGAAGAGATGAAGGAACCGCAGCTTCGTCAGGTTCTTCAACTCGGTGAGATCGCCTCCCAGGTTGTTCGCGGAAAAATCCAAGTAGGCGAGGTCGGTGAGGTTGCGGAAGTTGGGCGGGATCGTCCCTGTCAGCTGGTTTTCCCACAGCTCCAGCTGAGACAGCTTGGTGAGCCTGGTGATTTCTTGCGGGATGTGTCCGGTGAGGCTGTTGCCGGAGAGCTCCAGGTCGACGAGCTCCGTCAGATTCCCGATCGATGGAGGGATCGGGCCTAGGAGGCTGCAGTTGTAGAGGTAGAGCGTGGTGAGGCCGTGGAGGGACGTGACCTCCTCGGGGAAGAGACTCGGCTCCAACGAGGGGTTGTCTCCGATGATGAAGTCAGTGAGTTTGGTTGTATGAGACAGAGAGGTCCATGGAAAGGGACCGGTGAACGCGTTGTCGGAGAGGTTGAGGACGCGCAACTCGGTGAGGGAGGAGAAGTCCGGGATGTGGCCGATGAGTGAATTGGAGGCGAGGTCGAGGTGCTGAAGCTTGGTGCAGTTGGTGAGGGAGGGTGTGATGGGTCCGGAGAGGTCGTTGTTGCCGAGGGAGAGCTTCTGGAGGGAGGAGAGCTGGCAGATGGTGTCGAAGGAGAGATACCCTGGTAGGGATTTGTTGGTGAGGTCGATAGCTGAGACGGACTTTGTGGTGGTGCAGGTGACGCCGGCGAATCGGCACGGGGAATTATCGGGGGTCCATGACTTGTCTGAGACGCCGAGTGACTTCTTCAGTTCTAATAGGATCTGGACCTCATCGCATCTGACGAGTAAGACTGATTCGGATAGAAAGAGAACCACCAAGTAGAAGAGAAGGATCGGCATAAAGGTTTTCCGGTCGTATATTCGCCGGAAAAAATAGTATTTAGGGGACATTGTTATTTTTTTCTTCCTGATGGGTCAGGAGGTGGAGCTTGGATCTTGGGTTGTTTCGAGGAAAGGAGGGGGAGTCACCGTACATATGAAACCAAAAGTGGGACCCGCGAAGGCGGGTCCAGAACTCCATATAGACTGTAGTTTAGGGAGGTGGGTCCTTGCCTCTTTTTTTTTTTTTTTTTTTTTTATTCCACTTTTTACTTTGATTTATTTATTATGGCTTTCCACGTGCATTTGATTAGCGTCTTTTTATTTATTTTATCTATAGTGGCTTTCTAGAGTGGATTTTTGTCTTTCCTCGATTTGCACTTTCTGTATTGTTTTTTTTTTTTTTTTTTTTTGGTGTAAGCACTTTCTGTATTGTTGACGGGTGATTCTCATTGGGTGCGTCTAATCCCACCAACCAACCAATTCACTCCCCCCCCCCCCACCCCCCCCCCCCCCCCCCCCCAAACTTAAAAAATAAAAAAATTCATTTATAGAACGAATTTGAACCTCATTAATCCCACCAATCATTCGACAATCACTCTGTCAACTTTTCTTTAGAACGATCGACAGTCACTCTGTCAACCTTTATTTGATACATTCGACAATAATTCTGTCGATTACTGTTTACAACATTCGACAAGATATCTGTCAATCCCTTTTTACAACGTTCGACAGTTGGTTTGTCGACCTGGGCGGGCTTGTCCGATTGTAAAAGTGTCGAACTATATATTAAAAAAATATGGATACCATATGGTTTTAATCAAATTTTAAAAGACACTAAGTATAATTTCACCACCACCACCACCACAATAAACTTCCACAATCACATTCACATTCACATTCACATATCCATATTTTTTTAAAAAAATCACTCCCCCACTAAACCAAACACCCAATGAAGGAAATAAATAAATAGTCTTTTTTTTCATTTGCTCTGTCTTCATCAACCGAACATCTGAATACAAGTGGTTAGTCACATACGCTCATCACCTTCCAAATACAGATATTAAATTCTCAATCAATCTTCTTTTTCTAACATGCAAATCAAATCCAAATATGGAAGAGCAAGCATGACATGAAATTTCATCACCCCAATTATAATCTTATTTATCTGTCTTCCTCTTTTTCTATTGATATATATATGTTCAGAACATATTAGGCTTGGCTTCATCACCCCAATTATAGTCGAATAGTGTTTCAAAATTTGGAATGCTAGTGTTCGACTATGCTTCCGTCGACAACTGCAAAGAAGGATCGACTGATGTTCTGTCGACCTGGGGTGGTGCGGTCGACGCTGAATTTGTCGATCCATATTTCCAGAAGTTGTGGGTCAGCATGTTGTTTCATTCACAAAGTTCACACTCGTGCAATCACCAAAGACCAATAACAGTACATCACTTCACCATACATATCAAGTTATCAACATCTCATTACATTCATGAAGATTACAAAAGAAAGTCAACATTCACACACATGTTTTGGAGGTTTCTATCCAAAACCTTATTTACAACTTTTTTTTTTTTTGAATAACCAATCTTTTAATCAATATTTTAGTTTTCATAAACTCTAAGAACAAGATCTAAACAATGATGTTATTGTTAAGATGATTCTTGAAGAATAAGAAATAATGGTTGACCTAGGCGGGTATGGTGATGATGATACGGCACAGATAGATGTTTGACATGGATGAACTTACGAGATGGGATGGTAGTGCAGCCGGATTATGGTGGAAGTCACTACGGCGGTGGGGCCACGATGAGATCAGCAGGGAGGGAGAGGAGAAAAGAAGAGGGAAGGAAAAAAAGGGAGACAAAATCTGTGAAAGAGTAGGGAGTGGTGGAATAAGAGGTTTCTTTGTTTGGTATATAAAGCATGGTGGGATTAGGTAGTAGAAAAAGTAAGGTTGGTGAATTTAGGGAAGAGGTGGGATGAGAAAATTGCAAGATGGGATTAGACGCACCCATTCTCATTTCCGGGATGAGAGTAAAATATGAAGTCGCCAGAAATTTTTATATTTGAATTGGTGTGATAATTTACATGTTAATTTGTGTTGTTAAAAGAATTTTCATGATTAAATAATATTTTTTAATTAAAACATAAGCTGTTTTTAATTTGATTGAGATTCTGTCTTTTGGAGAAGCTCTGTTTATGTGATAAAGATGTCACTACGGCTACTTTTATGATTTCGTGTAATTAATATGGTGGGGACCATGGAAGCTATTGGCCGCCTGATTTGACTTTTCCTGAAGCGATCCAACACTTGTAGTTTTGCGTCTTTTTCAATTATTGTTTTTTTTCGTGGTTCGATGAGAGAGTGCATTGAAAAATAATAAGCTAATTAATTTCTGTCCAAAAAATAATAATTAAACTCATATTGTGTCCCCTGGATTGAATGGACACCAAATAATGCGTTAATTTGGTGGCCTTTGAAGCTCCATCGGATGTCATTGATATACGATGGAAATTTGATCATGCTTTATTTGTTTATTATATATATTTTGTAGCAGAGTGGTGTCCCAACGACTTTAATGGGTAAAATTAAATAATCTCACATCACACATAAAACGACAAAATAATAATGCGTGACCTAAAATAATCTAGCCTCCCTGGTTAACATAAGAGCATCTTTAATGGATATGTTAGTTAACTAAGATGTTAGAGTGTCATGTCAATACTTTATCACTCAACTAGACACTCATTTACTACATCTTTATTTAATTGGTTGTTGTTATTCCAATGGATAAACTAAATAACTAGTTAAAATAATAGTGGGCCCACCTCTCCACCCACTCAAATCTCTCTACCCACACAAAATAATATTTTTTTGAATATTTTAAATGGTAGGGTCCACATTTGGATGGCTAAAGTACTAGCTAAATTTAACACTTCCCTTAACATATGACAGGTGGGGTCCACATTTAGCATATCCTTAATAATTCCATTAGAGTACCATTTTTACATATTTTTTAAAAATCTGACATTAATTAATGAGTTAACATGTCCATTGAATATGCTTTAAGAAATGTTTGATTTAATGATTGGATAGTTTTTGTAGAAAATTATGTTTTATAATCGTTTAATTAGATAAAAAAAACTGAGACAATTTTCTGTAGACAGATTTTATGTAAATAGTTTTTAAAAGCCGCATTTTTTAAAAACTGAGAGAAAATTTCCTACAAAATTAGTTTAATATTCAGTATTTACAGAAAATTAATTTTACAATCATACAACCAAATGCACTTCAAATAAAGTATAATTACATAGATAAACTCAATCCTCCTCCAAGGTTATCCTGACAGCTATTAGTTTCAGGTTTTTATGTATCTATGGGTGTAATCCGCACCAATATTACACGGATGGATTCAATCTTCCTCTACCCTTGTATAGACTATATTAAAATATATTTAATAAAATATATATATTCAATTATGTATTTGATGATATATTTTATTTTCATTTGACAGGTATATGCGGATGTACGTACAGTTCATCATCCCATTTAATAAAATGGTGATTGAAGAATCAACAACTATTGATTAGACATCTTCTAGATGACCATCTTCTAGAAAGGAAAGAAAAAGCTAACAAAGAAACTAATGACACCCAGTCCGGACATTGCTGTGGAATTAGGAGATGAGTGGATCAGTCAAAAAGAAATACAAAGCAATTAATTATGTTTTTTAAAAATTGCAGATCAGGGGCCAAGTGGAAGATCCAGATCCAGTTCTGTCCCTTCAGCTTTCTCTTTCTTTCCATGGTTGGTTAACTAAGCCCTGGTCAGGTTTACTCAACGACCCTGGTTAGTGTCAAGTCAATGGCCTTGGGAAAATGACACACTACCGGTCCAAGTTAACATGCAAGAAAGACAGTAGGATCTAGTCAGTGCGGGGTTTTACCACTTTTACGAGGGAGTTAATTAGAAAGGGTGCCTTGTGATTCTACAGTGGGAAGATCCTGCGATGAAAATCTGACATAAGATCTCACCGTGGAACCAGATATTTTTCTGCGTTTGTGTTGGGGTTGTTTAAGTTGCGTCCCATGTTTTTTTACGTTTCAGAATTCACCGAAACATTCATTTTCCAATGCGTCCTGATTTGTCAGCACACAAATGTTTTATATGAATCCTAAAAAATATTAAAACTCTCCTATGTTAAACATACTTAGGGAGTACATGTCAATTTTTTTTATTGGGCCCGGGAAAAACTAACAGTATTCAATACTAATTGGATCATATCTCCGTATTAACATGTCATAATGTAATCATTGAACACCCACCGACAGTTTGAAGTAATTGTTAAAAAAAATTAGACACCGTTTGATTGCATGTTTGAGACGGCTTTTGTTTTTTAAAAAGTTAAAAAACTCCAAATGAGACAGCTTTATTCAAAACCGGAAGCTGCAATACTTTTAATTTTTTTTCTCGAATTCTGTGTTTTAAAAAGCTCAAGAACAATGTTTTTTTTTGTCGGATCGATTTTTTGAATGAAAAAATAACTTTCTCTGTCAAACATCAAATGCTTTCAAATATTGATTTTTGAGTTAAAAAAAACATTTCAATAAAAGTGAATGTCTAAAATCATCTTAAAAAACAGCTTTATTTCAAAAGTTATTTTTCAATATATGTTTCTAAGCGGACCTTTAATCAACTTTCAAATGAGCACCCCATGTGAGTTTGTTCAAAAACAAACAAAATAAAAGCAAAAGGCGTCTGGGACCTCAGTCGTCTCTCTCGGTTTAGCTGTATTCTTTCTCTGTTTTCCTGACTTACTACAGGCCAAGAGTACACTTCCGGCTGAGTTTTTTTCTTAGTTTTTGAGGTTTAATTCCATAGTAAGCTTCTTTGGTTCTCTGATTTTACTTGCTCTGGTACTAAAGAATGTTTTATTTTCTGGATTTGGTAAAGATTAATTTGGAGGAAGTTTCCAGGGAAATCAAAACCTAATAAATTAGTTAAAGATAAGGAAGCTGTGTTTGAGCTTTCTTTGACCGTTAGCTTCTTTTCCCTATTCTCTATTGTTGAAGAAGTTGTATCTAGTCCAAGTGATATGATATTAATCTCTATATTATTCAATCATGAGGTAGATTGGCGTCTCTAGAAACTAAGCCCAGTGTTTTCTAACATGCGTGTGAGTGGAATCGTGTGTGTAATGGTATCAACCATTTATCATCAAATCCTTGTATGACTTTGAGAACTCGTGGTGGGCCAACTAACGCTATTAGGGCGTCCCCCCCCCCCCCCCCCACCCACCCTCTAGTGGGGCCTGCCAACATTGTTATCACTATCAAATGAACCAAATTGGACTTCAAACTTAATCATCTCTTTGTCAAGTTCAATATATATAAATCATAAGTGATCCACTATAGTTAAAGTAAGCGTGAGAGTTTTTGCTTGCTTTACTTTTGGACTGCTCTATATTCCATGGAAGAAGTGCGTTACGATACGTGGCCGGGCGGTATCAGAAGGATTCAAAAGTCTAGGGTGTCACAGTCGGGAAGCACCGCCCATTTATCACCATCAAACATGGAATGCGTGTTGCGGATCACCTATTGTTACAAACATTATTTCTACTGGATTGCACATCACCTTTTCTATTCATTTGCATTTACACGGAGACAAGACCAGAAACGTAGTCCAATTTTTTTTTTATTAGAAAAAATAATGCAGTGAAAAATAGAACAAGGGTTCAAAAAAACGTTGAGATCCTTCAATAAACCACAATTCTTAAAACTCAAAAATATATTAATCAAAAGTTGAAAACCCTAAATTATAAGTCTTCCTTTTATACTAAAAACTTACCAAAACTAGTAAAAACGAAAATTTGTTATAACTAAATTTAGAGAATCCCGAAAGATCTTCGGAATTGATTTCAATCAAATCCAAGTTATTATGAAAGAGATATTAAAAATAAAAAAATTACTAAAAATAACAAAATTGCACTAAAAATAGGAAAAATAATGGACAGTAAAAATTTCAGGTGTTCAGGGTGTCTTTTTTTTCTTCTACTGGACGATTTTTATGTAAAAACTTGAAAATCTCGAAATGGACATTTTCAAGTTCATCGCACCTAGAACACATCGGCCACCTGTTCTGTATAAAAAAAACCCAGTCAAAGTACTACTAGTCATAAATAGAAATATAAAAGGTTGCCGAGTTCGCCAACACCTTAGCCCCGCACACCATTTCGCGAGGGACTTCATAAACCGACAGGGTCGAGAGAGAGTCACCCTGAGGTCCTGAATCTCAATGATCGAGACAGTCCTGAAGGTGCAGTGGTTCTATCCCCCGAGCCTGTAAAGCCCAGAAACGTAGTCCAATTTGACATTCAAAATGCAGACGGTGTTGGACCTTGGCTTGATTATATGAGAATTCATTTATTCATAATTGGGTCGCGATGGACAAATGAGGCATATGAATCAATCAACCAATCACAATTTGCTTCTTTTACAAGATGATGTAGCAATCCCAAATCCTCAGTGAAACATTTTCATTAGACATAGTTTTTTATTTTTATATATATAAGTTAATCAATACAATTTATTAGTGTAATATATATTTCATTTTGCTTTATGAAAATATAATTAAAAAAATAAAAAAAGAATGAGACTAGACTACATCTGAGACTCTCCGTAACATTTTCCATAAAATTAACCCTGCAAAAAACTATGAATTTGATTTTTTATAAATTTAAAAATAATCACCCAAGCAACTCCAACTATTTCATGTTTGGTTGCCAGTAAATAAGTGAATAATGTAAATCTACTTAAATAGAATACAAACAATATACTTTCCACTTCTCTTTGAAGTGAAAACCTGCCAATTCTTTGTTTTTCCAATATATCTCCAATGGTTTTCCTCAACATAATAATAAATGCCAAAATTACGTCTTTTCTTCTTCTTCTTATTTTACAACCATTAATAGTTTCATATTATATTTTTCATGTGACTAGGTAATGGTTTGATAGGACATTAAAAAAGGTTGTGATTTGGACCTTGTTGAAGAGAGTGAGAGTTTTGTGATTTTGGCGTGAAGCTCTGCTTGAAAGGCCCTGGCCCATGATTAGGGTCTGAGCCTGACTTTTTTATGCTCCGGGCCTGCTGGGCAGACCAAACCCGGTCTGTTGCCCGATGCCTACGTGGAACTGCATCTAGCATTTTGATGGATCAAATTAATAAGAGTGGGTGTAGTTTTCGTCAGGTTTTGTGTTCATATTAACGAAAATCAGTGGTGATACTTAGGCCCTAAATCACAAGCCCGTCATCACTTTATTGGTTAGTTTTGGATGGTTTGTCGATTTTTGAAAAAGTGTAAAATGACAAAATACGATGTCCTTCGTTAAAAATATATCTCATTAACCCAATTTTTTTTTTCTATTCGGTTACAAATCTTTCATATTAATTTCGGTTACACCTATTTCAAAATTTAAATTTTGAAATCTTTAAATTTTCTATTTCAGTTACACTAAAACTTACCTAAATTACACCAAAACTATCTAAATTATTTTTCGTTAAAATCCTTCAAATAGCAGCAAAAACATTTTCTACATGTTTACATTCCTTGTTACATTTACATTATATAAATGTTTTACATTTCATTCAATGTTTAAACAATTTTAAAACGAATCCTTACATTTTATGGAAAATATTAAACACTTGTTTTGTTGTGAGTTACATTTAACAAATATTACATGAACTATTGGTTACATTTTCATAAAAACTGTTACCATTTGCATATATGTATCTCTAAATGGTTTACATTCCATGACATGTAGTTCATTGTTACATTTATGAATGTAACAAATATAAATCAATACACGTATGCGGTTGACTGTTACATTTACGAATATAACAAAAACGACACATATTTTAAAAAATGAATGGAACATTTACGAATGTTCCATATATAAAACGTAAAATTATAAAAACAAATCAAACTATGAAAAATGACATTCAATACATAAACAAAACTTGATCCGGTAGGCGTTGATGGGAGATCCAACTCTATAAAGAACAAAATAATATTTTTGAACTTCACAAGATTAAAAAATCTGAGAGAGCTATGAGATGAGCAGCAACGATGGCCACAAGTGGATTATTGAGGATGAGAAAATATTTGAGAATGTCTTGGCTGTTCATTTCGATAACACCGATAATTGCTGGGAGATGATTGCAGAAGATGTCCCCGGAAAATCCGTGGATATATACAGAGAAGGAAATTACAGAGAAGACAACAAGAAAAAGAGATGGGTCTTCAGAGATCACTTTGATTATCTTCTTTTTTTTTTGTTTAGATCTCATTCAAGAAAATAATAATAATTCGGTTGAGATATGCATATGTGTGTATTAGTAATGATACCCAGAAAATTAAAGAATTAATGATACTACATGATTCTCGGAATAAATCTTGAAGTTGTTATCAAGTAAATGGTATAATAAATAATGTCCTATTGCCACTTCATGGGGTCTGTGATGGGGCCTGTGATGGGGAGTGTGAAGTTGGAATCCAGAAAACATTACTGTAACGAAAATATCCCCTCCCTTGCTTGGTTAAATGATCGTGTGCTAATTTGGTCGGTGATGATTCACTTGGAAATGGCAACAAAATTCGAGTACATTATCTAATATTATTTTTGGGACAACAGTTAATGACAAATTAAATTAACTACAATATATGTGTGTTGGTTGTGACTTTGATTGTTTAGTGCTTTATATCATTCCCTCACCACCTAATGTTATTTAGTTTTGCGGTCTGTTTATGAATTATGATAGTGGAGCCGCTGCAACAAATAAAATGTTTACTTTGGTGTGAAAAGCCACTCTTTTTTTCTTCTTTTGGTGTGTGTGTGTGTGTGGGGGGGGGGGGGGGGGGGGGGAATTTATTGTTATTTTATTTTTATCATAGAGTCCGTTATTTATTAGTTTTGATTAATTTTGTCATTCAGAATCATATCAGTCTGTCTTTATTTAGAATAGGATGCTCCTACTATTTTCAGACAGTTTTGATTAGTTTCATTAAGGGTCATTGTGTACTATTTGTGATTAATAATAGAGAAACCTTTTGAATTTTGTTTTTCATTTTCTTTCTTGTACATTCAATGCCATCTTCTACTTCTTCTCATAGCAAATATCTTAGACTTCAGAATGGACGCCGCTGGTATGGATCTGTGTACTTGAGAACCAAATAGTCTTGTTGCCGACAATGGCTTACTTTTGGAACCGGGAGTACTCGTAGGAAGGTCTGCTAGTATTGGGGATTCCTCCTCATCATGGACTGCTAGCTTACCCTCTGCTGTACAGCCCATGTAAATCTTTTTGTATAAATTTGATAGTCATATAGCAATACAAAGTTTACTTTTACCCTAAAAAAAAATAATATTAGACTTGTGATCAAATTATTATAATTGTCAAATTGTGATCCAGAAGACAAGCGTTTAACTAGTGGCAGACTAGGAATTCGAAGGGGGGGACTTGAAGAAAGTTAAATGAAATATAAAGTACAAACTCTTGTTATGATATATAAAAACCATTTTTTATACTGTTCTTTCCTCTTTTTCTCCTTCTTATGATTTTAATTATTAGTAGTTTATTTTCAAATACCAAGACTCATATATAAAATTAAAAAAAGTTCTGGAGTGTCATTGATAAATAGGGGTAATTTGAAATCTAGGTCATTTTTTTTTGTATAAAGGTCCATTGGGCTCATATATCATATGCGTTGTTACAATTCTATACACCTTGTTGGAAATCTAATGAAACATATTCATCGTCTAACGATGCATATATTTCGTTAAATTTTTCTTACACTTACTAAAAGTAGATTTGTTTAACTCAAAATGAAATGATTTACATTTTTTATAAAGCATATGTCTCATTCGATGATGTTTAATATTTAAATAAAACGAAAACATATGTGATTTGAATTTTGAACTGAATCTAATATTTTTTCATTATATATTATTCAGAAAGTTAAATAATGTACAAAATGGGCTACTCGTCGCTGTAGGACTTTTTAAATCTCTAGATGAAATCTAGGTCATTTAATAGAAAGAGAACACACACTGGTGATGTGTTTCATCTATTTTGGTGTGTAATTGGAAATCTAAGACATTCAATACAAAGAAAAGGGGGGTCCAGATCCAATATTTAAGTTACATCACCCTTCCAACATTCACTGGTGAGCAAAAGCTGGTTGTACGTGCTTGGGATTGAAGTATATACTTTCCTTCTGTATATACGGATATTGGATTCCATAAGATGATTGTACTTTGGGTAAGCAAAAGGTCGGTAGACACACCTTTTATTTGTACTCGTCGTGGTCATGGGGGCCGGATCTATCATCTATCTATGTATTAGAAAAAGACTGTTTCGCTGATATATATGTACAGTGATATCATCATAATGCGGGATATATGGGTCTCACATATCTTGCTTTGTTTGCAGAATTGATCGTGTCTTTTCTTTATCCACCGATATGATGTATATATGTCTTCATGCGTTTGTTCCTCATGAGGACAATTATCCGACCTATATTCAAACCCAACATTCGCTAATGTACGAGCCCTATATATTTAATTGATAGCCTTTCAATTCAGCCTTCCAGTGGTGGTGGTTACGTTGTTCACATTTGAATTTGATTCTTTGTCAGTATTCGGAAAACCCAATTCACTCATTTCATGTCATTGTGATCACTAGTTTGTGTTACTCATAAAAGACAGACCGGATTGCAACATGTGAAGAGATTGTCGTACCTTAGCTTTTTATAAAGTCTTTTGGGATTTATTTTAAAATAAATAACAACGCATAACATGAAAAAGAAGAATGATTGCCGGCCCGTGTTTGTTCTCCAAAGCGGGTGAGATATGCTTATTGTCTGGGTGGGAGGGCAAATAATTCCATTTCCACATCCATCCATCCATCACTCAAATCAGCCAGTCTAGCCAAAGCTGTGTAGTCAAAACATATTTTGTAGAGTGGGTACATGGAACTGCGTGATTGAAGGCAACCATGCTTTTGCGAGGAGCACTACCATGTGGTCCGGAGACTGAATTTTATGGAGATGCATGTGTAATTTAATCACCTCGAACTGTTACAGTACAGACGAGCTGTCTACCGGTATGTATATATGAATCCCCCATCCTTCCTCTATTCACATCAAACATCTACACTAACTTTTACTAGCTACGACTGTTCTTCATGTGCTTGTGGGATTTTGGGTCATGAAAATTGGGACCATGAGAAGTTTTCTTACATGGTTTATATGAAATTTTACGAAAATAAAAATAAAAATAAAAAGTTTCACTTTCACAGTGTGGCTCCTAATGTCCAAAAGATTTTTCCATTGGTATGTACCATCACCAAAATGAACTACGATTTGCTTTTTCTGGGGGAGAAACAGAGTCACTACAAAACTGAGGGCCTAGCTCATTTTGATGGAATTGTCTTTTAGCAATGATTCAAAGACATATTCTTATTCTCTGACCCCCACAAAAAGAAGACATTCTTATTCTACATGCCCCTCCCCGTTTTTTTCAAACCCAAAAAGCTAACACTTTTACAATTAACGTGCGTCCTTTGTGTGTTAAAGACACGTGCACGTGCATGGTCATGGGGTTGATCGAGGACATGAGAGTGAAAGAGACCCATCTACCCCCACTTCAAAAATAAATCACAACACCAGTCTCCAAACAACGTATTATATATATTTTAATTTTTTTCATCTTTCATCAATCACAAATGAAGAATTGAAGGGGTGCATGGCCCCACACTACATACTGAGCTTAATCGTTGGGGATCGATATTTAATTTGTTGGGACAGTTTGATTTCAAATTAAAGATGGTCCAATACTGACACAACCCCACAGTTAGACATATTCATGTGCTCTTTCTACAACACTGTATGATCTCAAAAATGCGTAAATGAGAAACTGCTCATTGAATCTTTATCAACTAGTCAGAGGTCCCGAATGATTGATTAGTTTTTGGAAATGAGAAACAGCCTGCTTAAAGTTGTAATGTTTATAACATTTTGCTCTCCTTGGATGTGATTGCGATTCTATTTAGTTTGTGTTAAATTAATAATTTAATGACCAAGGAGCCTCTATCTCGGCAAGATCTGAGGCTCCAATTGTACAGTTCGGATTCAGTAATCCCGATTTGCTATGTTTTTTCACCTCTATTTCTTCTCCCCTGTTATTGGCATTTTCTTTTCCACTGTAATCCCGATTCAGTAATCAAGATCTGAGGCTCCACTTGTATCTCTACCCCGTCCTATCCCCATCCTACTCTTTCAGACTTTTGTACCCTTGTTATTGAGTTATAAATAGTGTACCATTTTTTTTATAAAATAATTTAATGACTAAGATTCTTTAATTTATGTGATATGTTTACTATTCATTTTATATTTCTTTTGTATTAATTTAATTAGCTTTGTCCACCCACAATGTGTATCAGTGTATGAAAATAAATGTATTATGTGATATACTGATATGTGCATGTTACAAATATCTAAAATATTTAAATGACTCATCCTTCTCCATGCAATTTAATTTTAAATTTTTTTTATCCACCACAACTTCTACAAAGAATTGATCCTTTTAAAAATAATAATTCATTGGGATCCTAACTAAAAAACATAGAGAAATAAAAAAAAAATCAAAACCCACTCCATAGACTCTTTTAGAACAAATTCATCAAAGTAAACAAAAAGATCATCTCGCCCACGACTTGTTGGAAGTAAAATTACAAAAGAAACCCTAAAACCAAAAGAACAAAAAAAGGGTTGAAAGGATTCACCTTTTGTTTGATAATAATACTAATTTGTAATTTTATATGTAAAAATATTATATTTGGGTAATATATTTTATATTGATATTATAAATGATATAATTTAAAACATAGATTTAGATAAGTTTATTTTTGAAATTAAAGATTCGTGGAATTGAATAAGATAGGTTTGATGAATATCTTACATTACCCATTAAAAATATTGACATTTATTTTTTTTTCAATCTTACCCTTAATAAAAAAAATATTGATAAAGAAAAATAAGGGTAAATTCAGAAATTAAAATTACAAAGACACAAAGTTGAAGACTAAAATACCTTTTTTTGTTATTATATAGATAGATTTTAACGAGAAAACACATTTTTGTATAGAAGGTCAATTAAATTTTTTTATTGGCTTTAGAAGAACTTTTAAAGTGGGGCCCAAACATATAAAAAAATAAATATTATTTGAATATTACACATCATTTTATTTTAAGCTATAAATATTACAGAATAAATAAACAATATTACATAATCATTTAAATTAAAACTTTCTACGTTATTATATGCACTTACTAAAAAGCAACCAGAAAAATAATTTAATGGAATGGAAAAATCAGAAATTTTTTTTTATAAAAGAGGGTTTATACTATATTATTCAACAATGGGGCGGAGAGAGAGATTGGAGAGACAATAAATTTTTTTTTTGAGAGGAGTCAGGGAGGGAGAAACGTCGGAGAAAGAGTCTTAAAATTCAATAATCTATTGTGATTATTATTGAAGAGATCTGGGGATAAAAAAAATTTTAAATTTAATTTTGAGATATTAAACATAGTAAGAAAGTTTGTTGGGAAAAATTAATTCATCCTTTAATAAGAAAGTAACATATTTTACCATTCATTTTTTTTATTCCACTGAACAAATATTCTGAGGGGCCCTTTTCAGGTGGGTGCCCTTGACAATCGTCTTGTGGCTTTGCTCCAGGGTTGGCCCTGAATGCTTTTAGTAGCATACTGATGCATCTATTTAATTTAAGAATCTATATATATTTGTTATTTTATTTATTACCTAAGTTATTATACTCTTATTATAATAAGTTTTTTCTATTTTTTCTTTATTTTTATAATTTATTTTATATTTTCTTATTTTTACATATTACTATTTTATTCAAATATATTCGTACTGGTTCGCTGGTAAGGTAGGTTAATTAAATATTTGAATGACTATCTCATATTGGTTGCATGCCGAGTCACTGGAGTGTTTTTTAGTATTCAAACATAATATGATCTACATCGATAGAGTTATAAGTAGTCTATTTGTAATGTATTAACTAATTAACAGGCCGGGTGCCTCAACCTCTTGAAGATGAATGAAATCTTTTTGAAAAATAAGGTTTATAATTTAATGACATTCTAAGTTTAGTTTTAAAATCTTATAAAATATCTCAATCACAACAAAATAATAAGATCGGACAGTTAGGAACGCGTTGAACAATCAAATTGTCCAACACTCGTTAGACCTAACCCGATCCTCATAATTATATGGATTTTCATTGATATATTTCCTCCATTTGATAGTATATTTTTCAATCTTTTTAAGGACCATAGCATGATCCTCTTTCATAACTAGGGATGTTGATCCCAGTGCATTTTAATTATAGGCTGCAAATCTATGTTTATACATTATATATCAACTGATTTTGGCTCATATAAAAGCCTTGAATGACTCAAAATTCATGGGTACGATCTATTTTATCTGCAAAGCTTCGGCTGTACAAGTCGTTTGATGACCTATTACTAATTTATTAAGCCTTCATTTGGATGTGGAACAAGAGTATTGATATCTTGGAATAAGCATTTTGGTGTTGGGAGAGTTGGATACTCAATGATAATCTATATAGATGGATAGTCATTCCATGAAGATGGAATTAAAATTATTCCAGGTTATTCCACTCAGAGTATATGTGAGTATATTTTCAAATCAACTGTCATCACTTCTTATAAATCATCTGTTAAATCAATTATCATCATTTTTTCACATTTTATAAATCTTTATCCACATTTTATCCAAACAACAAAAATTTTATTATTACGTTTTCCAACGAGAATAATTCAAAACACAACTAAATACAGAATCAATTTATCCTTATTTATATCCACTTACGCTAGAATAACTTATACCGAAGAGTAAATCATATCTGCATCTAAGCGGGGGTTAAGTGAATTTTTAGCTCTATTTCCCAAAAAAAAAAAATCAAAGTTTTTCTTTTCCTAAAAACTTAAATGTTCACTACAAAAAATTTGGGTTTTGGTGGCGTTTTTTTTGTTGCGGTTTTATGAACCGCAGATATATATATATATGTTATAATTACGGTTTTAAAAAAATTGTAGCATTATTTTGAAAGCTCCGTAAATAATTTTTTTTTGTGAGAGACAACCGTAGCTATATAAAAATAAAATAATTGGGAGCAAGAAATATGTGGGATTATGATGCTAATTATGGTGAGATTTATGCCTATGGTTTTAGAAACCATAGTAATGTAATCTATTTAGTGTTGCTTTTTCTAGAAACCATAGCAATTAAACTACCATAGGCAGAGATATGAATTGAAACTTTTTGTTCTTATAAAAGGAATCCAACTCTATGTCTATTACTATAAAAATAGATTGAAATGAAATCCATTCCGCAATAAAAAAAAGTCTCAACAACAACAGTACGTACGAATTATTACATTGTATATAATATAGATGTGAAAAAAAAAGAATGAAAGAGAAATCATCTTCCCTTTTATTCTCGGGGAATTTTTAAAAATTGTACGGCTGCAACTCCTCCTCCTCGGTAATTTTTTTATCCGTCAATCTTTGAAAAAATGTCAAGAAAAAATCGATCGATTTAGTCAGGAAAAAACAAGCATAAGTAGAAAATTTAATTTAGACAATGAGAGAGGGATGAAGTTTACTGTTTATGTTACATATCACGTTATAGAGTCTGATAATGTGCGCAGAGTTTCTTGGCGCTACGCAGAGTCGGGCATGGGTTGATGTGTTAGTATAAAAGGACATTTCATATTCTTCATTAGGTTTTACGATTTATATTTTCGATGTGACAATTGTAAAAAATTTTCATTGACAGTTGATTGATATTTGGTGTGCTCTGTTGACGTATGTAAAATTTATAGAATCACGTAATCCTTTGTGTCTCTTTCCTTCGATTTATTTGTTTATTTTTTTTTTATTGATAACATCCAAGATCCATAATTTCTACCAGTTCAAAAGAAGATTAATAACAAGATGACAAAGGCAACTATGCAGAGAGGCCTCCCTTTATTTGTTTTCACTCATAGATTGCTGGACTTCATTTCCCAAAAAAACACTATTCCTTCAATATGTACACAGCGAGCTCCAAACACTGTTTCTGTAAAATAGTCCCCACCACGACCCCTCCCCTGCTCATCTTTCTCCTACCCCATTTATTCAGTGTCCTTTTGTTTTGTCATAAGGGAGAAGCGCTGACTTCCACACCTAGACCACCACCACCACCAGCTATACCTGAGCAAACATTAACTCTCTCTCTCTCTCTCTCTCTACTCCTCCAACTCCCGGCATGCAATAGTGTGACTTCATGAATTGAATGCCTGATCAGTTTCCATAGTAATTGGATTTCTGGAACCTCATCTCAGCATAATTATATATCATCTAATTGGCTATCTTTGGATCGAGTAAGCTAGCCTATGCCCTAACATCATATCTTTAATTATGAACATATACATGTAACTTATATCAATGCTGAGTGGTGGTCCAAAGGCCATGAGCATGGAAATTAGGGTTGTGGAAAAACGTACATATCTCTGGCATGGGTGCATTCTGAGTCAAACCCATCCCGCCTCTTAACACAATCCACATGGCCAGCTTTAATATATTTCACTATTCCCTCTTTTTCTCTCTCTCTATGTGAGTGAGTTTAATTTGTGTGTGTACGTACAAGAGGTCAGTTCAAGATGAATAGTTACCATGTTGCATGCATGACCGCAGCAGGCCCTAGTGGGTCTGTGGGAGTAGTGGGTGAGTCTTCGGTCGCTTTGGCAATATAGTTGTAAAGCTGATGAAAGTGAAAAAGCTAGCTGAAAATCATATATATATATAACATTTGGAGAAGCTTTTGATGGATCAACCTTGTTTTGTTTGTTACTATTTGTTTGTGCAATACAACACTGAATAAACTAATTAAGCCACACTACTCCACAGGTATACTTCCTACCAACAAGTGTTCAAATATGTCATCTGTTTCCACTTTATTATAAGAAGATGAAAAGTACTGTACTGCTGCTTGTCCCATAAATTATTTCAGTTCAATGTCTGTTGGACTAAGGGTGCGTTTGGTTGCGCGATTGCGCTGCGATTGCGATTACAGGAAGCTGCGTTTGCAATCGCGCAACCAAACAGTTTTGTATCGCAGTTTTAAACCCAGCGATTGTGCAAATAGTGTCCAAAAGCTGTGATTTCAAAAAGCTGAGAAAGTAGCTTCCTGCAGAATCAGTTCAATCGCAGATTCTGCAGAATCAATTTTGCAATCGCACAACCAAACGCACCCTAAATTGGGTGCCATCAGATTTAGAGGGCGGGGTCAGTGGGACCCATAAGAAGAGAATGAGAGAGAGAGAGGTCAGTCTCCATGTACATATATATGTTGTATATACATGTTTTTACTCGTATGTGAGTTAGTGCGTGTCACTAGCTTAGGCGCTCCTAATTAATCTCGTTCTGAGCGAGGGTCATGACCAGAAAGCAAGAGCTCACGTGACTACTTGAAACCTGGGTCGGCCTGTCTTATTGCCACTGGCACCTTCTCCCCCATTTTTGTTTTGTTCAAAAATAATTTTTTTTTAAAAATCGAGTTCACGAAACTGGGGAAAAAGTTTTATCAGAAAATTTTTCGTCTACCATTCAATTTTTAAAAAAAAGTCAACTATAGCGTCATTAAATATTTGAATATCATGACAATCCTATTTATTTATGACAACAAATTAAATAAAAGCTAGTCCAATGAATTAATACGGTGATACATAGGCCTTAAATCATACACAAACCGTTTTGGTTGATTTCTTAATTTTTAAAAAAATATAAAATGACAAAATACGGATATGTCATTCATTAAAAATAGATGTTATTGACTCAAATTCTTCTTTTTTCTCTTATTAATATTTCATATTAATTTGAATTTAGTTATTTTAAAATTTAAGTATTTTAAAAAATACATCCCACTCTAAAATTTGTTTATTTCAAAATTTGAATTTTGAAATTCTTATAAATTTTACACCAAAACTTACCTAACTTATACAAAAATTACATAAATTATTTTTCATCAAAATTACACCAAAATTATCTAAATAACAAAAAAAAATGTTACAGTTTTTTTTTATGATTATAACTGTTACAGAATATAACAGAAATACATAAATGTAAATATAATAATCTTATGATTGTATAATTATGTAAATGTAACAGAATGTAACAGTGTTGTATAAATGTAACAGTGATGCATAAATGAAACATAAATATGTGAATGTAACAGTTTATGACATTCATGTTACAAAATGTTGTACAAACAAAAAAATAAGAGAAAGAATGTAGCAGATGCCCTGTAAACCAAATAGTCATGAATTATATGATTGATCATTGAAATATTCATGAATTCGTATCTTAAATAACATTATGTTGTTACAAGACTGTTACATTTCAAATGTAACAAAATAACAAAAAACTGTGTATTGCTTAAATGTGTCTCTTTTGCATCAAATCACATTATTCATTAACTGTTACATTTATAAAATGTAACAATATTAATCAATGTACAGATTACACAATGTAGATACAATAAAATAATACCTAACCTGGCTCACGATTACTTCACATTCTCCGTCTCCAATGGCGACCTCGCTTTTGTGGTTATCTCAGAGAGTTCATGTCTAAGATCACCACCGCCACCACCCGCGTTTCAAGAGCTCGAACTTTTATGTTCTCCGAGATCGTGGTCTCCCTAGAACGGCTAAGAACAGACGAAGTCATTGAAACTAAAGCAATCATTATAGAGACCGCCGCCACTGCTGCTACACACATGCACAAGACTGTTACATTTCAAATGTAACAAAAATCATCATCTGAAAATCTTTCGAAAATCACAATCATCATTCGAAAATCTTCCACATCAACACATCCCCACATATGCCCGTCCCCGCGTCTCACCTTCACCAACTTCCAATAATTATTACTTTTAATGTTAATATATAAACAATCAATCGATTTATTTATCTCGTCCGGGTCACCGGCGACAGTACGGACACGGCGGCATCGAACCCGAACCCGTCCTTCTCGCCGAGGAGGCAGAAGAGGAGGTGGAGTGTCGGAGGGAACTCTGATGCGTCGAGAGGGGGCACTAGGGTTTTATCGCGGATGTCTATGGTTCCGGAGACAAGGCGTTGGGAGGAGGCGGGGATGCCGGTGAGGTTGGAGAGGCGGCGTTTGAGGGTCTCGCCGGAGATGGAGGGGCGGGGGGGAGAAGGAGAGGCACCGTGTGTGGTGTGTGGTGAAAAAATAATGGTGAAGTATATGATTTTTAGAATTAATGATACTCTACAATTATAGGGATACATGTTAGGATAATTATCAAGTAAAAATGCATAATAGGTAATGTCCCATTGTCACATCATGGAGTCTATTTGAAGCCTATAAAATTGGGACCCAGGAATCATTATTGTTAATACAAGTATAATATGATGCTTCTTCGAACTAGGCTATATCACATTAACTCGACTACCAGTGCTTTACTGTTACTGGAAGGGATTCATGTGGTAAAAGATGTACTACCCAAAGCAGTACTATATCCAGCTATTCGGTGTGCCCAAAACATAAAACCGGTTTTGGTTCATCAAATTCAAATTTACATCATAAAAGAATCTATTGATATGTCAAATTGGTAAATCATTCTCTGAGCTTAGTTATTAATTAATTAATTAATTATAGAAGAAAAAAATAGAATGAATTTTATATTTGTATCAATGTAACGTACGTTTGATTAACTTGCAAAAAGAAAGTATCAATCATAAGAGACCAGCAAGCATAAAACGGTGAGTGAATATTGTTTGGGTCTTACATGGGTGTCGCGACTCACCCAACTCTGCGATTCTACACTCATATATCCATGCCCGTACACTCTTCATCATGTAGGGTAAACCACTTGTTACAATCCGTATTCATTTTTTTTTTTTATAAAAAAAACAAAGATTAGTTGTTGTATGTTAGGGATCCTATATATTCCCAATAATTAATCAAACTTTTTCATGCATGCATGTTCCCCCCTAGCTTCAAAAACAACCATCCAGTTATACTTATACATTCACCTTATCAAGACAAACGTGCACCTAATTAATCATCACTGTATATATGTCCTCGATCTAACCGCATTGGAAACAACGTCACCACACCGCCTATGCAAAGATTTAGATGCTAAACCTTCCCCAATCGTCTGATTAAAACATGTATAACAGGCTTGATTGATTATCCCAGCTTTCGGTTTTGCTGCGACGAGGACAGCCAAAGATAAACAGACAACCGGAAAGACAGATTAGGCATAGGGAATGGACGAGTGGTAGATAAAGTACAAGCCACTAGGAACATCATAAAAAATCTATTTCAATAATAATCTAAGAATCATAAACTATTAGTTATGATTTCCAAAAAAATCATCCAAATTATGGTTAAATTTTAAATTTTTAGGATGTTCTTGAATTTATAATATTTGGTTCATACTTGTAGGATTTATTAGTTATATTGTGATAATTTTGAACTATTAGGACTTATTTTAGATTTTTAGTTAAAATCTTTTATAAAATTCACCACAATTTTATGATAGGTATTCAGAAATAAAAAATATCTTTGTTTTTACTTGTAGATTCAAATAATCCTTGTGAAATTAAAAAATTTATACAAAAGAAGGTAGTGATCTTCTTCTCGTTTTGGATTCAATGGTAAAAGAAGAAAACATTGATTTTCTTGTTCCTCACACTTCTGTCGCATCAGTTAACTAATGTGCGACAGATAATCACATGACCACCCTTTATTAAGTGGGATTGAATTTCATATCTTTGGTATTTTTCAACTCAACTGGTGTGGCAGGGCGCGGATACCCTTGAACATATAAAGGAGGAGAAGAAAATCAATGTATTCTTCTTGGATAAATTATTTGAATCCACAAAAAAATAAATAAATCTTAAACATATTAAACAAATCCTAAAAGTTTAAAATTTAATTATATCTAATATAGGGTAATTTATATTAAGAAAAGTACCTATCATTTCAATTAAAAAAAACTAATATCGGGTAATTATTTGGATAATATGTTATGTATGATGTATTTACAAATACATAATATTATATATGATGATGTGATAGTCTCACATAACACAAACAAAATACAAATACAAAAAAACAAACTTATTTGAATGGGGGTAATTAAGGTACACGCATTTAAAAGCAGCTCTCGCTCTCTCCTTTTTTGAAGTGGATTTGCACATGACATTGAAATATTATACATATTTTATTATAAAAAACCAAACTCTTTCTTGACAAAAGAAAAAAAAATCATTGTCATCTTTTTCTTTTTTGAAATTTCCAAAATGAAGTGATAGTTACACCATCTAATAGATCCAAGTGCAACCTCGGGGATGCCTTTATTGGATTGGTGAAGTAGTATAGCTAAAGATTTAGATGCAAACTCAATGAAATGGTAGAAACCAACTTTACCAAAATGAACTTTTTATATAAAAAAAAACGGAAAATGTTTACAAACACACTTGAGACTTCGCATTCAAATTGCAGCCTCCCCGGTTACTGATGCGCGTATTTGAATTTATTTTTTAAAAAATAAAAATGTTGACTGAATAAAGAAGCTACGTCATCATCAGAATCAGATACCAAAAGACCAGTTTCATGGTCCTGTCTTTTCAAAATTGATATAATCCCTCGAACGTGGGCAATCTCAAGCACAAGCTCTATCGGGCATCGGCGCCGTCGGTCAGATGGTCGACCAGGTGGACAATTACAAGCAACCACACTTTCATTTACAAGGACACCCATGTTTCCTTGGTTTTATTTATTTGTTTGTTTTATTTTTATATATATTGAAATTGGTTTCGGGGCGGCAGCAGCAGCAGCACCCAAGCACAGGAGCATTGAAGGATGCATTGACCTGTCCCCAGTTTGTCTCGACCAACAGTCAGAGTCACAGAGAGAGAGAGAGAGACCCAACACCCAGACGAACTTTCTCCCCCCCAACGTACAGTGCAGTGAACTCTCCCGTCTTGGTAATTGAATGACCTGCTCCCCATTCTCCCCCCAATTTCACATTTTCACTTCTCTTATATTAGAGTAATACAAATATTAAATAATGAATACCACAACAAACACAGACTTCCATATGTAAATTACAGTACATCTTCTCGTAATTGTGATGTGAGTGGACAGGAGATTCGACTGAGTGCTTACGCTTCAACCCCTCCAACTCATGCGCGTTTATGATGTTTGAGCAGGCTTTAAACAAACAATTACGATCGCGAGCAATTTTTTTTTTTTTTTTGAAACGATGAAACCAAACCCCCTTCCAATTTCCAAACCAAAACTGTACAAGAATTTCACCCAAAACGAACCCCTAATTGCCATCCAACTACGATGAGCCTTAAAGTCCCCAACACCCACAGACAAAATCAAACTAGAGTTCTCCACCCCCTCAAAATATAAAAAAAGAAACAAAGGGAAAAAACATTTCTATTTTAAATGCTGAGGAGATCAGGCGGTGGTTGTTGCTGCTGCTCTTTTGATTCTTTAACTTGGTTGTCCGCTGCAACTGGAAGAGCAGGGGACGATGATGCGGATGATGAGTTGTTGTTGTTGCTGTTACCAGAGTCTCCTGCTTCATCACCTTGTTTTAGGGGTGGTGGGGTGGGTGGCTTGGGAAGCTCGGTAAGGATCTGGACAACCTCACGCATGGTGGGCCGCTCAACGCTCTGTTCCTCCACACACAGCATGGCAACGTAGAAGACATGCATGACTTCATGGATGGGGACCGTGGGGAGTCTTGGATCCAGGATACTCAGGACCCCTTCCTTGTTTGAATCTGTCATCTTCCTCACCCACTGCACGATGTCCACCCCATCCCCAAACTCACCCACGGGTTTCCTCCCTGTCACCAACTCCAGTAACACAACTCCGAAACTGTAGACATCGCTCTTCTCATCCACCTTGAGTGTATATGCATACTCTGCACACATGGAACCCAAAATTGGAGCTTTTGAAAACTAAAGTATCAAGAACAAATACTATGAGTCCTACAATTCCATGTATCTTAAATTAGAGCTATACTAGTATATGAAGGTGCAACATTGAAATGCAAAGTACACAGGGAAGCTAATATCTTATTATTTACAAGCAGATCATAAGCACAGAAGCTAAGTGGATGCAAATGCCAAATCAGGAGTAGGGTTATTTGTAAAACTAGAGTGTGGTGAAAACCTATATACTTAACCAATCCCATTTATTAATGTGGATGAAACGAAAAGCAAAGATAATCTAAAAAGAATGAAAGGAAAGAGATGCTTCAAAAAGATTAAAAGTGCTTTCCTTTGCCAGTAAAGGGAACGTGCCTGGAAGATAGATTCTCGCTACCCCGCCTATAACTTCTACCCTTTTCAAAAGAGCAACCAAAGAGCCATAAAAAAAAAATCTAACATAAAAGATGATCACCGGAACTTTTCATCCTCAAAATGTGACACTATTGCAATGTACTAAAGATGTGTAACCATACAAAGTACCTAATTTGAATGGAGGGAAACTTGCAATTGAAAAATTCACTGTGAAATCAACTACCCAAACTAATGAGAAATACAGAGGCTCTGGAAATCTACGTACCGGGTGCAATGTAGCCATAAGAGCCGGCGATGGCCGACATACATTCGGATGTGCCCGAGTCTTGGAGGAACTTTGCAAGCCCAAAGTCAGCGACGTGGGCCTCAAAATTGGAGTCCAGTAAAATGTTGTTGGACTTCACATCACGGTGGAGGATGAGCGGGGAGCAGTCATGGTGGAGGTAGCACAGCCCTTTGGCGGATTCCACCGCGATCTTGTATCGTGTGTCCCAGTGCAGGTGCCCTCCCTTCTTCCCGTGGAGTACCTCTCCGAGGCTACCGTTGGGCATGTACTCGTACACCAGCAGATTCGTCTCATGGTTTGAGCAGAACCCAAGAAGCCTCACAATGTGCCGGTGCCGGATCCTCCCGAGCGTCTGTATCTCCGCTGAGAACCCATGGTCATGTGAGGCGGGTCCACCGCGGCCCATCGCGGGTAACCTCTTTACCGCCACTTGCTCACCATTAGGCATGGTTCCCTTGTACACAATGCCCGCCCCACCCTTCCCGATCACATTCTCCTCTTTCAAGGAGTCCAAGACGTCGTCACATGTGAAATCCAGGCGCTGGAATGCCGTCAGCTTCCATGCCCGTGCCTCGCTTGCCCGTTTCAATGAACGGGCCTTGATGATGGCAGCAACCGCAAATGCGATGGAGCACACAAGCAATCCGATCACCAGGAGGAGTTTGAAAGATACGGTGAGCGGGCCCTTCACATGAGCAGGTCCTCCGGCGGTGCCATTGACGGCTCCAGGCTTGCACGGGCCGAGATAAGGGCCGCAGAGGTCGGAGTTCCCCACGAAGGACGTGGCATTGAAGTAGCTGAATTGGCCCGTGCCGGGGACGAGGCCTGAGAGGTTGTTGTAGGAGAAATCGACGGCGGTGAGGCTCTGCATTGAGGAGATGGAAGGCGGGATGGAACCGGAGAGGTGGTTCTTGGACAGGTTCAGGTAGTTGAGGATCCGCATCTCCGTGATCTCTGGCGGGATCTCCCCTGATAGATTGTTTCGGCTGATGTCGACGAACGTCAACAGCTTGCATTTGCTGATCTCCGGAGTGATTGTCCCCGAGAAGTCGTTCCCGCTGAAATCTACTTTGGAGAGCTGCTGGAGCCGACCGATCTCATGTGGGATGGGCCCGGAGAAGGAGTTCTGGTTGAGGAGGAGCTTCTGGACGCCAGAGAAGTTGCCGATGGAGGGTGGCAGTGGGCCGGAGAGGCGGTTGTTGGAGAGGCTGATCTGGCCAAGGTCGGCGGAGATGGGCTTCGCGGCGGTGTCAGGGAAAGCCCCAGTGAGGAGGTTGTCCTGGAGCTCGACCTGGGCTAGTTTAGGGAGGCTGAGCAGACCGGAGGGGATGGACCCATTGAGGAAGTTCTCGCCCATCCGAATACGGCTGAGCGACTGGCACCGCCCGAGCGAGTCAGGGATCGGACCGAAGAGGTAGTTTCCGAGGGCGATGAGTGTCTGGAGGCGGTTGCCAGTGCAGAGCGTCAGAGGGAGGCTCCCGGTGAGGCGATTGGAAGACAAGTCGAGGAGCTGGAGATTGCCTCTGGAGCCGAGCTGGGTGGGGATGCTGCCGGTGAAGTTGTTCTCCCATAGCTGGAGAACCTCAAGTTCCGGGAGATCGCCGATGAAGGGGGGGATCGTCCCGTGGAGCCTGTTGCGGAAGAGATTGAGCAATGTGATGTTCTTCAGCTCCGAGAAGCTCTGCGGGATCTCCCCCGTCAAGGCGTTGTTGGAGAGATCCAACGATTTCAGGCTGCGGAGCCCCCCTAGTTCTGGAGTGATCGGACCAGAGAGGCCGTTCACCTGGAGGAACAGCGTGTCCAAGTTGGCCAGACGCCCAATCTCTGGCGGGATCTCTCCGGAGAGACCGCAGTTGGCCATGTCCAGACGAACCAGGTTGCTGAGGTTTCCGATCTCGGGAGGAATCCCGCCGTCGTAGCTGTTGAAGTAGCCGAGGTAGAGTTGCTGAAGCGTGGAGAGGTTCCCGATCTCCGGCGGGATGGGGCCGCCCAGTTCGTTCCCCGAGACGGCGAGGTACTCGATGCGCTCCCACCGGCCGTATTCCGGGGGGATGAAGCCGGAGAAGAAGTTGCCACCGAGGTGGAGGTGGCGGAGGTCCGGGATTACGGAAACATCGACGGGGAGTGATCCGGTGAGGTTGTTGTTGTAGAGGTCGAGGACCTGGAGGTACCTGAGGCGGGATAGCTGGAGGGGAAAGGTGCCGTTGAAGATGTTGTTGGAGAGATTTAGGTGGCGTAGGCCGGAGATCCGGGAGATCTCAGGGGGTATAGGGCCGGAGAAGGAGTTGGAGGCGGTGGTGAGGTTGCTGAGGAAGCGGAGGTGGCCAATGTCGGGGGAGAGGGTGCCGGAGAGGTTGAGGTTGGAGAGGTCCAGGGAGACGACACGGCCGCCTCCGGCGGAGGAGCAGGAGACGCCGGGCCAGGTGCAGTGGTCGGTGGTGGAGTTCCAGGACTGAAGGGAGGAGGATGGGTCGTCCGTGATGGCAGATTTAAGGGATAGGAGGGCTTTGAACTCCGGCATCCGTACGCCAGGTGAGGCGGCGGAGATAGGACGGTGATGGCAGATGAGTACTAGTAGGAGGAGGAGGAGGGGGAGGTATCGGTGGTGGCGGAAGATCCGCATAGTTGCTTTGTCTTGTCTTCTTGCCCTGATCATCGATGGAGGAGAGGAGAAGGATGTGTGCTTGTGTGGGAGTGAGAGATTGAGGGGGATGGGGATGGGGCGTCCTCTGTTTCTCTTCGAAATAAGGCTTTAGCCTTTTATCTGTAACTTTTTTTTCTTTCAAATACATATAAATAAATATATATTATATAATTTTTTGAATCCCATTGATTCGTCCATGAAGTGCGTCCGTGGATGGGTTACGTCATGAACATCTCTCCTTCAGTGCCAAGTGGGCGAGGAGGTTTTGGCGGACGCTTTGGACGGGGAGTTTTTTTTTCTAATTTATTTGAATTTCAATGTGGATATTTTTTTAAAAATAAAAATAAAATGTGGGGGAGGAAGGACTGGCTCTTGATTACAGCTTTTGATGGTGTTTCCCGCTGTTTTTTTACACCCATTTTCACTGCCTGCTTTATTAATTAATCGATTATAATAATTTAAGTCGTTCCGTTTTACACGTTCGAGGGGAGGTTTGCATCGAAACCGCTGTTCATTTATTTTTCGGTTTATTAGGTGAAAATTTTGGGAGCCGTAGATGGATGGAAATGAATGGCCGGATAGGTTATACACATTGTGGTTATATAGTTTTTGATATAATGTAAATTATTATCATCGGGATGTGGATACAGTGTTGTTGAGAGAGGGGGGGGGGGGGGGGGGGGGGACCAACTGCAGTATACCAAGACCACGGCTGTGTTTAGTACTACTGTTCATAGGTTTTGTATTTATCTTAAAACATAAATTCATTTTTTATATATCTTCACATTTGTTTTTGGATGCATTTGTGGTGGGGTGGCTGACCGTAGTGTGTAATGCAGTCGTAGATTCTCACATTGGCCTAAAAATATAGAGACAAGGGCGAAAACGGAAAATAAAACAAATACGAATAGATAACACTATTCTACGTTAGTGGGGTTTCCTGACCTTTTAGAATAAGATTTTATTATACTATTTTCAACCGTTACTCAAACTTTTATGTCCTATGGGTATTTATTAATCTATATTTATTTATTGTTAACTTTTTAAACAATTTAATAAATCTAATCATGATATGAATCAATAGATTAAAAGATTTTTTAAAATATCAACAATACCCCTAATAAATTCACAATTTTTTTTTCTTCTTATCTTCCATACCCAAATTTTTTTCCCCCATCTCCTGCAAAAGTTTCACCCGAAAATGTACTAATATATATTTTATTTCATTTTTACTAATATCTCATATGATTGTGATATTTGTTTTAGTGTTGCTTATATGAATATATTTCTGTGTGATATATAAGATAATTTATTTTTATTCTTTATTTGATTTAATCTTTTATTTTAAATATTTTATATGCATCTCCATTTTTATTGGTTTTTTTATCATTTGAATTTATTTCAATATATTATGAATAAATGGTCTTGCATGCTTCCAACTCCTGTCGGTGCTTCACATCAAATCAATGTAGGCGAATTCATGATAAATGAAAAAAAAAAACATGCTTTGTAGTTTTGTTTATAAAGCAGGTGTTGAAATTTAACTTTTATGTTTTTCATTACAGTGAGTTGGAATTGTAAATTGTGCATTGAAAAATGTATTAATAAAAATTAAATTATAAGAAACACATGGAAAAAAATGTTGATTTAATAAAATTTTGGGTATGAAAAGAAAAATTGGGTATGGGAAGGAAGAAGAAAAAAAAGTAATGAATTTATTAAGGGTATTGTTGGTATTTTTTTAAAAAAATTTAATTTATTGATTCATATCATAATTAAATTTATTAAATTGTCTAAAACATTAATAATAAATATAAATTAAAGTGTTCTAAGGATACTCGTTAATAAAACTCTTTAGATTAACATACAAACCGCTGAGCAGCTCCAAAAGGGGGAAAAAAAAAAGAGAAAGAAAGAGGGATAGAGAGAAAACGGGAAGTGAAGCAGACAATGAGTGCCATCATCACCGTCGCTTTGCAGGCGCTGTGGAATCATGTAGTAGCCCCCCTCAACTCACTCATCATCAGTACCTTTAGCGGGTCACTGTGGCTTTGGGAGCAAGCTGGAATATGACCATATTGATCCACATATAATAATTATTATATATATATATATATATGTATATATATAAATAATAATGAGCCATAGTGGGTTGTCGTGGGTTACGCAAGGGTGATATTACTGGCCATCAATGGACCCCCTTCAAATTTTAGATTGGGGAGCTTGATTTATTGATGGCTCATTAATTAGGTGTTCGTTTTGTTTATGTTAGACGAGCCAACTGATTTATAAACCCCCTCGTTGAGTGTGGCATCCTATCTATCCCTTGTGAAATCAAACCATTATCAAGGATAAAAAGATCAATACACGTACGTATATTGGGTAAGGGGAGGGTGAAGTGAGGTGTACGAGAGAAAGCAAAGAGAGAGGGGGGGGGGGGGTGATGATGATGATTCGTTTGTTCAAACGAGCGGTCAATGACCAGTCCCTGACTCTCTGACCAAATAAGACCACGTACTACCAACCAACCTCTCACGCTTCACCTCCGGGTCGGATTCGGAGTAGTAACTACTCTTCGTATTGAAATGTATGCATCTACTGTGTCTGTGTTTCGAACATGTACAGTATCATGTTCATATTACAACCAATTAATGTAATGCCGCTCATTTATTTAAACCTACCATGCATACAGAACGTTTTTAGGTTGTGTAGCACGAGGTCAATAACGTAATCTGCCAGGTTAATAATTTAATAAACACCATGTATGATCTTCTCTGTTCACTCGCTGGTCAAAAGGGATTATCAGCTAGTAGATGTTCATAGATTATATAACTCCACTATTCACTAATCCTCCTCCTCCCTCCTCTTTTGCCTTTTTTTTTTTTATAAAAAAAATCTTCTCTATGTATTTGGTTTGGAAATTTGTCTGGGTACTTGGGTTGGAAGTGATTTTCGGGGACTTTGTTTTCATTTTGTTATTGTTTTTCCTTGGGTGGAGTAAAAGGGATTTGGGTTCGGTCTTATTTTTATTTATTTGCTAGCTCTAGTTTTTATCAAGGGAGGGAAATGAAAACCACTGGTGGCTATCACTCGTGTGTGTGTGTGTGTGTGTGTATATATATATATACACACACACACATGCATGCACAGTTGCACACACATATTGGGGTTCCAGCTAATAATGATAATAAATAGTGATGGTCATGAATGTATTAAGAGGCCTTCCGGAATTTGGGGGTTTTATCCTCGAAAGCCACGACGCCATTCATATTTTCTAAAGAACCTGACTACCTATTAACAGTACCCATTTCTATCGTTCAGTTTTTTTTTACACGTTTTATTATGTATCTACAGCGTGGTTATTGTTTGTGACAAAGTATGGATCGGATGGGTGACAGTAGGCCATGTGAAGGATTACATAGAAAGATCTAGCACTGAGTGAGGAGAACAATTTGCATTGACCATATATTTTAAACAACCATGTGATATAATTTATCTCCGTTTAAGCTTTGTTAGCATGGTTTCTAACTTTCTATAGAACATGGTTTCTGATTTCAGTTCGAGGCGTTCTTTCTTCGTGTTCTATATTTCTTTTTTGTTTTATTGTTATTTACTCTAATCTCTTTCCATTCAGACAATATCTATTTAAAAAAAAATTTAACATAATTTATTTAAAAAAAAACTTTTTAGAGAATAAATCATCAATACGGGAGAGATGAGATTCGGACTTGTAACTCAATGATTCACAAGAAAATTCACAACCATGAGATCATAGGTTCGTGTTCCAGCATTCACCTTACAAAAAAAAATTATGGGAGAGACATTGGAAGTAGCTTATGCAATGTGAGATATAGAGAGAGAAAGATCTAGATTAGTTAAGAAAGTTGGTGGTTCTTGGAGAGGCACCCAACCACTCCACCACCCAATCCACATGGTAGTTGAGAAACTCCTTTATTGTGTCATCTTCTTCTTCACTATTTTATTTTTTGAAAAAAGTAAGATTAAAGAAAAAGGTTGTAGATGCGTTGCTAAGCATCCAAAACAATTTTTGAAAAATAAATACAGAGAGGCAATGCATGCATGGATGAATTGGATGCCCCCTGACACAACTAACCAGGCCACTTCATTAGATTGGTCCCCCCCACCCCCCCAATGGAAAAACTCAATTTCTTAATCCGCACTTGGATGCCGAGGTTGAACAAATTTGTTTTTCTTTAACATCAAACTTGCAAACTTGGTTCATTTATGTTTTGAGCTAACTTCAAAATCGTGACCTGTCTCCATGTAATTTGAATCACAAGTGTTTTTCTTTCACCAATTTTCAGTAAGAAGGACAGTAACCTGCGATATGGGTCCAAAACTCTATTAAATGGGTAAATGTTGGATACATAGTACACATAAAGATTCAACTTTTCCAGGTTGTAACTCCTAAAAAGGATTTTATCCCAAAAAGTATCTTTTGCCACAATCAATGACAGGAGAGCACTGAGATGCTAGATCAGTAAATGACAGGAGGTTTCCTACTTACAGAACAAGGCACTAAATTGTTGTGTTCACAAAAATAATCCAAGTATAATTGAATTATTATCCACTGACATCAAATGCTCATTTGGGACCATACTAGTTCAAGCAATCAATAATTGAAAGTAGAAATATAATTGCCCTCCCTAACAACCAAAAAAATGATAGACATGTAGCATAACTAATACAAGAGAAAATAGAGGTCAAGTGTTTTGAAGCTCACAGGAACTGAATGGAATGAAGCAATGCAACTCAAATTCCACATACATCATATTTGATGATGACATTATCAGAGAACTCGTCATTAAACATTAACCCTTCATGTAAATCAATTATTTAGTGACAGTAGTGCTAATAATCCACCATCCACCACAACTGTAAGCGGCTATGTCCCATCCCTTAACTAACTTATGCAAGATGCCCACTATACCAGCTGCATCCAAATGGATAATCTATCATGCAATGGTCACACACTTCCACAGAGACTTCTAATGACATCAGTGTAGAACCAGGAATCTGGAATTGGAATTAAGAGAGTAACAGCTCACCAAATCACTGTGTCAAGCAAAAAGCTGATGCATGGAAAGACATATTCGTCCATTGCTAGAGAAACTATGAAGATGCTGACCAAACATGATTGTATCATTGGGCATTAAGGGAAAATTGCACAAAGGTGTTCCATGGTGAATTTAAGCCTTTCCATACCCCTGACTCTTTTCATTTACTCCTAAACTAGCTCCAGATCCTCTGATGTATTTTGATGCATGGAAGCCATAGTTGGAATCCTGGCAGTGTCAAAGCACGATTAATTAGTACCTATGAATATGTGATGGCGATTTAAATCTATTATTTCATACCACTAATACAGGGCATTCTAATCAGTGTATATGAAAGAGAAATATAGTGATTACGGATGAACATTTCATGAAAATAATGAATGACAGTAGGTGAGAAATTTTGTTGCACATTCACAAGATACATCATGAAGCTTGTAAATATATATAAAAAAAGTACCTCTGGGAAAGAAATTCATCAGCCTGGACTAGATGGATTAAAATTTCTTCCAACATTTAATCTCTTGAGTATATCCCAATGAGAATACCAACTTTCATCTAAAAAGAATCAAGGTGATTGTCAAATTTGGAAGGATTTGCTTCCAGCGATAACAACTTTATTTACTCAAGGAAATACAAATCAAGATACAATATATTTTCTATCATCATTCAGCATAACAAACGCATGTCTGAATCAATTGAGATGTAATGAGCTTTTTTGATATTTGGAATATAATTCTAATTTTCTATGCACCTTTGGCTTGTTAAATGACACTCTGGATATCATCAAAGTATATCAGATATCAACAGTGAACAATGATCTGTTGGTCTTTTATGTTTTGGGTCAACTCAAAACTCAGAATGTTACATGAATATAATTCACTGGCCATATCTACTAAATAATGGTATGCAAAACTTGAATTATAACCTGTGTCACTTGGTGAAAATGAAATCCTTGATCAATAAAGCAGTTTCTTTGACCAATCCCAACTACCTGCATCAAAATGTCCTATATATACATTCCCGACACCAGTTTTTTTTAAAACTGGAAAACAAAGAACGCAATCTGGCAGACCACTAGGAGGTGCAGAGAGGAACATCCTACTCTTTCACTACAATTTAGACTATCCGCATCTCGACAAACAGCAAATTCTATTATGGAAGTTGAGAACAGAATTTTACCCATTCCATGTTAACAATCTGGATGATAGAGAATGTACACGTTTTATTGATCATTGTTCAATGCCCCACCTCTCTCAGCACAATTATATCCACACTATACGAACATAAGATATATGAGTACAGTTTGGACTCTCACTATCTCCTCAGCCTTCACAAGATAGCCATGCTATTTCGGAATAGCATACCCATTCTCTACATAACAGAACAATATCTCGACAGTATGGTTTTCCACATGAATACCATAAGGATATGAACTTGGAAATTGATTAATTCTATAATTTGAGATACGAATGCATCATAGTGGACTTCAAGATAGAAATAAGCTTTATCTACAATGAAGGTTCATTATAACCTCTGGTAGGGAAAATGGAGGTAGGATCTAAACCACCTGTGGGGAAGTTCTTAAGACCTAATTTCCATCTCCTCTGTTCACTTGAAAATGTGAACTCAGGGAAGCCTTAATCGGTCATCTCTTATTTCACTCCAAAAAAATCTTTTTTTAGTAGTTTTAATAAATTTGATCAGGCCAACAAAGCACCTTACAACTTTACACTCCCAATTTTCATAAATATACTTAATACAACCACAAACTAAGATAAAAATATAAAATCACCAAATACTTTCATGCTTTCATTGTCTGAGAGAACGAAATTTGCACCACTGTAGAGAAAAAGCCAAACAGTTGATTGAAAGAACATCCCATACCTTGGGAGATTCAACCATTATATTGGAGGGAACATCCCTTCTTCATTACTGTGGTCAGATACATAAGACTGAATGTACAACATTCAAGAGTTTTGTGTGTGTGTTGGGATGGGGGTTGAGATGAGAGAGACACCCAAGGCAAGGGAAGACCATGGGGGGGAGCATCCTGAGGCGGCTTTTGCAGGGTGGCGAGTATCTGGCCCACTATCCCATCCACCAGAAGGCACGCTGCAAGCTCCATCTCCAATGGACAAAGTATACAAGAAAAAAACATGAAGGGAAAGCCAGGTTTGGTCATTTTCATGACCAACAGGCAAAAACAGCAAACAACAGATTGGGATGGGAAGAAAAGCGCACCTTAATCCACTACATCACCCTGCTTTCCAGGGAATGTCAAGGGAAAGCCCTGTTCTCTGACCTTCTAGTTCACTTTCCCGCGTAGGGAGAACATAAAGCCTATAATGGAATTGCATACAGCAGTTCGTCCAACAGAATAAAACACCATCCTATTTACTATAACGTAATCAAAGTTAATCTGGTAAATCATTTGTTTTCATATTTTTCTTCATCCAGTTCACCTTCAAAATTTACATGCTCGCAGCCATTCATGGATGAAAATGACCTTTATGACACAATTTACAATTTGATTGGTCCGAAAAGAAAAATTAAAAAGAGGGAAAAATTAGTAACTCCCTCACAATGTGAAGTAATTGGGAGGGGGTTGAACTGTAGGCATGGTGGATAGGGACATGTTTCTATTGAGCACATTGTTGGCGATGGTGTCCTGAATCACAAAAGGCTGGACCTGGACCACCCTCTCAGGCACCACCTTCCTTTCTCCTTCCAACCTACCTAGCACCTCAAAATGCATCCTTGCTCTCTCTGGCCTTGTCTTCCACTCTGGGTAGGCCGACCAGTTCACATCCCCCTCACCCAGCTCCTTCACCACCTCAAATCCAATCTTAATGTACGTCTGCGCCGAGACATCAGCCTTAAGCAGCCTGAATGAACCTAACTCCTCCCCCTTCTCCCCAATCACTGATGTCAGCAGCTCCTCCAAGCCTCGCAGGTTGGCATCTGATCCATTCACTGACATCAGAGGCCACATAGTGGCTGTGGCGACAGTTGGGAAGGGTTGAGGCGAAGGATCTTCTTGCACATTCATGATGGCGGGAACGGATGGGGAGGAGAGTTCCACAAGGCCGGGGCCAAGACGCTTGAGCTTCAGCCTGTTTTTGTTCTCCTTGGAGGATGATGTGAGGGAGGTCGGGCCAACAATGCGGAGGGATAGGAGGGGCTTCTGCTGGTTTAGATCATGGGTGCGGGAGGCTGTGCGAAGATGCTCCGCAAGAGCAATGAGACCTGAAGCCAGATGAGAGCCTCCAGTGCGGTTCAGTGGGAGTGGAAGCTCAAGCGGGTGCCTGAGACTGACTGACCGAGCACCCTTTACAGTCACTGCCGCCCCATCTGCCAGCATCACCTTCCTCAATATGCCTGCATCCACATCATGCTGCCAGGAAGGAGCCAAAAGCAATTGTTAGGTTTTATATTATAAATATAATGAGAGAAACAAAATCAGTATCAGAATCAGACTGCAACTCTATGCAGAAGGTATACGGATAACTGTTGTTCAAAATATTGTAGTAGCATGCAACATGTATCAAGACAATGGAACTCCAAACTATAGTAAGTTGCTAATAACAGGTTGACATTTATTGGGAGCTCTAGCAAAAACAGGATTAACAGATGCATCTCATCCTCACCTAGTTAATTTGCAGTTATAATACTCTGCTTAGCAGCAAGTTATATATGTTGGGTACCGCAGAATCCACATAACATCAGTCCTATGTCTTGCTATTCTCATCATCACAAAAAACCATTCCACATTTAAACAATGTTGCAAAGGGTCTGCTCTTATTTTCCTTACAAGATATGCCCACCTTCACATCCAATTATACCGATTACACAGATCCAATTCATGCATATTAACCACACATAAATAAAAACAACAGGAATGTATATTCTACATTATACATCACAAAAAACTGAGTTTTCAATTTTAATGAATAAGTATTTCTCAGTCGACATGTCTTCTTTTAAATGCATATTGCTTGTCAAATGTAACAACTGCAGAATCAGATCAACGTATCATATAATTAATTTAGTTTAGAAAAAAAAATCATAAAAGCATGTGGATTATATGCCTTGTTGTGGGGAATAGCTACGCTCAAATTGATATGGTTGGATATCAAGGAACCAACCTATTTGATGATGAGAAAGACACAACAACAAGCATGAAGATTCAAGTGTCCAAACCAACAAAAAATCCAGTTTCACAATTCATGTCCATACAAGTCCAGTTAAAAACCAACGAGACATTCATATATATATATATATATGAAAATTATTACGTGCGGCGAATGGTAGGTGCGGCCGCGACGTGGGCCGTGATCGCAGTTCCATCGCATCCAACGGTCGACATGAATCGCACCCGACCGTCCGATGCGATGGACCCGTGATCGGCGGCCCGTGATCGCTGCCGCACCGCCGTTCGCCGCACGTAATCACGTCCCATATATGAAAATTATTACGTGCGGCGAACGGCAGGTGCGGCCGCGACGTGGGCCGTCCGATCGCGGGTCCATCGCATCCAACGGTCGACGTGAATCGCACCCGACCGTCCGATGCGATGGACCCGTGATCGACGGCCCGTGATCGCTGTCGCACCCGCCGTTCGCCGCACTATATATATATATTTGAAGAGAAAAGAGAACTGACCGGGAGGGAGAGCCTGATGTCATCCGCATCATGAATCCAGAGCTCCATCGGGCCTGTGAGCTGAAACGGGGCAAGGACAGGCGAAACCCTTTTGTGGCCTCTGCCATCAGACTTGGCCTCCGCCAGATCCTTGGAAGGCTCCTCTTCGTCGTCCTCGTCCAATCCAAAGAAGGGAAGGTCAATGGGATCCCAACGGTTCACGTCCTCCACGAGTCGGACGGGGATGACCTTGTTGTCAAACTCGATGTCGAATTCATACGCCACCGATTGACCAACCAAGGCGTCCCTCGCATCGAAACCGCGCACCATCAGCTTATCATCCTGTCCGTGCAAACCCATCCTCCTCACGATCACATCCTTCAAATCCTGTATTTCATTCAAATCATTTAAAGGTTTCATTCACAATATAAATAAATAAATCCAAATAAATAATTTGAGGAAGATGGATGTCTTACGGAGATGGCTTTGGGAAGACGAGGATGATTTAGGGTTTGATGGGATGATGAAGGGCTGTGTGCATTGGAACATCCGATCAGGTTCAAAACGATGAGTCCCGCAACGATGACGATGTTGATTAACGATCGATTTCCCATCTCCACCTCTCTCTCGCTCTCTCTCTCTCTCTCTCTTTAATCGATCCGATCCAGAAAAAAATTGAAAAAGAAAGAGCGATTTCGAATTACTCGACTGCGATTTTTTTTAGGGCTCGTAAATTATTTTTGTCCCCAGAGAGAGAGAGAGAGAGATAGAGAGAGCAGAAAAAAAACAGAGTGTTATCTGATATCGGAGGAACGGACGGTGAAGAAATATAATACTTTTCTTAGTGGGTGGTGACGTGTCATTGAACAGCCAATGAAAGAATGGGAAATGATGCTTCTAGAGATTTGATTGGTTCAGCATACGTTGGAGCCTCTCACCATAGTTGTTTTCCGTCATTTGTGGTTGGGCCCCCTCCAACATGATTTTATTGGGTGGGCTTTAATGGATTCAACCCGCAAATTATAGGATAATGTTACATCCAGTTTCATTTTCAGTCTCAATTCTAATTTACATGCGTTTTAAATTTTTTTAAAATAGTATGCCACATCTAATGAGGTACATACTTTTATAAAAAAATGAAACATATACTCTAATGAATTGCATTGATGCATTTATAGAAAATATAAAAAATTTCTTTCGAAACATATGCCTTGTTAACATGAGCATATGCGTCAATAGATATCTATCATTGGAAGTGGGGCTGGAAATGGATCTGGGCGTAACAGTGCCCTTATGAAAAATTTTCTTTGTAGCCCGTAAGACACGTCTTTCAAAAGGGAAAAAACAAAAAACATTACATTCAATCTCGAATTCAATCCGTAATTTTTTTAAAATTAATATATTTTATCTATTTTGATATATATACCATTTCAAAATTGTAAACATATTGTCATTTTTTCAAAAATAAAAATAAATAATTGTAAACATATTTTTCAATGAATCATGTGAATTTTATTCAAGAAATTTGTGAAAAAAGTTGTATATCTTCTTTTGTGAGTGTGGGTAACCATCAAGGTATATGGAATCATAAATGAGATTATAAAATGGGCTTAAGTGTGACATCATTTATTTTAAAAAGATTATATGCATGCAATAGTTTGAAATTGAGTTTTTATGTGTCAATCTCCCCTGTGACATCATTCTTTTTTAAAAGTTCATTTGCATGCGTTAGTTTGAAATTGGGTTTATTTTTGTGACGATCCTCCGTTTGAATTCCAGGTAAGCTCTCGTAACGAGGAATCATTGAATATTTCATCATTTTTTCCAAATATCAATGAAAAATATGAGGAAAAATCAATATATTTTGTCATCTCCAACACATTTTGATTTTCTTAAAATTATATATATACTCATTTAATATAATATATTTATTTACAAAAAATATATACATCTGATTTAATTGGACATATAGTTGTCAATGTATATATATATATAGGGACGCGATTAGGTATGGTTGTGCGGTCGGTGCGGCCGTCGATCACGGGTCCATCGCATCGGACGGTCAGGTGCGATTCACGTCGACCGTTGGATGCGATGGACCCGCGATCGCGACCGTACGACCGCACCTCATCGGTCGCGTGTATATATATATATATATATATATATATATATATATATATATATATATATATATATATATATATAAAAGTAATTAGGTAGAGCGGAGAGGCAGGTGCGGATTTAATATGATCCGTTCGATCTGAATCCAGTGCATCGGATGGTGGAGATTAAAACATTCAAAAAAATAAACCTCCGATAAAATTTGCAAAATAATGCTATGCTAAAAAACAGAATTAACTATGTTATATCAATAGTACATTATTAATTAACAGAATCAACAAAATAGATTACAAGGAAGAGGTAGACCACTTGAAAAGCAAGCAACCGACAAAAAAAAATGACAAAAACATATTACAAGGAAAAAGAGGGGATCCACTTGAAAAGAAAGCAATCATAATCTAAAAAAACAAAAACAGATTACACCACTTGTAAAGCAAGCAACCATAATCTTAAAAAAATAAAATAAAAAACAGATTACATCACTTGAAAAGAAAACAACTATAATAATAGCCGAAGATTGGGGAGACCACCGGAGATGGAGGTGCAACGACGATTGTAGAGTTTGTATTTGCGAGTGAGAGGAGAGAATGAACAAGGGTTTGGTTTGGAGAAAGTATTTTGGAGAAGAAGAGAATGAGTGAGGAGAGAGAGCCACCAAAAGGGGTTTCATTCTCCACCGTTGGATTTGATTGGATGGGTCCCCACCACCATTGGATCTCATGTTATGTTCCATTTGATCTACACCATTCAAAACTCATCAAACGGCCAGTATTTGATCCGCATGTAAGCCCTCGTCCGCAGCATATCGTCTCTCTCTCTCTCTCTCTCTCTATATATATATATATATATATATATATATATATATATATATATATATATATATATATATATATATTGCCAACGATTAGGTGCGGTTTGCGGTCGGTGCGGTTTGCGACGTGGGCCGTCCGATCGCGGGTCCATCGCATCCAACGGTCGACGTGAATCGCACCCGACCGTCCGATGCGATGGACCCGTGATCGACGGCCCGTGATCGCGCACCGCACCGACCGTAAACCGCACGTAATCGCATCCCATATATATATATATATATATATATATATATATATATATATATATATATATATATATATAAGTGTCAGGAGAAGTGGAGATTGTAAAAGTGAATGTTTGAATGATTAAGTGTATTGAATCTATATTAGCAAAATAGCATTATTTTGCAAATTTTATAGGAGGTTGTTTAGATTTTTCTATAATAAATATACATACTCAAAACTTTGTATGACTATTGACATTGTGGAGAACTACAAAATGGGTGAGGGCGCTAACTAGAGTAGGGCCAAATACTAGCCCTACTTAGTGGCGGAGCTAGGAATTTGTTCTAGTGGAGGCGAATAATAACAATCTTTAATTTTTTTCCTAATTAGCAAAAATAAGATGATTCATTTTTTATAATAAAATTTTCATTAAACAAAAAACATGGTCAAATACTTTACTATATGGTGCATAAAACACAAATAATTTTTTTTTTCAAAATAGGTTGACACACACCACCAATCACTTTCATTTAAAAGAATCAGTACAAGGTCTGAATCAAAGGTGAAAAGAATTTTTAAAAAAAGTATAAGTAAACAAAAGAAGACCAAGGGATCGGGTGTGGGAGTAGATGGGACATCTACCCGCCTCAAAAAGCCGACGCCCAACCCGATAGTGCCTCCGCTTAGGATAGCACCCTGCACGCCAACCAACTCCTGTGCTCAGTCTCGAATAAGTGACGCAACAAAAGCCCACATATTCTCAACATTACAGGTTACCTATTGGTTTTAAAAAAATTGAGTGGGGGCAGCTGCCCCCACTCGACCCAACGTGGCTCCGCCAGTGGCCCTATTGCCCTAGGCGACCAAGACCCCGAAATAAATAGGGCCACCAACTAAAAAAATATGTTATTTTCTATTTTAGAGGATTTTTTTGCTTTCTTATAACATTATTTTATGTTTTATAGGATTTTTTTTTTGCTTTCTTATAGATATTATATTTCAAACTTATTCAATTTTTTTATTTATTTGTTTGTTCTTTATTAACTTATGGGCCCGTCTATCCCCACCAAACAATTTTCCAATCCCACCAATCAAAAACAAAAAAAAACGGTATTTGTCTGTTCCCACTGATTCAGTTCGACCGAATTCGGTTGCCATTTCAAGTTCTGGGCGACCGTAATGGGTCGTCATTTCAGGTTTTGGGCGACCGGAATGGGTCGAACAGGGTTCAGAATTATATCTACTTATTTTTTGTAAACAAATAAATTTTTGGATTTATCCATCATATTCTACATTTATTCTTTCATCCAAACAACAACTAAAGGATTAAAAAAAATGTAAGTAGATATACTTTCAATTAATTCAAATTTTTATAAAAAAATATCTTATTAGACAAATATATATCATTTTTAAGTTTCGTTTGAATTCGTAGTTAAGATGAATTTTTGTTTGAAAACAAAAAAACGTACCAGTTGATTCAAACACATTTTATATTTGGCTTTTGAAATTTGTCTGTAACTTATATAAAAAAAATTGTTCTTATATTCTACATTTAAGAATAATGATTTATTCTCCCTACATTACAACTCAGATTTGGAGTGATATGAAAGATTCAAGGAGGATACACGTCGTGAGATTATGTTTTCAAAAAAAAAAATTATAAACTTTATTACAAATCATGTTCGACCAGATTCGGTCGCGCGAAACCTGAAATGACGACCAAATTCGGTCGCGCGAAACCTGAAATGGCAACCAAATCCGGTCAAACTGGTCGGATCGGTGGGGATAGCAAAACACCAGTTTTTTTTTTTTTTAATTGATTGGTGGGGTAAGAAAATAGGTGGGTGGGGCTAGACGGGCCCTTAACTTATTCCTATTTCAGTGTGATTTTATTTTATTTGTAGTGCTTATATGTCTTTCAATGCTTTTTAATGGAGATCGCATTTGAAAGAATATTGTTTCAATGAATGAATGTTGGCTTGATTGAATGTTATAGATGTATTGAATTGAATATTTATTTAACTGAATCTTATAAATGAATTGAAAAGAATGTTGATTTGTACGGTATTAGTTATTTCTAATATTTACAATTTTCACATGTTATTCATTAGAATAAATAGGAGCAATAGAGCTCTGTTTGAAATAAATAGTATTTGCTGTGGTTATAGAATATCGTTGCAAAAAGTACTTTGATAACAAAATCTGCTGTCTATACCTTTTTGGGGGGGCGGGCTCAATACCGTTACTGTGTCCAAAATTTTTACAACACGATCTAATGTGGCTCTACCAAACCGTCGCAAAACCATCGCAAAAACTATCTATTGAGGTTTGTGAATCCCTTCGCGACGGTTTGGGGCCCTCACAATTTTTTTTTGATAGTGTTTATAAGTCAAGTAAAAAAAAAGTATGTCATATACATTATTATGAATTATATATGTTTGCGTTACAAATGTAGGCTTAGTCCAAACCATATTAATTGTGTTTTTGATGAAGTTGTTACGTTCGTCCCTTTCCTTTTCTTTTCCTATTCTTCTTTTTTATTTTTGTTCATCATGAGTTTTTTTTTTTGTTCATCATGAGTTTTTTTTTTTGTTCATGATGAGTTTTTTTTTTTTTGAAAAAAAGTAGATCTTGCTACCGACACTTTCATTGATAATTAAAAGTGAGTTACAAGTCCGAACTGGAGATGAGAGGATATAGAGAAAAAACAATTAGAAGAACAAGAACTTGTAAAAAAAAGGACAATCATGACACAAAAACAAAATACGCGGGAGGTTTGGATGATTAATAGGCGTGGTATCTATCAATTACTCCAATAGCCTCTCCCCCCACGCAACTCTATACCACTACATCATGAGTTTGTTGTACATTCACACAACTTCATTAGTTCATACTTCCAAATTGGGTTCATGGCAACACAAGAACGTGGGTAGTGGTTACATAGTGGAGATAATCCACAACACCTATAAACATGGATGACTAGGTGTCTAGGTCTATTCTAACAGTGAGATCTAAAGCATACTGGTGGGTGTAGTAGCTGTTGAAATTCAACAAATATTCTCGTGGGTCTGGACCCAAAGATTACTGATTGATAACAAAATCGCTAAGGTTATGTGTTTGACTCTTGGTGGCTGGGTGGGCCTGGGCATTCAGGTAGATAAGTTGGGCTGGGCTAACACAGTAACACTAGTGGGCTAGTAAACGAGCTCGTCTAAGCTCGGTTTTGACTTATTTACAAATTGAACTTTAAAATTTGTTTAAGCAGGATTCGTTTATCTAATCAAACGAGCCCTTTAACTAAGCCTGAGCCGAACCCGGGCTGCTCGGCTAGTTTAACAGCCCTACAGACAGTTCATGTATATTTTAATTTTTTATAATAATAATTTCATCTAATCTAATGAGGAATATTTTTATTTGAAAATTCTCTAATTACCTTATTTTTATCAAATATAATTTTTTTTAAAGAGGTTATATCTCCTCGATGCTTTAGAGATATATGGAATGTATGAGACTGTTAATTGGAACTGCATATAATAAAGCTCTTTTTTATCGAACCGAGCTTTGATTAAGTTGTCAAGTACCTCTCACCTAACCACCACTGTGAAAGAGGTCAATGGATCACTAGGAAGCACCATTTAAAAAAAAAAACAGTGGCTCTTTTTTAAATGAGTATAAATATGAACTTCATGCTCAAATAATACATAACTTGGTTTTTCTCACACGCATTTTTTTTTTGAGAAAAGATAGATATTGCTACCGACACTTTTCATTACTAAAAGTGGTTACAAGTCCGAATTGGGGATAAGAGGATATAGAGAAAAAAACAAGAAGAAAAATGACAATCATGGCACAGAAACAAAAGACACGGGGGTTTGGATGATTAGTAGGTGTGGTATCTACCAATTACTCCAAGAGACTTCCCCCTCACGGAACTCTATGCCACTACAGGGTGATGTCCAAACAGCCTTTGGTAAAATGATTGGTGGGTGATTCTGTTTTTTAATTAAACAGAAAACTCAAACGTGTTACCAAACGAGTTTTAAGAAACATGCTTAATTAAAAAGTTGTTTACACGAGACATGATTCAATCTGGTCGTGTCTCACATATTCAGGATGACATTCGCCCACGAGGTGTATGATCGTATGTCCAGACCTAGCTAATTTCGATGAGAGGCTAGTCTAGTTGTGTCTCACCTGCTCAAGAGTGTTTGCTTGGTATTCCAATATTAGGTTCGGGTCCTTGGATGTCGGATATGGTAGCCATACTCATCTAAGCCTTGACACGTACCATCTTTTAACAGTGTGACGCTTGGCCTAGGCCCAAGAATCTCAAGAGGCCCATTTATTTGGGTGAGGGTAAGAGTGTTTAATCCCACATCGCGTAATGGGAGAAGATAGTCTGTGATTATATATGAGCACATCTGTTACACACCAAGACACATTTTAAACCCGTGAGTCCACTTAGGGGTAAAACAGACAATTTCTTAATGTGTAAGTCTGGGGTGTTACAAACACTGTGTAGATTTTCCCCTCCACAATACTAATAACAGAAAATTAAAAATTATTAAATATAGTAAAATTAAAAATTTGTTACAACTAACTCCATAGGATCCTATATGATCATCAAAATTGATAGAGATCAATTCCAATTTGTTATGATATAGATATTGCCAATTTAAAAATTACTAACAATAATAAATTCGCTAATTTGAGAGGCTAAATGAGGGAATTTGTGAAAATTAAGTATTGTTAGTTGTATAACAATTAATCCAGAATATCTCCACGATATATATCTTGATGTAAAATTTCGTGTGATTCTAAGATCGTGATCTACATAAAAAATTTGTCATACATCATACAATTTCATATGATTATGTTAATTATTATGTTTGCATAAACATGTAATGCAAGCAAATACCTCAATTCCTTGTGGTCTCCAGAGAGGAAATTAAAACCAGTTGCATCCCCTTGGCTATCATGAAGTCCTCATGAGACTTATGGAATCAGTACAAGTTTAATTGCGCCTCATTCAGCTCCTTCGAGTGCGTTTGGTTGCGCGATTGTAAAATTGATTTGGTAGGAATCTATATTTCTGCAGGAAGTTCATTGTCTTTTAGATTTAAAAAATCACAGTTTTTAAACATTCTTTATCTAAAATCTTTCTGCAGTAATCTATTACAGTAAAACTATTTGATTGTACGATTATAGAAACTGCTTCCTGTAAACGTAAAAATTATCTAATCGTGCAACCAAACGAAGTTCGTACCATGTCTAATCTAATTCCTTGGGTCATCGTTATATGAATTTTACAAGAATTTTTAGAAGAATCTTTTCTGGAAAATTTGAATTCGAATCTTTGTGTGAGCACACCATACGTCACGCCGATCCTACTTAAGATCCTCCCATTACTTTTGATACAAAAGTGGTGAAGCGTGTAACACTTTTTCTCCCCTTGACCTCTTGGCATTCCAATTATTTGGTCTTTCACCTTCCTAAATAATGGAGTGATAGCCATCAATCATCAATTTATTGCTTTGTATATTATAATCTAATCATATATAGCTAGCTAAAGATTGACCTTTAGTTGCTGCATTAATTCCCAAATATTATGTTTTCACCTATTCTGGAGGAGAGAGAGAGCCATGTGAAACCGAATACAAAAGGTGGCGTGATCAGCGGATTTAATTATACACGTGACTTGACCGGCAAAACCCCACGTTTAGGTATCTAGTTGGATGGAATATTTTATTTTAGGGTTCATTGCATTTAACTCCCTGAAAGTTAACATATATAAACAAAACTCTCATTTATACAAATTTTCATATAACTCCTTCAAAGTTGTCGATTAACACAAATACCCCCTACTATTATCTTGCTAAGTAACTACAGTGGTTAAGTTAACCCAATGTAATAAAAAAGACTAATACACCTCTCCCCCACTTTAACTTAAAATAACAAAGAAAGAGAGACTAGGTGGTCGTCCTCATCTGTCTCTCTCGACCATCACCAAATCGAAAATACTAGCTCGTTGCCAGTCTCGTCCCCATCTAGTCTCTCTCATCTTTATTTGTAAATAGTTGCATTTATGACTGGTGATTTGTCCGTCATAAATAAGCCAGAATAAAAAAAACCTCCGAAAGGACCAACCCCTTTGTAATATATGCCCTGCAAACACACCCTCCCCCCCCCCCCCCCAATAACATGGTCTTTTAAAACTCTCGTTCACTCCGACGACCTCCTCCCCTCCCGTCATTGTTACCAACGACGTCGTTCGCCTCTAGTCAACCCCCTCCGCCCCTCTCGCATGGTGGTGCCATGGAAACGGTCACAAAAGTGACCATTGGGAAGAAGAAGAATATTGAGTCATTTTGTAATTTTTTGTATAAAATGAAGGGTTACATGAATATATGAAATTAGAAAGTAGGTCATTTTGAATTTATAGAACAAATCAGGGGGTCATATGAATATTTTAATTAGCTTCCAATAATAAGGGTGTTTTCATTATAGATTTGGGTCCTTTTGAATTTATAGAACAAATTAAAAGGTTATATGAATATGTAAATTAACAGTCAATAGAATATTATCAGAGTATTCTTTTTTTTTAACGAAAAGTTAACCAAGGGGCTAAATGCTTAACCATGTCAATTTTGAGGGAGTTATATGGATATTTGCAAAAATGAGGATTTTTTTCTGGATATACGCTAAATTTCATAGGGTTATTTTAATCCTTTATTTTATATACATGGTTGTTTGACTTGTATTGGGTTGTCCTAGAAACGAGATACATACGGAATCAAAGAAATTTTGCTGGTGATTTTGACAAAAACAAATCAATCCAGCAGACAACCATGTCCATTGGAATCTAATCACATTTCATATATCCGAGGATAAAAGATTTCAATGATCATGTTCACTTAATTAGGACAAACTTAGATTATCAACCCATATAATACATTAGATGGATTTGTTTTTTTTTTTTTTTTTGATTGGTAATCAAGATTTTGTATTGCTATATAAATATGAACTTTACAAGTAACTCTTTACATCAAAAGAGAGCTACAGAACAAAAAGTTGTAGGACTCCTATCAATTCCAATGAAAAATTTACTACTTCTATCCAAATGTCACCAAAAATACCAAGTTTTCCAGCACATAGCAGACCAGTTGAATCACGTCATCCCGTCCATAATAGAGCCCTTCTTGATATCATCTGACATGAGGTTCTGCCCTGTTTGCATCATTTAATCCTACCCTGTGTGCCACAAGGTTGCAGAGGCAATGGACGCCCCCCATCAAACTGCAGGGGTTAATTTAATCCGTTGATATCCTTTCATCGATTTGTCTTCCTTTATCAATTCTTGTAGCTCAGGCCAGAACTGTCCTGAAGTGAGAAAAGTTTCGCCCCTCACTGATTGATAAGTAGCCAGCCAGTCTGCAGGAGAGTTTCCTTCACGGTGTATGTGTGTAGCCTTCCAACAGTCCATATGATCTAGAGTTTGATGGATATGACGAAGAGATCGAAAGGCAGTCCATGGTATACTACCTTTTCCATGCAGCCAAGCAATTGCAGTTGTAGAATCAGATTCGATCCATAGTTTGGTAAGTTTTAAGGAAAGACCCAAGTCAACACCTTTCTCAATTGCTTTTAACTCCAGGAGATTTATGGAGGGGAGGTCTAAACGCCCAGCAAGACCAATGAGAAATTCAGAATGCTCATTGCGTATAAGAGCCCCATATCCTCCCCTATCATCAGATAGAGATCCATCTGTGTTCAACTTAAACCAACCCTCTTGTGGAGGAGACCATAGAATAGTAGTGGTAGTGGGGACCTTCTCTTTCAGCTGCAGTCCAAATGAAACCGCAATATTTGTGTTCTCCGGGGATGCCTGTGCAAAGAAAGTTTTAGATATTGTCCTCTCGCGAATGCTAGCCTTTATGATGCATAGCAAGACTGATTTATGTTTTTTTTTCTTGAAAAAACCCTGTTGTTGCGCTCAAGCCATATGAACCAGATAGTGGTTGTGAAGACCAAGCAAGAAATCTCTTTTCGGAAGGGATCAACAAAGTGTGAATCTAACCAAGAGGGGAAAGCCACCATACTACAAGGAAGCGCTGATCGAATAAGAAGATCCCTGAAGAGGCAGGACCAGATAAACCTAGAGAAAGGACATCCCAAAAGAAGGTGATCAATATCCTCACGGGCAGAGGAACAGAGAGGGCATTCTGAATTCTGGGTAAGTCCCTTTGATAAGAGCCTAGAAAGGGTAGGCAGCTTATCAAGAGAGGCTTGCCAAGCACACAAAGAATGCTTAGGAGTTTGGATGGGCTGCCAAAGCCATTTGGACCAAGGAAATGAGGTCCCCGTGTGTCGGACTTCCTTCCATGCTTCAGGGAGACTCAGTATTCCAGTTTTGCTTGGATACCAGATGAGGATGTCCTCACCCCTTCCACCAGATTCCAGTTGTTGAATTTCCTCCCAAATTTGTTCTAAGTCCACCGGAGCACGCACCGGTTTCATCCATTTACCATTCCGCAGGAAAGCACTCACCGTAGCTTCAAGTGGTGGACCCCAATCATAAGAGATACGTCCTAACCGCTGCATCAGTGATTTGCCGTTTATCCATGGGTCATACCAGAGGTTTATAGATTTACCTTCAAAGATCACATAACGAAGTTTTGGAGCAACCCACTCTCTTGCGTGGAGAATGGCTATCCAGGTGGAGGAATGACTATTGCAGATTTTAGCATTCCATAGATTTTCCCGCTTTAGATACCTCTTCTTCATCCACCAGACCCACAATGAGGATTGATTCTTTGCAATCTCCCAAAGTCTCATACCCACAGCACCTTGAGACCAGTCTTTTATAGACTTTATGCCCAGTCCACCCTCATCAAGAGGTTTGCAAATGGTATCCCAAGCCACGTGATGGATCTTACGATCGGAGGAAATGCCCTGCCAAAGAAAATCCCTAAGAAGCTTTTCAATGTCCTTCTGAGATCGACGAGGAATACAAAAGCAGATGTCCAAAATACATGGAAAGAAGATAGCACTGTTCTAATCAATTCCAGCCTCCCCGCCTTTGACAAAGAATGACAAGTCCAGGAAGAAAGTTTTTTTCGAATTTTATCCACGAGAGAGGAGCACAAGGTGTGGGTCAAATTGCCATGGAATAAGGGAAGACCCAAGTATCGTACAGGGAGATTACAAATCTCAATTTGCAAGGTCCGAGAGAATAGCAACGATTGTAGGTCATCATGAGCAAATATCTGACTCTTAGAAGTATTTAACTGAAGGCCAGAGTGATTTGCAAATTCAAGGAACAAGTCACGGAGAGCCAATGCAGAAGATAAGCTTGTATCAGAGAAAACAAGAAGGTCATCAGCAAAAGCCAAATGAGAAATATTCAATCTACCTCGGATATAGTGGCCCACCGACCCTTCGACCACCAGCCGATTAAGGTGAGAGGATAGAGCTTGGATAACAAGAGTGAAAAGGAGTGGGGAAAGGGGATCTCCCTGTCGAAGACCACAGCTTGAGGGGAAGAAACCTTCAGGTGAGCCATTGATCAACACTGAGTAGCGAGCAGTAGAGATGCAGTCCATACAAAGATTAACCCAATGGTCATTCAGATTGCACCCTATAAGGACTTGTTTAAGAAAAGGCCATCTTATACTGTCAAAAGCTTTGCGGAGGTCGACTTTTATACATGCTCGAGACACCCCTGGCTTGCTTAGATATTTAACCAATTCATGAGCAATAAGAATGTTGTGGTGAATGCTACGACCTTTGATAAATGCAGCCTGATGATTACTTACAAGGTGGGGAAGAATAGGCCTAAGCCTCAATGCCATAACCTTAGTAATAATCTTGTACAATGTGTTACAAAGTGAGATTGGCCTATAATTATCAATTGCTTCGGCATTGGCAGATTTTGGGATTAAGGCAATGAAGGAATGACTGATCTGCCTGAGTAGTCTGCCATTACTGAAGAAGTGTTGGACTGCCAACACCAGATCATGTTGTACAATGTCCCAAAATAGTTGGAAAAAGCGAGCAGGGAACCCATCAGGACCAGGGGAGCTTAGGGGCTTCATTGCAAAGAGTGCCCTTCTAATCTCTTCAGTTGTAACAGGGGAGAGAAGTCCTAAATTTTCTTCATTCGTAATAGAACCAAATGTTGGAATAGGAGGAATGGATTTGTTGAGCACAACCGAATGAACGTTTTCTATATTTTTTTTAGCGTGTGTTTCTGTGGTATCTTGGGAAAGTGTGTTGATGTTGAAAAATGGTTTAATTCAAAGTTTGATGAGAACTCGATCATAATCACATTCACATGGACCTTAACAGCTTAACTACATACAATCCTTGTTTGTAACTTCTTTTTTTTTTGGTATTAACCCTTTTTTGATAATTTATAACTTTATATGTAGTACATATCTCCAACAAAATAAATACTTGATTAAAGAAAACATGTAACATTTTTTTTCTTTATATGTAGGTATATATATAAATTTAATGAAGCACATACAATATTTTTTAATAAAAATACATATTTCATTACATAGAGTAGATATTTATAAAAAATCCGGGACTGCAAGTAGGGTTGCTTTTTGTATTTGTTTTTTTGTTTTTTTATAAATCTCCTTAGGAGTGTCACTGACACTGTCCTAATCAGTAATGTAATATATATTATATATAAGATTTCTCTTACAAGTTGTTATGGTCCAATTGTTGACTGGTTTTCTTAATATTTTGCTCACATATGTTATATGTAGGATACCCCACACGTATGTCGTGAAACATAAGCCAGCCCCTCTCGGCATCTAATATACAGCTGCGTTTATGTTGGCAAAAGAAACCCGCACTTGTTATAATTATATAATATAATTATAATAAACGCAGATTGGATGAATACAATCAATATGATACTGTCGAGGGCTGTTGCTTCCAGAGACCTCCAAAGTCATGTGGGAAAGGAAGACAGATAACATCCCCTCTGTTGAGGTTTGAAAGGGATCGCTCTACCAAAATGATTCTCACTTATATAGACCATATAAAAATGTGATTAAATATCACTTTGTACATACCATACATAATTCATGATTAAACTAACCCAACAATATCACTTGTGGACCATTCTAAACAGATCCGCGCACCTTATCAGTCATACATAAGATTTTGTGTCTTGTTGAGATCTGTTGCTGAGGTGTTGGAGATATACAGCTCATGCATCAAATCAACATCCGAGCCCGCGGTCACATTTTCTTATTCAGTCAATTATATTGTGTTTATACGGGGAAATATTTCAATATCTTGTATAGGCATAAATTAGAATTAATTTGATTTCAATAAATGTGGCAATGTCACTCGACATAGCGTGGTACCCACCAGAAGACTTGCATTTCTAGAAGCCACTCATTTAGGATATATATATATATATATATACACCTGAGTGATAGCGTGCGGTCGTGCGTCGTCCGATCGCGAGTCCATCGCATCCAACGATCGACGTGAATCGCACCCGACCGTCTGATGCGATGGACCCGTGATCGACGGCCCGTGGTCGACGCCGCACAACCGCACCTAATCACTCATATATATATATATATATATATATATATATATATATATATATATATAGGGAGCCGATTACATGCGGTCGTGCGGTCGGTGCGGTCGCGATCATGGGCCGTCGATCACGGGTCCATCGCATCGGACGGTCAGGTGCGAATCACGTCGACCGTTGGATGCGATGGGCCCGCGATCGAACGGCTCACGTTGCGGCCGCACCCGCTGTTCGCCGCACCTAATCGCTCGCGTGTGTATATATATATATATATATACACGGGGGCGATTACGTGTGGCGTCGATCACGGCTGTTCGATCGCGGGTCCATCGCATCCAATGGTCGACGTGAATCGCACCCAATCGTCCGATGCGATGGACCCGTGATCGACGCCGAACCCGCCGCACGCCGCACGTAATCGGTCCCATATATATATATATATCCACCCATGATAACCGAACATTAAGTTGTTTTCAAGTGAATGACATCGTATTAAATACTTGATCTTCTTTCACCCTTACGAATAGGGGTGGTAAACGAGTCGAACGAGTCAAGCTTTGACCTGCTCAGGCTCGGCTCGTTTAGCAGCAGGTTCTGCTCGGGCTCAGCTCGACTCGGAATCGAACTTCATTTCGTGTTCAAGCTCGACTTGTTGGGCTCGTGAAAAACTCGGCTCGGCTCGTTTGTTAAATAAATCAAGCCGAAGCTCGAATCAAGGCTCGGCTCGAGCTACTTTAACTAAAAAAACATTGTTTAGCATTTGAAAGGTCACATTTCACAAATCACAACATCTTATACATGTGAAAATAACATAAGCTCGGACTCGGGCTCGGCTCGTTTCCCTTTTTTCTATTAAGTAAACGAGCTCGTCCAGACTCAGGCTTGGCTCTGCTCGGGCTCGGCTCGTTTACAAACCGAGCTTTAAAAATTATTCAAGCTCGGCTCGTTTATCTAATCGAATGAGCCTTAACGAACTTTAACCGAACTGAACCCGAGCTGCTCGACTCGTTATTAAGTCCTACTTACGAAGGCATTAATGATATGAACATCCCTTTTGATGTTAAAAAGAAAAAATCAATAAAATCGATATATCGTGAAAATACAATTTTTAAATGCAAGTTAATTGTAAACAATAAGAGAGGTCGGAGCAAACTTAAGTCAAAATATGGCTTACATTTTAGATTTAATTTGAATGAATGAAAACTCAAAAAATATTGTAGCATAGCTTTTGTTCCAAAGATACAAAAAAAGAAAGAAAGAAATTAAAGATAGTATTTTGGAAAGCTAGGGAAAAAGGGTTATTATTGGAGAGGTAATCTATTATTATATAAAAAAAATGTTTAAGGGCCTGTTTGGATAGAGACATATGTTTTTTTGGGGTTTATACCTATTCCAGTAATTGTTGGTTTATCAATGGAATAAGAGATTTTGTGTTTGATTGTGTTTTCAGTTATTTTCATTGGAAAACGTAATGATAAATGTTGGAGTGTTTGGTTGATGAAGAATAAGATGAGAATAAGGCGTAAGAAGTTGATTTGACATATGAGCCACATTGATGTATAAGAAATGATGACAGATGATTTAATGTGATGATATGTGATTGATAGGTGAGTCCCCTTATTCTAGTGGAGAATAACACAATTTCATGGGTGGACTTATAATACAAATACCATTTTATTCTCTCCTTATTCCGCATAGCTATACCCCTTTATTATGTCTATCCAAACACCATTTTAGCCTTATTCTCCTCAATTCCTCCCCTATTCCACCCCTATTCCGCTAGCCAAACAGGGCCTAAAGGTATGGTACATTTTATTTTAATAAAAAATCCATATAACGTTCTGTAAACTGACTGAAATCTATATAATCTACTGACTTTTTTTAAAATCCATATAACCCCTTGAAAATGCCTAATAAATTCAAATAACCCCCTGAATAAAATTTATGTTTACAGATGATGAATATTTTATTAATATTATGTTTAGTTAACTCTGGTGGAAAACACAGCATACCAAAAAACCTTATAATGTGTTAAAATATGAAAAATCTTATATAAATAATGATTTTATTCATCTGGATAGAGTTTTATAATATATCCAGAGAGAGTAAATTAAAATCGTCATTTTTATATGATTTTTCACATTTTTAACATATTGTAGGGTTCTTTTTTAGTATACTATGTTTTCTATTAGGGTTAACTAAACATAATATTTACAAAATATTTATCATCTATTAATAAAATTTTTATTCAAGGGATTATTTAAATTTAGTAGATGTTTTCAAATGATTATATGAGTTTTAAAAAAAAATCAGAGGGTTATATTGATTTCAGTCATATTTCAGGGGTTGTATGAATTTTTCCCTTTGTTATATCAGGTGTTGAAAAAGAAAAGCAAGGGAAGCGGTAGTGTAAAAGTAAAACGATATGACTAATTTAGGTATCGTCTTTGCTTTTTAGTGGAAGGTTAAGTTGGTCAGCAGCAGTCCTCTTAGGTTTGGTTTTTGACAAAATTAATTTAAGTTTGGACAGCCTTTTGAATTGTACGTAGTCTTTGTCCATTGGTCACAGCTGGTTGGAGGGAGACGCGCATGGGATTGGTTTGGGTTTAAAGAGTCTTCCCTGAAATAACGGACGAAATAACTTTGTTGTGGAACAAGAAAACTTTGTTAATTGTGGAATAAGAAGAGGTGAAAAAAAAGAGAAGACCTCCATTGTTATTTCAATCATAAGACACAGTGAAAATGATTGTGATAGGTCTAATGTATTTGTAGCTATCCAATCTTCTTATTTTGTTATGATTAAATTAATACTATTTTTTTAAAATGTATTTAAAATAGAATTTGAGCTTGATAAAGAGCTGTATGTAACATTATCTTTTATATACGTATGCATAAATGTAAACTTATTAATTATATAATATTTTTTTGAGAAGTAATGTAAAATTTAATTTAATTTCTTTATCACCATGAAAAGATTTCCAACATGAGAGGTGAGATCTGATCAAAGAGAACCATTACATGAAATTATATTATATATTCTTCCAACGAAGAGAATGATAGGCGTGAGAGGAAATATACTGTGCACGGATGACTACAAGTATTGCAAAAAGTAGCTAGCAGAGCAGTTGATTAATGTTTTTTTGGATCAGAAGGAACCCAACTTTAATTTTTTCTTAATAGTTAATTAGTTTTCAAACTTCAAACAATGCACTACTTTTTATTGAACTCCTTGAGTAGATCTCAAGGCAGGAGAAATATAGATTACATACATACAGGTACATAAGCCCTCACATTCAGCAGAAGTTCCCTCCAAAAAAAAAAAAGAAAGAAAATACAGATAACTAAAAAGAAAAGAAAAAGCCTTCTGACAAGGCAAGGTCTTCAACATCTCCAAATAAAAAATTACACCATTTGATTTTTTTTTTGACATCTCAAAGCGCCTTGGGATGAATCAGATAAAAAGTAAGGGAAAAGGAGCTTGTTCGCCTCTGTAAAATTTCAAACCCCTCAAAAAGAAAATTAGATCCCTTTTTTCTCTATCAGAAAAAATGCATATCCAATGAGTAAGAAAACCATGGCTAACTAAGTTAACCAGGCCAAAAAATGGTTTGGAAATGCAAAAAACCAGGCAGCAAAACAAGCATAAAAAATGGTGAATTCTGGGTGGGGGATTGATGTTTCCGGTCCTTTTTGTTTTCTTCTTCAACTCTAAAAGGAAGTGATCAAGTGGGAGGGCAAAACGAACAGGAATGGATACCTGGAGATCAGAACCCCTCCAACTTGCTTCTAAAAAAAAAAAGAGGACAAAAGAAGGGAACGAGCTAGCTTATGATAGTGGGAATGGATTGGCGAAAAGGGAAAAAAGACAACGATCGAGGAAATTAAGAAAACCACCACACCAATGTATATATATAGTCATATATGCTTAGGATGAACTGCGAGCTGTGTGTTTGGCTGCTGCTTCTTCACATGAACATTGTGAAAGCTGAGTGTAGATTCTTCACTAGTTCCTTCACCGTCATCGAGAATTCATCTTCAATCTGCATGATCGAGTAACAATGAAGATTAAATAAATGAATAGGCAAATGGTGGGAATGAATGAATGAATGCAAATTCAAGTACCAGCGCAATGACTGTAATGTCGAGGATGGAACCACCGAAGGGGGAAACGCTGGTGTTAATAATGGAGATATTGAGTTTCTCAATCTCAGCGAGCACCTTGACCAGGACTCCCTTACGCCTCTCACAGTGGATGCGTATGAGGACATTCTTATCGGAGATCCTTGCCTCGATCTCCGGAAGAGCTTCCTCGCCCTCTTTAGAGGTGTCATCAACCGACGACAGCTGAGACTTCCTGATGAACACCATGGACTCAACCGTCTTCTTCTCTGTCTGTTCTTCCAGCGTCTTTACCTTCTCTTGAAGTTGCTTCACATACTTAATAGCATCACCTAGAACGGACGCTTTGTCCATCTGTGCATGAGAACCAGATGGTTTAATTTAGATCGATCAATCGAGAGGCCGGCTGGAATGAATGGAAATATATATATACCTTCTTGAGGCCAGGGACGACCGCAGATAGAGCAATGAAACGTTGACTGAGCTTCTCCCTCCGCTTCCTCTCGGCCAAAATGTGATCTTGAGCATGGGCAGGAGTTGGCCTTGAGACCCTCTTGGTTTTATGTCCAGCCACCATGGCTTCGTAATTCTGATTATCGTGGGACACCAGAATCGTCCCAAACTCATTGTGAATGATGTTTCCATACAATGGATGGTGAGTAGGAGATGCCTGCTGGTTGCCGAAGGAGAGGTAGCTTGGGGAAGAAGAGACATCTTGCACTGACGACACGGCCGAGACGGGTTTGGTGGTGCAGGAGCTCAGGCTGTTGGCCTTTGTAAGCTTTGAGGGGCAATCGGATGAGGAGAATTCCTTTGCACCTCGCTTGCAGCTTAAGGTGTTTGTCCGGCTGGGAACGAGATAAGAGAAGCAGCTCTCTGAAGAGGAGTAGTGGAGGTCATCTCCAAGTGCCGCCGCGATTTGTTCATTCTGCAACCTCATATCACACTGCTGGATGAAGTGGGGATCCTCGATTCCCTACATGCCCAAATTAATATTCAAATTAAAATACCATCCATCTCACTCACATTCAGTGATTGCAACTACCAGTACTGACGATTGAAGAAGAGAGGTCGTCTAGAGGAAGATAATCCAAAGGATATGTATATATATCATGAACTTACCAATTCCGTAAACCAAGGAACTGATGTTATCTCCATGTATAGATGCCGATCTGGATCACCCCCTTTCTGTTAACGCCAAGGGGACAGATCTGTCAGCACATATATATAATCAACCTTAAATTAAATCTGTTGAGCACGTTATAACAAAGATAATAAATAGGAAAGTTGTACATAATCAATCTTCTCACCTTCTTATAAACAAGAATCGAATTAAAAGGGGATGAAATCCGACGGTCTTCTCCTCTTAACTTTTTCTGATTCAATTCCCTTGATGCTTTTGCGAGGGGCGGAAAAAAAGTCAACGTACTATTCTGGCCGTCAGAGATCTGAACGTCACAAAAAAAAAAAAAAATCCAATTCACATCAAACAGTCATGATGACAAATTGCTGAAGGCATTGAAAGCTCAATTAAACATATATATATACACACATAATTATTTGAGAAGTTCCCAAGAGATGGGGGCCGGGGAGAGAAATTGGAGAAGAGACTTATTACATTATATTTGGGAGGTGCGGGGTCTCCCAAGAAAAAAGGAATAGCCCTCTTGCTCCAAACTCCTCAACCGGCCGCTTTTTATATCCGCTGCTTCCTTCAATTCAACGCGGGGAAACGCGTCACGTGTTTAATTTATCTCCTCTTAATTATTAATTATTCAATAACATCACTTCATATGTTTGTTGAGCTCCATTTCATTGTTTATTATCTCTAGTGATCATCAATCATAGAATACTTTGTTTTGCAGGTAGGCTAGAAATGACAACATCTTCCCATTATTTATATGTTATTAAACATAGTCATCATCAATATAATTGATCCGAGTACAGATGAGAAGAAGCTTCTTCCTTCTTTTCCTCCTCAACATCATTATATATTATTAGTATTATTATTCTCCATTCAAATTTGTCGTTTCATTTAATTTCTTTGTATAAAGTCAAGGATTACAGGATCCTGAACCGGGTGCTAAAACTATAATTGAGCCAACTTCATATATATGCCCAACCCATGTATTCGTTAAACAGTGGGAGGTATGGCTTAGGTGGACAGTCCACGTGTATTTACAATTAATAACCCAGCTGGCTTAGATTAGTTGTCCTTTTAAAAAAAATATAATGCATATGACTATGTGCTGAAACATGGAGTGCTTGGCAGAAGTGCCATCAACAGTAACCTGCTCTGTACCTTGTCAAATTGAAGTGAGCAGGACTGCCAGATAAGTGATCGATGTTCTTTTTTTTTTCTCTCCTCCTTTCAGTCATATAATGAACGAGTTATGACTTATGAGAGCATGTTTAGATGAGTTAGTTATAAAAAATTAATCATTCCAAGACTCTGGAATTCGAACCAGGCTATATATATAGCCGATGGAAGATATAATACCCTGCTTTGACTTCCCTTTTCTCTCTTTCTATTTTGATTTTTTTTTAAATTTTTTTAGGTAGCGTTTGATAACGCGATTGCAAAACTGATTTTCTGCAATCGCTAGGTTTAAAACTGAGTCTGTAGGAAGCTGTATCCCCTCAGTTTTCTCAAATCGCAGCTTTTAAATACTATTTGCTTGAAATCTGTTTGCAAGAAGCTGCGATTACAAAATTATTTAGTTGCACGATTGTAGAACCAGCTTCCGAACCAGTTTCCTATAATCACAAAAGCTGTGTAATCGCGCAACCAAACACTACCTTAGAGGAACTAGATATTTAATATAATTAGTTATTCACCCTCCAACAAAAGTTTTCAACAGAGACAAGATAATTTGGAATCAGATCATTTGTGACTAATTACAAGGAGTTCCATGAGGTTAGCCAATGAGAATGCACCACGTACCTTATATAAAATATATTTGTTTATAATGCGTTCAATTTAGGTAGTGCATTCTCATTGGCTAACTACAAGAAACTCCCTATTATTAGCCATAGGTGATCCGATCCTAGATAATTCGAACTTATACTTCATGGTTAGAAGACTTTATTTATAAAAGGATAGCTTAATCATTTTTTTATTTATTATTTTCCTGTTTCTTTTTTATTTTCTAGTCCCTATATAGATTTTATTCTCAATTCTTCTTTTGTATTTATAAATAAGGTTTTTGTTTTCCTCTAGTAAATAAATAATATCTATTTCTTTAATCTAACATGCTACGAGAGCTTCTACTTAAAAAAGTTTGATCCATAAAACTTTCACTTCATGTTCCCCTGATTCGATGTAGGATGCAATTTTTGAAACCATAGCATTCTGTATTGTTTATTTGAATCTTTAGCCACCTTGGAGGGTTTTGAGAAGTCTTTATATGTATTTTTCATAAGTTTTTATTCACTACGTACCTAACACATATCTCACATATATGCTTCGACGTAAGTTTCTTCACTCCTCGAGTACTTTGTTTGACATCTTCCATCTGTGTCATGTGCATTTTTGTGTGTTTGTATTCTATGCTAGATTTATTTAGAGGCCTACATACTCGTATGCTTTTTTGATCGGGCATGTCATTACGCCATGATCGGCCCTGAAAATTGAATTTTTGGAATAAGCCTTAAATGAAATTTTAAAATGGGTCCTATACATTATTAGAAGAAAAAATCTACATTGTTTTAATCTTGCATACTATCAATATTACTAAATAGATGCACAATATTATATAATTAGTTAAATTAAAATATTGTACAATATTACATGCACTTATAAAAAATAAATAAAAAAATTTAAAATTGAAATGTCTAATGGATTATGGATGAAGAGATTTAGGGAAAAGAGAAATTTTAAGCTTAGTTTCGGAAATATCAAACAGATTGAGAAAGTTTGTTGTGAATGTTTATTTAAAGTAGCATATCTTTCTGAATAAATGATTTTTCAAAGGCCTTTGTCGGGTGGGGGCCCTAGACAATTATCTTAGTGGCCTTGCCCCATTACCGGTTATGATGTGCGCTTCTTGTGTTCTTTTTGCGCATCTACACGCTATATACCCTTTGTGTTAACTTATGTCCCCATTCTCCCATAGACATGTTCACGTGCCCCTTTCAGGCAAGAACTCGGATTTGTTCGAGTTAGAGAAAAATAACAATGTTATCATATGTCCATTCATGAAAGCTGGGGATAAGTTAGATAAAAGGGGGTCAGCCAATTTGTGGCACACTCGGTTTATTTGTTTTTTTTCATTTTGTTTCATGTAAATCATGTGTATTTGTATAAATTTTATAGCAATACACCTTTTGATTATCAATAAAAAAAAAATCTAGCAACAGTCATCTTGCATCCCCGCACGCACAATTGGGTCCCTGTATGCTTAGTGATGTCTTTGTCTTCAACAATGTTTGCATCCACGTATGCGCATCTATATCTTGCATGTGATTTTCTATTTTCTACCAGCGTTAGTTCTTTTTAATGTCTCTTTTATTACTCTTTAGCGCATTACATCTCTATTTGATGAACTTTAGGTTGTTTTTCTTGAAGTAGTGTGTAGGCATGCGTCATAATTTTATAAATTACGCAAGCATGTCTAAAATAAAGTATAAAGAAAGTATAACATTGGTAAAAGAGATATCTGTCAACCATGAAAAAATATTGTGCTCGACTTACTCTTCTATCACAATTTTACCTCCAATATACAACATTTTACTTACCCTGCGCAAGCATGTCCTCAATACTTGATCTAATTTACTAATGAATCCCAAATTTAGATTGATCATCTTTAGTTAACATCTCCATAAATTGGGTCTGTTTATATACTCATGACATCATCCATGAGTTGATTGGCTTTGCATGCTCACACAAGCATGAGTTTTCAATTTGATTTTTCAGCATCTTGAGCATCTCTCTTCCTCATTTTTTTGAATTCCTTGGTTGTTTTTTTACTTGCATGTCCAAACATAATATTTTTTCAGTTTCATCTGGCTAATTATCATCAGCTTTGCATTTTTTTAGACATATGTACTAACACTAAACACACTTTGTCATTAACGTCTGTAATTTTTTTGGGGATTTTTAGTTTTAAGTCCTCGTAAACTATAGGATTTAGCTATCGATCCTTCACTTCTTCATATTTAAGTTTTAGTCCCTACATTTAAATGATGTGTTCCTTTTAGTCCCTGGAAGAGACCTATTCTTAAATTATTTAGTTTATTTTTTAGTTCCTGTGAGGGACTTATTCCTAAATTATCATTTAAATGTAGGGATTAAAACCTAAATATGAATAAGTGAGGGATTGATCGCTAAATCCTATAGTTTACGGGGACTTAAAATTAAAAATCCATTTATTTTACATTGGAATAGCCGTATATTGGGATATTGGATATTTAATTTTTTTAAAAAAAACTAAATTATAGATATTATGTAACAGTAATAACTTTTTTTATTTTTTTTCTAGTCATTACAATTTATTTCTCTTCACTACCAGGATTTCTAGTTTGATATTTTACTCGTTTTTACATTTTGTATATGTATTGTCACGTAAGGTAATGCTCGTACGTTCCATATCAATAGCATTATAATATCTAGGAAATAAAAAATTAGTAGACGTCAATATGCCTTTTTAAAAAAAAAAAAAAAATTCCAGCGAGTTCTGAGAAGATAAGAAATGCACATAGTAACATTGTTACGTAATACATACCTATACCAAAGCCCCGTCTACCCTTCCTTCTCAAAGACATTGTTATATCACGTGATACAGACATAACGAAGTTCCTTCCTTCTCATAAGAAAAACAATGAAAATACAGGAAAAATAAACGTTTAGCCCATACAACAAGGCCTTCCACATCGCTCTTAAAGAACGGATGTAGTGCATCTCATCTATCCCTTGGTGCATATATATGAACTAAAGGTAGGGTACAACATGGCCAAAAACTACAAATTAAGGAAGAGCAGGAAGTGAGAAGTGAGAGGGTGGTGGGATATATTAATATGGAGCTAGGAAAGGGAGAGAAGGGGAGATTCCAATTAAGCTAATTAACATGCCTTCTATATACTGAATAGAAAGGAATTAAAATAAATTAACCCTATATATAAGAACACGCATGACCAAGGGATGTATAAATTGAGGTGCTGGGATATATAGATGTGAAAAAGGCTAATTAAGAAAGGAGACAACATTAATTGAGTTCCAATCTATACAAATCTCCCGTGGCATTGCGGCTAGCTCTGTTTCTTCACATGAACTGGATGAAAGCCGAGTACAGAGCCTTCACAAGCTCCTTAACTGTCATGGAGAATTCTTCGTCCATCTGTTGACAATCAACGTGAACAAAAGTTTCTACGTTAGCGGAAATTATTAACGCGTACATATATTTTTGTTAACAATTCCATTCAAATGAATAATTGGTGCAAATCTTAACTGAAATTAATGGGAGAAGATGCTAGCTATTCAACACTATATATATGTATATATATATATACACACGGGAGTTATTGCGTGCGGCGAACGGCGGGTGCGGCAGCGATTACGGGCCGTCGATCACGGGTCCATCGCATCGGACGGTCGGGTGCGATTCACGTCGACCGTCGGATGCGATGGACCCGCGATCGAACGGCCCACGTCGCGGCCGCACCCGCCGTTCGCCGCACGTAATAATTTTCATATATATATATATATATATAAGGACCCGATATGGTGCGGCGTGCGGACGGGTGCGGCGTTGATCACGGGCCGTCGATCACGGGTCCATCACATCGGACGGTCGGGTGCGATTCACGTCGACCGTTGGATGCGATGGACCCGCGATCGGACAGCCCGTGGTCGACGTCGCACCCGTCCGCACACCGCACCTAATCGTTTCACTATATATATATATATATATATATATATATATATATATATATATACACACACACACACACACACACGCTTGCGATTAGGTGCGGCGAACGGCGAGTGCGGCCGCGACGTGGGCCGTTCGATAATGGGTCCATCGATCCGGGGTCGATGTGAATCGTACCCGACCGTCCGATGCGATGGACCCGTGATCGACGGCCCATAATTGCTGTCGCACCCGCTGTTCGCCACATCTAATCGGTTATATATATATATATATATATATATATATATATATATATATATATATATATATATATATATATATATACAGTTCCGATTAGGTGCGGTGTGTGGTCGGTGCGGTGTGCGACGTGGGCCGTCCGATCGCGGGTCCATCGCATCCAACGGTCGACGTGATTCGCACCCGACCGTCCAATGCGATGGACTTGTGACCGATGGCCCGTGATCGCGCACCGCACCGATCGCACACCGCACGTAATCGCGACTATATATATATATATATATATATATATATATATATATAGGGACGTGATTACGTGCGGCGAACGGCAGGTGCGGCAGCGATCACGGGGCCATCGCATCGAACGGTCGGGGGCGATTCATCTCGACCGTTGGATGCGATGGACCCGCGATCGAACGGCCCACGTCGCGACCGCACCTGTCGTTCGCCGCATGCAGTCATTTTCATATATATATATATATATATATATAAAGTCAGGACTTATAAATAAATAAAAAAGGTCTGACAAATTAATTAAGAAGTGTCAATTACCTGAGCAATTACTGTTATGTCATAGACAAAACCCCCAAAGGGCATGACACTAGTGTTGATGACAGTGAGATGAAACTTCTCAATCTCCCCAAGCGCCTTCACTAGGACTCCCTTTCGCTTCTCACAGTGAATCCTTATGAGGACGTTCTTGTCGGAGAGCCTTGCCTCAATTTCAGGCAGAGCCTCATTGGATTTCCCATCAAAGTTTTCATCAGACAAAGAGATGTCATCTTCCATGGAGAGCTGGGACTTCTTCACGAAGACCACCGACTCCACTGTTTTCTTCAGAGTCTGTTCCTCGAGTACCTTCATCTTTTCTTGCAGTTGCTTCACATACTTGATGGCGTCACCCAGTACGGAAGCCTTGTCCATCTGCCCCAGGAATTATTAATCCTTTTTAGACATGCACGAAAATCTTCATCTGTCCAATGTTTATATATTTATTCCAACTGACATGGTTGAAATTAATATATGGTTGTTGGAGCTACAACTTTTAAGAAGCAGGTTCATGCTTGGATGGCGGACCTACTTCATGATTGCGTACTCCATTAGATAGATATGGATCTGTTTTGATCCGGCAAATGCTGGGCCATTGTAGGAATTGAAGAAGGTTTTTTTTTTTTTTTTTTTGCTTCCATTGATTCATTTGTAAAATAAAATAAAATAAAAATTCTGTAAATTAAGTTTTCCTTCACACAACTTTTAGATATAAGTTTGAGTGGTTCAACCGAAGTAGGGCAGCAAAGATTCTTGTCCTAAGATAAAAGCAAAGACAGATGAAACAATAATTAAAATGATGAGTGATCTTCTCCATCTAGGTCAATTCCGAGTTGTCATGGAAGTATATAGTTTCATATTTCATGCCAATACGTACTTGTGTATATATACATGAAGAAAACAAAAAGAACTGTTTTCTAGGTTATAATATATATATATATATATATATATATATACACCTCGCTACTGTTATGATAACTGCATTTTTGACAATAAACCCAAGTAGCTAGATGGAACTTGAATTATTCAGAGGAAATTAATTAAGCTTGTCTATGCGTTTCAGATCATATAAAAAATTAGGGAAGACATGATATTATATGTATATACCTTCTTGAGGCCTGGGATGATGGCTGAAAGAGCGATGAATCTCTGGCTTAGCTTCTCCCTCCGCTTCCTCTCGGCGATTATGTGGTCCTGAGTATGAGTTGAAGGAGGCCTGTTGTTAATCGGGCTGACCTTCTTGGATTCATGGCCGGACACCATGGAATCATAACCCTGATGATGATTCACTAAAGAGCCATGGCCGTAGAGAAAGTCCATCTCATCCTTTGGTTTGAAAGCCGATCCCCCTCCGATTGGGTTGCTGTACAGCTGACGTGGGCCGGTGGGGGAGCCCTGCTGGTTCCCAAAAGAAAGGAAGCTAGGGGATGAAGATGCGACGTCATGCACTGAGACGTGGTCGGCAGAGCAGGAGCTCCAGCTGTTGTTCTTAATCATCTTTGATGGCCTATCGACCACTAGAACCCCACCTCCTCTTGCTTCCCCAGAGTTTGAGGTCCTATTGGGATCAAAGGACGATGGCTGGTAAGAGTAGCAGCTCTCGGATGAGAAAGAGTGGTTGTGGAGATCTTCTCCGAGAGCTGCTATTATCTGTTCATTCAGCGACCCCCCGTCGCATCGCTGCTCCAGAGACTGCTCCTCCATTCCCTGCATGCATGCGAGCGTCACCACCACCCAATATTGATTAATCAACTAGCTGATCGATCAGAATATAAAAAGAGCTAAAACGAGAGAGAGAGAGAGAGACAATGGACATACCAGTTCTGACAACCAGTGAGTTGATGATATTTCCATGATCTGAACAGACACCAAATTAATTAACGAAACGCTACTGGTATCTCTCTGTTTTTATCTGTGCCTAAAACCACATCAAAATCAAAGATAAAGTGAAACCAATTAAAAGGATCGGAGGATTAATTGAAGTTAAAGAGATCGAATGCAAATCCTTAAAGCGAGAAGATCGAGATGAACTCATTCAGACAAACAGGATCGGTAGGAGGACAATGGAAAAGAACACGATATATGTATAGATGTACATGCAAACTTTAACCTAATTAATATTATCATAGACCAAAAAAACAAAAATGAAATCAGAGAAGAAATTAACATAAACAAAAACTACATATGAGAAGAAACTATATACAGAGAGAGGGAGGTGGGAAGGGATCAAGAAACTAATATTGATTGTTACCTTCTAGGGAAGAAAGGATGTATATAAGTGTGGTGATCGATCTGGAATTATTATTTGCCTTTTGTTCTCGTTGCAGAAAAGATAAAAACTGATTCAAGTCTGTCTCAAGACTCAAAGCATGGTTGTTTATGATTACTAAAGGAAGCAGAGACAGAGAGCTCCGTTCCGCTGTTTAGGATGGCGCGCGATTACCAATGATAGAGAGGACTCCGATCCCTCACCACCACTTTTGTGTGTGAATTTATATTGCAGGTTCACAACCCTTCAGTCCACACGTGTAAATGGAATACCATCCACTTCGCCCCCCCCCCCCCCCTCTCTCTCTCTCTCTCTCTCTCGGATCTCTTGACAGAGAAGATTGGATTTTCTGCGTACCTTTGTATTCTCTGAAAAACATTTACCCCCGTTTGGATAGCGGAATTGAGTTATTCTGGATATATAACTACGCCAGTATAGATAACAAATCTACAAGAATAAAAGATTTTCTGTTTGGTTGTATTTTTTTTATTCTCATTGGAAAACGTAAGAATAAAGGTTGAGTTGTTTGTTTGATAAAGAATAACATATAAATAAAGTGTAAAAAAGTTGATTTGACATTTGATGTATAAGAGGTGTTGATATGTGATTTGATGTGATGAGGTGTAAAAAGTTGATTTAACATATGAGCCCATGAGAATTGATAAGACGAGTATATCTTATCATAGGGGTTGCTTAGAATTGTTATACTTTCTTATACTCGTTTAAACTGGCTTAGTAATACCAAGTTATACCCTTTAAACAAACAACTATTTTTCTTATTCATTCTTATACCACCCTTATACTCCTTTATTCCGTTACACAAACGGGGGCTTAGAGTTTTCCTACTCCGAAGGGGGGACCATGTCACGTGTGGAAATTATTGACACCCTTTTATATTATGATTATATCTAAGGTTATTGTTAGTACGTAATGCTCGCTTGTTATTTTGATCAGTGTTGAATTACTTTATCCCCACAATATACTCAGCGGTAGAAATGGTAAACGTTTTGCATATACATTCGTTTGTCCTTTTCATTTGATATTTATAATGATAATGGTACCATGATTTTTAAAAGGCAACAAGTAATAAAGATATTTATTTTAAAAACAAGGACCGAATATTTAAGAACGGATCCGTATGTAAAGGGAAGGTGAGGATACGGTGTCTTTCAACATCGGAGCTGATGACCGAACCATCAGATTCACTCATCGATCTGCCACACATAGATCTCGCTCTCTCTCTCTCTCTGTTTTTTTTTTTATTTTTTATGCATGAACCTTTTTTTTGCTTCACCCTGTAAATATTGGTTCGGCCCAGTTCTATTTCTATATTTATTCTTACCTTTTGTTATATGCTAGCACAGACTTTTGTTTATACCTCTGAATGTATACTGTTTGGGTGCACACACTATATTTTTTTTCATCACCCTTCGATATAATGATAACAATAATACTTGTTTAAGACAAGCTGGGAGAGAGAGAGAGAGAGAGAGGGAGGGAGAGAAGTAAATATGAAATGTGGTTTCATTATCCCACAATGTTGTCCAACATGTGGCCGGCCAAGAATCTCTAGTAACCGGACATTTGTAAGTTTAATTTTGACAATAACGAATGGGGGAATGGCAGAAAAAGGAGACCCTCTCGGAGGACTTTGAATGCTGACTTATTCGATATTGCTATGTATTCATAGGATTTGGGTCTTTAGCCTCAGCAATGCTCTGACTAACGATTCGTCTATTACAAACGACGGACTTGCAATAACACGTTTTTTTATTTTTCGTTCAATATTTCATCATGACATTTTTGCTTTTTCATTTTTTCCCCAGTATATACTAGATTAACTGAGTACATATTTTCTTTTTAAAAAATCTAAAAAAAGAATGTGTACATATTTATAAAAATTATATCTTTAAAAAACTTTTTACTAAGATGCGTTTGGTTGCGCGATTGTAAAATTGATTCTGTAGGAATTTGTGATTGCAAAATTGATTCTGCAGGAAGCTCACTTTATCAGCTTTTTGAAATCGCAGCTTTTGGACATTATTTGCCTGCAATCATTGGATTTAAAACTGCGATCGCAAAACTGTTTGGTTGCACGATTATAAACGCAACTTTCTTCAATTGCAATCGCGCAACCAAACACACCCTAAGAAATGTTTATTTCCATTGCTTTCTTTTCAATAAAAAAACATTTAACCCCTGTTTGGATATGGAATAGCTCATGGAATAAGTGAGAATAAAACTAAATATATATTTTTTGTTGTTTGGATGTAAGAAATGTCAGAATAAACTAGTATAAAATAGTATATGGATTTCAATTAACTCTTGAAATTAAAGTTATTCCAAGTTATTCCACTCAAAGAATCTGGGCCCACTGTCAAATCAGTTGTCATCACCACGTATAAATCATATGTTAAATCAATTATCATTATATTTTTATTTTTATAAATATTTATCCACACTGTATTCACATTATACCCAAACAATAAATTTTTTATTATTACATTTTTCAATGAGCATAATTCAAACACAAAATCACTTTATCCTTATTTATAATCACTTATGTCGGAATAACTGTATACCCAAGAATAAGCCATTTTCTGTATCTAAACCAGGGATTAACGAAGACCCAAGTTGGTGATGTGGTTAAATGCACTTGACATAACAATTAATAGAAAAACTTAATTTAATCTTTATTCTGATATTTAATTTGTTATTTTTGAGAAGTCGAGCTTAATGATCATCCATCTCCCTGTCTCGATGGGAGGCAGAGATGCACTCCTGAACCACCATGAAAACATCGTGTAGGATCCACATTGGAATAAATGCCGACAACCGCGGATCCTTCGACGACTTATGGATGACGGGTAAACAAATGAGGTAGAAGAGGGACAGAAATGCTACCAGGAAGATCACTTAGTCATACATCTCTATCGTGGTGTGAACCATTTGATTTGCTTGTATATTCCCGAACACAAACATATATATGAAGAATGGGAGTCAACACTGACTTATATAAAAAATTGGAGGATTGTGTGTGATAAGGCAAATAAAGTCTTGTATGTCAGATGAGAGGGGATCAGGATTGAGGAATAGTCTTTAGTATTGATTGTTAATTTTGTTTGATTTTTTTGTATATACTTCTTCTATCTTTTATTGCTTCGAGTAAGTTTTGAGATAAAAACAAGACGTTTGCCTATCATTTAGTAAAAAAAAAAAAAAAAAGTTCGCGCTGTCAAGGTTGAGGCGTTGAGCATATCGTCATCATGCGGATTATTTGGAGAGTTGATTGCTTATTAATTATTTACGGTAGAGCGTTACGTATATATGTAATGCGATCCTCAGAATTATTAGGTGTTAATCAATCAAAACCAACTTGGCAGACAAGTGGGTCACTTACATGAGGCTTTGGCACATGCATCAAGATAGAATACAGTCCAAGATGGTTGAGAGAAGTACTCCCATCTCTGACACATATATCACCTACCCTGAATTCACCTTATATGTTTATTATTTGTCTGCCAGGCATAATATATGAAAACATATATACTTTATCAACAACTTCACCATGTAAACAGTGGGTTTATTGGAAATAGCTAGTATCATTTCTAGTATTGTGTCTAGTCTACATGAATGTATAAGTATCTATATGGGAAGTCCTTAAGTGAATGTATAAGGTCCTTAAGTGAATGTATAAGTATCTATATGGGAAGTCCTTAAGTGGGACATGTACATAGTATTTACTTCTAATGCTAAATTGAAATCGGCCTGAACTATATGATTTAATGGTTGATTCCTCATTTATTCATATTACATGTTAAGTTACAAATTTAAATGATATGTTCCTTTTAGTCCTTTAACACCAATTTAAATGATATGTTCCTTTTAGTCATTTAGAATCAATTTAAATGATATATTTATTTTAGTCATTTAACATTAATTTAAATGATATGTTTCTTTTAGTCTCTCTAAGGAATTATAAGTAAACCAAATAATTTAATGATAAGTCACGTTTTAGTTCTAATAAAAAACATATTATTTAAATATGAAGATTTAAACTGTAATATGATAAAAGGAGAAATCGATCAGTAAATTATATAGTTTAAAGAGATTTAAAAATAAAAAAATCCTAACAAAAACTTTGCAGTGGAAATTTTTATTTAGGGGTAATGAGACCCACAGTGCTTATATATTCATGCTATCAAAACAAACATTTACATCCCGTACATCAAATGACCGACTTTCTTTGACTTCCTTTATACATGTAGAAGGACTGTAACCTTCGAATATTATCCTCCATGAGTCCTTATGTAGAAACTGATAGATGTACTTTGGATGACTTTCTTGCAAATTCTATCAGGCGCCTATACTCCCTCCCGGGAAACTATACAAAATCTTATTTGATTAGTAGCTGAATCCGTAAGTCTAATTTTAAAAATATAATCCTGGTCCCTGTCCATGCAAGACATTTAGGACTGCCTCCGCATCAGTACATACACGTATCAGTCCCAATCGTCATGGGTATCGTCATTATGCAGTGGGAATTATAGGTTGGAATTTGCAAAAATACATAATTTGTCCATTTTTTATTACATAAGTTGACTATATATATATTAAGTAGAAATTGCATTATGAATCATAGCGCACCACTTCATATATTCACTTTTAAAATTTTCAAATAAAAGAATAGCAAGTAAAAAATGTTACGAATGGATCTTGAGATGCAATCAATAAAACAAATAAACAAGCAAATTGAAAGAAAGACAAATAATTACATGGTTTGGTAAATTTTGCTTATGTCCACGGAACACACAAGAGATCAATCTCCTATCAATAAAAAAATTTACAAAGGTCACGTTGAAATAAAAACCCTAGAGTCTAATGAAAAATATGAGATGTCATTTTATACTGACATCTCATTAAGGATAAAAAAATCAATATACGAAACACACCCCAAAAAGTCAATATACCATAGACACGCCAAAATAAAAACCCTAGAGCTCGACCCCGTCCGACCTTGTGTAGCACTGACAATCCTCTGCGCACATCATTAGGCTTCATAATATATAACAAAAAATGATTTACTGATCATATGATCGTTTGATTTCTTAAAAATAAAAAAAAACCAATGGGCATTGATTTCTAGTATGCCTACGTTTGAATTGTAAAGAAAAACTCTGTTTGGTTCGTGTTATTATTTTAAATGGATTTACTTTACCAAGAATCATTCTACTCGAAATCCAAATTCTATTAAACTGTTTGGTTGATTCGCTAATGAATTTCTACAAATAATCATTTTCTAGTGTTTGATTCACATATGTAAAATGATAAAATGTCTAAAATACCCTTACTAATAGTCTTATACATATACTTACAAAATTTATCTTTTTACCCACATCACAACTATAAAAAAATGAGTAATTGTTTTTATAAATATTTAACAAATGCAAATAAATAAAATAACTGAATAATAATTAAACACATGATAAGAGTAATCTTCTTAAATAAATTGAATATTATGACTCCCTTAAAAACTTCAAACGGCCGGATATTAATAACTCAAAATAAAACATCTTTTCTAAAGTTTAGAAGACAGTAATAAAATATTTTATTAAGAACAAAAGAAAGAAAGAGATAAAGAAGATTGTTTTATTAAGAGATAATTAATTTGTTAGGAGTACAATGGTAATTAAAAAATCAATTACATGATCCACTGAGATTTTCAGAACCCCACCAAATTAATGGGATTCAGATTCCACTATATTTTCCTTTTCACATGGATTTTGAATCATGCAAGGGCTTGCATTTTCTTTCAAGATCAACCAAACTATGAATTTTAACATTTTTCCAGTAATCTCATGGTAGAATCAAATTCAATCTTAAAATGACACGAACCAAATGAAAACAAAATGTTGTTTACATGAAAATCTATACCCCTATACTATACACAAGTATCTTTTAACAATTAAACCCGTTGAATTTTCGTTGATGCATCCCCAACGTAACGTGTAATTGTCATTGATATATATAGAAGGAATGATTATGTGCCACGTCATAGCAGTCGAGCCCACGGATAAACATTTTCACTTTTGTTTTGCTGAGAATATATATCTGTCGAATCGAGATTAAAAGAGAACACACAGTACAAAATTTACTTGGTTCGGTCTAATACTATATCACGTACCAGTAAAATTAAGTAATCCAATAAATAGAGATGAGATACATGACCCTTTGATGTTGATACTACAGATTCAAGACATAACCCCAACAACTCTATATTTGCATTCACTATTTGATAAATTAGCCATTGCTATGTAACCTCTCACTGAACATGAGTTAATTACCGTCTCTAATACCCCTTCAACCATTACGTTAAGGGACACGATCTAACCAACTTGCCAAACAAGCGGGTTACTTGTGTGAGAAATGTATGTAATTCCAGTGAAGATGGTTGAGACAAATTCCAAATGTCCATGCTATCATGGAATATGGATCACCGATATATTTTTACTTGTCCCGCGTTACAAATATGATGCATATATATATATATTCTATTGTGAATATCACAAAACAATGACAGTGGATGAAAGGTCCATGTGTGTTTCTGATCGATCGATCATCTTCACCTTTCTGGGCATATATAACAACACTGATTAATCCACCAACAAATCCAACTTTATTAGGATGGACTCCAGTAGACCTACCTATACGTGAAAAAATACATGATCATCTCTCTCTCTCTCTCTCTCTCTCTCTCTCTCTCTCTGCTCTCTGATTGTGGGCGATTGCTTGCACGTCCAAAACATGCCAAACAGCGTCTGTCGTAACCACCAAAGTGACCCACTAGAATAATAATATAATAATTGATCATCAAAATAATAAAAGAGAGATGATCTGAATATTCAACATAATAAATACAGGAAAGGCCCTGTTAGATACAACTGCAAAATAAGGAGGCCCCACTGGGAGAAGAGGTCCAGTGGTGGGGTGGTCCTCCAATTAGATTTCCAGAATCTGTTTGCCAGCTCCCACACTCAAAATTTTTGTGGGCCAATCGACTCATCAGTCACTTTAGATGGTTAACCACACGCCAACCATGCCCCCTTCCCCCCTCCCCTTTCGAACCACCAGCACTCTTTTCCATTTAACCAGATTATTAAAAAAACAAGTGTGTAGGATGACCATATGTATAATACACACACATACACTCTGTGCATGCTTAATTAAAACATGAGGGATTGTTTCTTTGTAATCCCCCTCACAAGCTCTTTAATTAGGTTGAAGGTGATGTTTTGGTAGGGGCATTCCAAATCCTGTGCCCAAGAAATATACACCGTGGAAGAAAAGGAAAGGAAGGTTGAAAGGGAGAGAAATATATACATATTATAATATAGGTTAGGTGTGTGATAGGACCTCAACACAGAGAAATGAATCTAGTGATCGGTGAAGAAAGTAGGAAGTATGTCTAATTGTTTAAGGAGAATACGGGTGTGTGCATGTGTGTATAGAAAATAGTACACTTATTAGAGGGATGACATTTTTGATATGTAGCATACGATGTGAACACTGTGATACTGTACTGCAATCTCAGATAACGACATATAAAAACTAGAGAGAGAGAGACAGAGAGAGACAGAGAGAGTCTGTCCTTGTCAGACTGAAATGCTGTTCTAAAGGTGAGACTCACGTAGAAGCAGTGCCTTTCATGAATGAAAAAAAAGAATGCAATAATACTAGTTAATGAAACAGAATGGGGCATAAAAAGACAAAGTTCCACCTACACCTAATTGCCTATATTTCGTATCTCGTCATTAGCTACGTATGTAGTGTGGTGTTATTTATTCGAGACTGAATGCTTCATCAAATTTGTTAAAACACATTTGTGGAAATAAAAATGGGGTGATTGCACTTGCGAATTGACAGTCCATCTCAAAAAAACTAACATATTGCTCCAGCCATGTAATACTCGAGTATGTATGCATGCATATTAATTATTCAAATTAAAGTTCAATTACATATCCCTCAGCATACCCCCATATTAATTTTAAGTCCATGCAACTTTTCAATTTAACAATAAGCTAATACATCCCAAAATCTATTATGTTTGGATCTTTTCATCCATATTTTGTTAACACCAGCACTTTTTCTTCCCTTTTTACCCCCAACCCCTTCTCTTCTTTGTGTTTCCCCCTCCTCAACCCTCACAGATGGTGGCCCTCCTCCTCCCCCTGCGCTCTTTTGTCGCCTCCCTCCTCCATTTTTGCTCTCCTACATCCTAAATTGTCTCTCATGTCCCATTTTCACCTCTTTCTCTTTCTTTTTTTCCCATCAAGGAAGGACGACGGTGCTTTTCACTTCACCATGCATGTACTCCTCCTAAGAGTTCTCCCTCCATTCATCACGGATCGATTGCTTCTCTCCTATGTATCCATCAATATATGTTTTTTTTTTGAATGTTTAATGGAATATTTCCTTCTTCTATGTAGATATGAATGGTTCTGTTATGGATTTATTTATCTTTAATGTAGTTTTGAATGTTATGAAATCAAGAAGCTCTCAAAAGTCTAAAAAAACAGTGTACCCAAGTGCACTTAATGGTGTACATCTTTATGTTGTTTTGCATTGAACACCTTGTAAACAGTGAGACTGATATTCTTTTGTAGTCTCATTGTACTTTGGTCCAAAATTCTCTCTTTGTACATTTGCAAAATTCTATAATAATACAATATTTACCAAGCGAAAAAAAAAACAGTATACAAAGGCATGTTTAGAGTGTACACATGACAATTTTAAATGGTAAAACAGAAAGATAAGCATCCCATCTAACGGTAGTTATTGCAAGGGATGTGAAAAAAATGTGGACTCTAGGGTCTTTAAGAAAAGTAAAAAAAATCAAAGGATTTAAAATTATGGATAATGTTACATCCAACCTCATTTCTAGCATCAATTCCAGTCTACATGTGTTTCAAATTTTTTAAAAATAGTATACCACATCTAATGAGGCACATGTTTTTATAAAAAATGAAACATATACTACAATGAATTGCATGGATGTAATTATAAAAAATGTAAAAAAATATTATTTCGAAATATATGCCTTGTTAATGTGAGCATATGCGTCATTAATTTTCTATCGATGCATATAGGACTGAAATTGGGGCTGAAAATGGATCTGGGTGTAACAGCGACCTAAAATTAATACATGGATACCTAGAGGGACTTGGAATTAATTTCCCCAAAATGAAAAAGCGTCCATCAAACATCAACCGCAGAATCTTGAACCACCCATGAAAAATAAATATAACAAAGAAACGTGTGATTGTTGTGATGCATATCATCGACTATCACAGGCAGCGATGACTCTGAAGCCGCCCTGTATTCAAATTGTAGCTGTCGCGTGGATATTCAAAAGGACTAAGTCCATGTATATTTCAATGTGTAAAATAGTATATATAATTATTGGTTAACTGGGGCGTTAAGTTGTTGATATCACTAACAAATAACAATGAGATGCAACAACTTTCGTGATTCTGCTAGCTTTGTCTACAACCACATGGTAAAAATAATATCACCATGAGACCATCATTTTCAAAGCCGACTGATTAGATGAGAAGTGATTCTCGATTCAATTAAAGATGGCGAGATTCATTGCCCCATTTGCAGGAGGCATCCGCGTGGATAACTTTGGATCCATACAAATATTATGGAAGGCCTTTGCCTTTTTGTTATACTTTCCTTTTATTTTCTGTGTTGGTAGAAATCATTCCTATCTCCCATCATTCAAAAAATTGATACACGCAGTCCTTTCGCAGTCTGTTTTACAACCCCATACATGAAGATAACACGGTATATACTACGTTATCATAACATATGGATCCTAATATAGTCAATGACCCAATTTTTTTTTTCATTATGAAAAAAAATACACTAATGTATCTTAGTATATACTTCATTTCATATAATAGCATGCACTTCAAAAGATGAGTGTATGATTTAAAAAAATCATGGACTGCAAAACGGATGCAATTGAGGCGTATTTTTTTCCTTCAAAAAATTATCACCCAGAGGTACACAACAACAGAAGGCCTCACGAAATACAACTTCCCAAGACATCACTATTCCGGTCAACCCACCCTTGATGCATTCAAATTTATTACATTTATCACTATCATCAAATGTTGACACTTCATTGCCTATCAAACACCGTTGTCATAGACAACCACGAGTCTAGACATCACATGATGAATGCCAGTGAGAACTTTCATCACCAAAATTAACCAGACATGTCTCACGTTGTGTCCCCCATCACCCGTGCTTCATGTTTTAAACAACATGTGGAAATTTAGTCGGATAAGAATCCATCAGCTTTTCTCATTTTCATAGCCCAGAAATTCATCCCTTGGTTGTTAGAATAATATAATGAGAGAACAATTTTTTTTTTTTATATCGGAGGGATCTTCCGTGACTGATCTTATAATCAAGCTAGGGAGACTAACTTCACCTATTTGTCATGGTTCCACGAAAAATTCTTTAGAATAATCATCAACAAACAGGTGGATAAGTCAGCACCAAGACTCGAATTTAAGACCTACCTTAACACATGTATGTTCTGAACCGCTGTGCTATAATCATTGGGGACAATGAAAGTATGAGACTGCAATTGGTCATCCCCATCCATACATTTCTGACATAATCTCCAATTCCTGCATCTTAGGCATCCAAGTTTAGCTCGAAAAATTGGTGTGTTGTTCTCTGTGAAACTCTTTTATTCTGGTTATCCATCTAAAAAACATCCATTAAAAATCACATTCAATTAAACACCCATGACCCACCTGCTACCCTTTAATTTGTACTTTATTATTATATCATACATAATCCAAAATGATGATGGCACAAAAGACTAAAGTCCATATCATACATAATCCAAAATGACAATGCATAAATTTCCAAAATGTTGAAATTCACAAGGACTAATATGCTAGATTACAAGAAATGTCATCTCTTATGATTCCCTCATATCCAATCATTTCCTTCACATAATTTTCAATCTCGCAACTGCAAAAATTAGCAGATTTTAGACAGGAATAAAATTGTTTTTAATTCTGCATTCCTTTTTAATATTCCCTTAATTTGTCACAAGGACAAACAGGAAAGCCTTCATGCTATGAAATTGCTTCAAAATGATTTTTTTCAAGGGTCAAACCTTTACCAGTGTGAAATTCAAAACCTTCACCCCATGTGATTGATTGTAGGCAAAATTAGCAAAAAGTATGAAAGAAAGCCTTCATAAGTGTACACATAAAAAAAGATGCTAAGGAATCACTTCAAAATGATTTTTCCAAGGGTCAAATCTTACCAGTGTGCAATTCATGACCTTCAGCAATGTGGTTATGGGCAAAATTAGCAGAACCATGAAAATTGTTGCATCTCATTGTATGAGATAGCTTCCCCAATCCCAGGCTATACAGGAGTTTCAGCCCAAGCACACCACATTAAAAACTAAGATTTACAAAATTGTATGCCCCTTCTATAGTTATTCAGACGATTGGAAATGTCATAAATACATACATATTGATGTATGAAAGAGAAGAAAATAATTTTCAACAGAATAACAATCACTAACATGATGGTGATAAATCTTCATAAAATGTGAAAGGATGAAAGATGATGTAGGATAGATTGCAAATAATGACTCTTGATTAGTTGGGGTAGAATTTTTAATTTTTAGGATTCTTTTTATTATTATTATTTTTATAGAATTCAGAGATAGGAAGCAATTGCTTCCTGTTAGGTTCGTTAGGTTCTCAAGAATGCAGACAACAGGATAAAAGAAACAGACCTCATTTCTGTCATTTTATGTTGGGATGGGTAAAGGGAAACTTCAGAATCTTTTGCTGAGTCGATGGTGCTTGGGATTGAGAAGTGACCAGTATGGTTGGACAGCAGGAGATGTATAAGGCTTTTGAATAATCTTTTCAAGCAGTGCTTAGGATTGGAAGGCAACTAGTGGGCTCTACTTCAATTTTTTCCAAATTTTTTATTCTCAATCAAAATCGAAAATCTTCAACTGTGTTTTTGTTGAATTGGTTTTTATATCCTGAAAATCCAAGCTCTCATTTCTGTTCTTCGTTTCACATTACGATAAAAGAAACTATTTTTTAAAAAGGGCTTTTATTTTTGGCGTTTTGGAGATGAAACACATAAAATAGAGAATCCATGGAACGACAATATGTGCAGGCCACCTGGTCATACATATTATGTTGTGCACATAAGAAGTTTTATGTGGTGTGGGGATCAAAAGAGTACGTGCAGTCACAATTTAAACTATACTGGCGACACGCCAATCCTTGGTAAGAGGCCCACAAAGAAGCTAAAATGGGTAATGTTATGCTGTTATGGAGTGTCAGATTCATAAATGAACTTGTTCTTATTTCTCATTGAGTTGTCTAACCCTGTACTTCTCTGCTCATACCTCTAGCAGACACAAAAAATGAATTATAATGTGTTAGTCATTTTGTCAAAGAAAATAAAATGAAAACCTATTGAAGACTCTCCAGAGCCATCCCTAGACGTGAGGTAATCACAGATAACACATTAAACATGGAAAGAGCTTTGTCTTGTAGATAAACATCACCCAAGAAGAAATGTCAACTGTGCCAAATTGTCCTGTTTGTAATTTCCAATCTTTCCCTGTTTCATGTTTGGAATTGGTCCCCATTAATTGAAAGATTTGAAAGTAAAGTGGCTGGGTGGAAGAGGAGGTGCCTTAACTTAGGGGGGTTAGGTAGCGGTGGGGTCATCTCTTGGTTCATCATGTGAATTCAAATATATCGAGATGTGGAATTGGTTCCGGTACAGAAGAATCAAAAGAGATTGCAGTTTAAAAGCAAAATTCCGATGTTTTGTTCCTCATGCGGTTCGTCGCATTTGTCAAGGGAAAAGAACCATATGAAGAGAACACTTAGGATGCTATTACAACAACTCTTTGAGCATGAGTCTCTATTATCCTTGGAGTCGGCACTCCATGTACTATTGTGGGTTACAATTAGAAGGGGCTACAACCTACAAGCTAATTTTGCGGCTTTGTATGGAAGGTTTTCCATTTCATGGAGCCTTTCCTTGTTCATTCTTTTTATATTTTTTGTTATCGTTTGATTGGAGATTCCTTGTCTCCTTTCGTTTGTGGGGCAACATTGTATATTTAAATTGTTCCTATCCTCTCTTTTTTTTTATAAAAAAAAATGGGGGGGGAGCTGTGCCGAGTGTGGTTCAGACTTCAGAGTAGTTCTCCAATCTTCTTTTTCCCACAGCAAAGAGAAGATCCATTAGGTGTGGAGCTCAAGCATAGGGTAGGAAGGGCTACCTGATGAACTGGAATGGTGTGTGCAGAAGTAGGAATGGGGAATGGGGACTTGAAGTTAAAACCATGAATGGAGCTTCATTATGTATGACCATGTAGATGGAAATTTGATGGAAAATTAAGGAAGAGCTCTTTATTGGGAGGGATAATTTCTCATAGTTCATAGATATTTCAGTGGTGCGACTGGATTTAAATTGCAAACCGGAGCCTCTTACAACATGTTTGTTATATGCTAATTTAGACATAAATTTCTAATTATGAAATATTAGTCATTGATATAGCCTGTCCTAACTCCTAATAAGTACATGTCAATGCCTTGGCTGAGTTGGCTGAGCAAAGAAAAATAAAATAAACACCTAACCATCTAACAAGTCGAAGGAAAATTGAGATAAGATCCAGATCAGCTTATCAATATTCAAATACCTACATTTACATTCACAAGATATAAATAAGGGCCTTATTGCAAATAACATTCAAAGCTGCTGAGTTAATCGTTTGCTAAACTAGCATCAAACATGAAAGAGAGAAGAGACTTACTGAGTTGACTATAATACAAACGGATTAGTCAGCCTTTCCCTGAACCCAGATCTTCACGCTCATATCATTTCCAAGTGCGCCGGACGCTATCATGTTCTCAGAAGGGTGGCATGAGACTCCAATGACAGTGTCAGTGTGACCCTCCAATTTCTGAACCACCTTCTTGGATTGAAGCTCCCACAGGTAGACACATTTATCCTCCGAGCCGCTCACAATGTACTTCCCATTTGTCACTGAGAATGCAGAAGATATGCAATAATTTGAATTGGCATGGCCCGTGTACGTCTTCAGAAACTTGCCAGTGGAGAAGTTCCACAACCTCTGCAACCATGTAAGAATTGAAAACCCTTAATCAAAGTAACAGAAACTGTATGGTTTCCAGTGGATTAGGATAGGAGCTACAATGTAGAGAATGAAAGAAAGGGAAGATGGGGATTGGACTTACAAGGCATCCATCGAGGGATGCAGCGAGGATGAATTTCCCATTGGGGGAGAACTTGGCGAAGGAGATAGGAGGGTTCTCATCGTCTATAAGGGTCTTGATGCAGTGGCCCGTGGAGGAGTCCCAGATGCGGCAGAGGCCGTCGAAGCTGCTGGAGACGATGAGCGATCCGTCCCTGTTGAAGTCGACGGAGGTGACAGGATCGGCGTGGGCGGGAAGCACGCGGAGGCAGGCGCCGGTCTTGACGTCCCAGACCCTGACGGTCTCGTCGAAGGAGCCAGAGGCGATCATGTTGGACTGGGGGTTGTAGACGGAGCACATGACGTAGTTGGAGTGGCCGCGGAGGGTCTTCACCTGCTGAGACGTCTCAACGTCCCATATGCGTACCGTGTTGTCGTCGGAGGCCGTGCAGACGAAGCGGGAGTCGCAGGACCAGGAGACGTCAGAGATGCCTTCATCGTGGCCCGTCAGCTCGGAACTGAGGGAGTAATCATCATCATCATCATCATTAACATCGGAGGCGGAGGAGCTGTCTTGTCGGCGGGACCATAGGAGGACGGTCTTGTCGGCGGAGGAGGTGGCAATGAGGCTGCGTCCGGCGGCAGCGGATGAGGAGGGAGAGAACTTGACGGAGGAGATGGAGCGCTTGTGACCGGCTAGGGTTTGGCGGAGGGCGTATGGGGGATCGATTGAGCCCTCCATCAACTCACGATCCGACTCTCTAACATTAACATATGTGTTTCCTTTCCTTTTCTTTGGGGGAAAAAGAGCAATCGATATGGATTATAGTTAGATACCCCTCCCTCCCTCATTCACCTTCACGGCTTCACCTTTTATTCGGGTTCACACTTCACCCAGCCCAACCATACATTACTTGGGCCTGTTTGTTTGCCACGACGTGCGGTGTACAGTTCGGGTGAGCGGGTTTGGTATCCTCCCCCCTCACGGGCCGGTACATATGCCTTTGAGGCCCATATTATAAGAACTCAAAGAAAGTATTGGAAGCCACTTGAAGAGATGCGCATAGACGTGGGTGAACAATTCCAATATCACACGCTAATTAGGTAAATCTTTACCTGTTGACAAGGATCAAATGAGACTTGCAAAACTTGTGATGATCAGGATTTAATGAATTCCAGGCAAAATGTACTCTGTTTCATTATACTTTAATCAGAATGATGCTGTTTTGGCGTATATTTGAATTAAGTGATTTGTTGAATATGAGGGCTACTGTCCTATTTTGTTAATGAAAAAAGTAAAAAATTCTTGACCTTCTCTGGCCAGTTGAGGACCAGGCTATTCAAGCTTTGGGGATCAATTCAATCTCATTTAAGTGAACCTGGCTCAAGTAAATGCAGAGATGACTCCCATAAACGAATGGCCTGACTCAAGTACGTACATAGGGTGTATATGAATCTGCACAAGCATGCTTAGTATAAACCTTGCCACTGATGCGGAGTGATGTCTACAAAGCATGACGGTCACTTCTCCACGACCACCAATCATGTAGTGTGATCTCACACTCCTTATGTGTGCGTGTCTTCCAGTAAAGAGAGTACTTGGCTTCAAGTCTTACTTGGTTTTTCATTATTTAAAAATAGTTGTATACATTGATTGAGATTATGTGTAAACAAACATGATATACAATTAACTTGGCTGGATTCCAATGTAGTATAAAGACAAGTTGAAGGCAATCAACTGAGTTCATGTGACAATGTCAAATAAGCAGCAGAATGGTATGGTGAAGATGTAACGAAAAGTAAACAGATTAAGGTACTGCTTTCCAACTGCACTGGATTGTTGGTGCCATTAGAATTGATGGTGGGTTAATTTATCTTTATGAAAGATGGTCACCAACTATTTTAGTTGTAGAACACGTTCGACAATTTCTAGCTGCATGCGAGAAGCACCTGATTTTTTTCTCCATTTTCTCCCTGGGTAAGGCTACTAAGAACATAGGATATATCAAATTAGCAGAAATACGTGGGAGCAATCCATTTTATACATCAATATATGGTGCTCAAGAACACCTCTAGCGGTTACAATTAATGTCGTTGAAAGCAAGCGACTTATCATGTAGAAGCTGGAACCTTCTCCACCAAAAAAGAATATAATGTTGCTAATTTAATTTTGCAATCTTTTTGCAACATTCAAGGGGAATTATTTCTGCTTGCAGAAGGATTTATGCAACCAAGTGGTTGGACCACCTGATGGAAGATGACAACCCTGTGCAATTAACTCAAGGTACACTCCTTACTCCTTATTTTATGTGTAATTTCTCTTTCTGATTTAGTATTAGAATCAGTACATTGATGAAGATCTTCTAGAAAAGATGAAATGGAAAAAGAAGCTGTGTTAATACTTCATGTGGGATGGACAAGTCATCACTTATGTATGTATCTTGGTCTGATGATAAATCTAGGGCAAAGTTTTAATGTGGATGGACGTTGCTGGATCATACGCAAACATCCAAATGTGTTGTCGTGTCTGATCTGCACGTTCACCATGTCATTTATGTTGAGGGGTGCGGGGCAGAAAAACAAAGATGTCTGTACGTAATTGGAGGATCTTCTTCACAGGACCGAAGCTGAGGATGACTCAGACTTATGTCATAAATAGGATCGATCAAAATTCAATGACTCCAATTGGAGCACGTATATATGATATGATATTAGTGCTGCAACTCGGACGGGTTGAGTTCCTGAATTCCAAACTACTCAACTTTAACTTTACCCAACCCGATTTTCAACCCGAATTGGACTAATTCGAACCCAGCCCGAAATTAAATAAACCAACCCGACCTAACCCGAATTGGACCAACCCGACCCCAACCCGATTTTCAACCCGAATTGAACCAACTCGACTCAACCCGAATTTCTAACATGATGTGTAAATTAAATAAATCAACCTCACCCAATTCATAAGATTAGCTAGGTTTACCTAAAATTTGGACTACCCATATTAGAAGTTACAAAATAAACGGTCATGATCTTTTTTTAACTATCAATTTACGGGTTCAGGTTGAGTCGGGTTGGGTCGGAGGCCAACCCGAACCCAACCCGATTTATGAGTCAACCCGAATTGGCCAACCCGAACCCGAACCCGATTTGATCAACCCAACCCATGTAAAAATCGGGTTCAACCCGTCGGGTTCGAGTTCAACCCGACCCAAGTTGCAGCCCTATATGATATATGCTCTCTCTGTTTTACCACCCCCCCCCCCCCCCCCCCTCCCTCATTGCAATGGTTTGTTGTTCCCTTCTTTCCCGGCTGCTACCTCTCCCCAGTACCACCCCCACCACTGCTGCTTCTGCTTCTGCACTTAATTGGTTTTTATTACACTACTACGCAGCATGTGATGAAGTAACATGAACAAGAGGATTTCATCAAAAAATCCATCTACTAGCTACTTTGAAATTAGTAAAAACACACATGATTTTTACACTCATATAAATAATTAATCATTGCAATATTTATTATATTATTATTATTTTAGAATGATTAATGAAACACTAAAGAAAATTTAAGAGAACAAAAAAAAGTGTCATTTTATTTAGATGATAATTTATAACTAATTAGATAAAAAAAACATGCTTACCAATCCAACCAGAACTCCATTACGTTATCTTAAGGGCAGTCATTTCGTTCCCTTAATGGAGCACTGATGATGAATAAAAAGAAGCACGTATATATTATTATGGTATAATAAAAACAAACAGAAAACCAAGAAGAGGTCGATCTCCTAGCTCATTCCAAATGTCGCATAATTAATTTCACTAGCACGTGCTCCATAAAATAAAATGTTAAGAGGAAACCCCACCGACCCATTATTTTCCATATAAAAACTAGGAAGCCCTTCCGTCCAAGCACACTACCTGATCATGTATAGACTGGAAGAAAAGAAGAGAAAAATTAAAAATCTTATCATCACAGTGCATACATAATTCTTTTCATTATATTTTTTTGTTTATATGCTAGCTAGCTGCTGCTTTTTGAAATTCTTTTAAGTAACCAAAAGAAGAGTTCCAAAAGGATGAAGAGCATCCCAGCCAATCCATTCCAGATAAGGACTTGTGTTTTCTAATTTAAATTGAGTTGCGACACCTGTTATTTTATTTATTTAAGAAAAGGATCCCACCACTCCCCCGACCCCCCCCCCCCCCCCCCCCCCCCCCAACATCAACAACTAAAGGAAAACAATAGTCTATATATATACGTGCTCTCCTTTAGCTTACCCTGCATTAAACATATGCATCCTCTTCCACAGTTCCAGGTCCAAAACGAACAAATATAGCATAAACTCTCCAGCATGTGCAACAGTACCACCACCTCCGCCTCCCCTCTGCCAACAACTCTTCCCCTCACAAAGAACCACCTCTCCTCCGATGGCAATAACAATCCCACAGTACTGATCAAGAACATCGACAGTACTCCAGATAATATGCGTGGTTGGCCAAGTCCCGTCCAGGTAAAACTCGATCAAATCTAGCTAGCTCACATAAAACGTACCACACATGTATTTTTTACCCTTAATATACCATGTATATATAATATTTTTTGCATGAAATGCACCCGTGCTTCATCAGACAAATACCAATTAACAAGCTGGATCGAACAACACACTCTTCCTTAATACGTATAGTATTAATTAATACTTAAATATTAATTAAATTAACATTTCTTCGATAGCTACATGACAAACAGAATACACGCGTGCATATATATATATATATATAGATTTGTTGTTAATTAATATTCTGCTTAATTAGCTTGTATCATCTTTAATGTACTATGTATGGATGCATTAATTGCAGGTGGTGGAGGAGCTGAGGGAGATATGGAAGATATCAGGGCCAACCACATTGACGGGTCTGGTGCTCTACTCGAGGTCCATGATATCGATGCTGTTCTTAGGCTACCTCGGGGAACTGGAGCTTGCTGGCGGATCCCTGTCCATCGGTTTTGCAAACATAACAGGATACTCCGTCCTATCTGGACTCGCCATGGGCATGGAGCCCATCTGCGGCCAGGCCTTCGGTGCCCGGCAGCCCAAGATCATGGGTCTCGTCCTCCAACGCACAATCCTCCTCCTCCTCACCGCCTCCCTCCCCATCACCCTCATTTGGCTCAACATGAAATCGATACTCCTCTGGTGCGGACAGGACGAGCAGGTGTCATCCGTCGCACACGTGTTCATAACCTCCGCCGTCCCCGACCTCATCTTCCTATCCTTCCTCCACCCGCTACGCATCTACCTGCGCGCCCAGAACGTGACGGTCCCCATCACCTGCTGCTCCGCCGCTTCCGTCGCACTCCACCTCCCCATCAACTTCGTCTTGGTCGTCCGCCTGAGGATGGGGATCTCCGGGGTGGCGCTGGGAATGGCGTGGACTAACCTCAACATGCTCATACTCATGTTGGCGTTCGTGTACTTCTCAAAGGTTTACGAGGGGGGTGGGATATCGGAGTGCCTCACCGGGTGGGGACAGCTGCTGCGCCTGGCCGTGCCGTCGTGCGTGTCGGTGTGCCTGGAATGGTGGTGGTACGAGCTGATGATACTCATGTGCGGACTCCTCGCCAACCCAAAGGCATCAGTGGCATCCATGGGTATCCTCATGCAGACAACTTCCTTCGTTTACGTCTTCCCTTCTTCACTCAGCCTCGCCGTCTCCACCAGGGTCGGAAACGAGCTTGGGGCTGGCCGCCCCGCCAAAGCCCGAAACTCGGCCCTCATATCCATCGCATGCTCCGCCGTCATGGCCCTCTCCGCTTTACTTTTCGCTGTCCTCGTTCGACACAGCTGGGCCCGCCTCTTCACTTCCGACGAAGAGATCATGGCCCTCACCGCGGCCGCCCTGCCCATCATGGGCTTCTGCGAGCTCGGAAACTGCCCGCAGACCACCGCATGCGGAGTGCTCCGGGGGAGCGCGAGGCCCACCGTGGGGGCCCACATAAACCTCGGGTCATTCTACCTGGTTGGCATGCCCGTTGCGGTCTTCATGGGTTTCCTCGTCGGGTTGGGCTTCCCGGGGTTCTGGATCGGCCTCCTCGCGGCCCAGGCGTCGTGCGCAGTTCTCATGGTGTACGTCCTCGCCAAAACTGACTGGATGGTCCAGGCCGAGAGGGCAAGGCAACTCACTCAAGCTGATTATTATTCATCTCATCATCACATCAAGCCGACTTATAGCAGCAGCAGCAGCAGCTTATTTATAGATGATGATCACGATGATGATGAAAAGAGAGAGGTGGCTCATGATGATCTGGAAGAGATTCTGTGCGTGGGTGGTGGAGATGGCATTGTCAAGGCCGCCCCCTTTGGCTTGCTGGAAACAGATCCTCTCATACAAACGGACGGCCGGTCACCTCCTATTTGTTTAATTAACTAATTGATTGATCGAATCGATCTTGACAGATCTAGTTAGTTAATTAGTTATTCCGTTTAATGTCACTTTACATCACTAATGTCTAATTTGTTTTCTCCGCGCATTATTTTGAATAAGTGATGTAACTGGGTTTATTTATTAACTCGGATTGAGAGGGGTCATTTCAACGTAAAAGTTAAGCCATTGAACAGCGATATAAATTATTTCAAAATAAATAACTCTATCAATAACATTTTCAGTTTGATTGTGTCATGTACAGTTATTTTTATTTAAAAACATAATAATAATTTTGTTTTTGTGAACATAAATATATATGATTTGTGGATAATATAAAATGTTGTATGGATTTATAAAATGTAAAAAATGATTTGATATGTGAGTCCTTTAATTTGTAAGAAGTGATGAAAGATGATTTCACATGTGAGTCTCTCTTATACCAATAGAATAAGTTGGATAAAATGACACATTTTCATGAAAGATTTAGCCCCCATTTGTTTGGGTATAAGCCCCTGGATAACCCCGGATAAGAATTTTTGTGTGTTTGTTTGCCCCGGATAACCCCTGATAAAATATGTCATAATAAACTGGATATAAAATGGTATATGGATTTCAATCAACCCCTGGAATTAAAGTTATCATATGTTATTTCACTCAAAGAACTATCATCACCTCTTATAAATCACTTGTCAAATCAATTATCATTATTTTTTTACTTTTTTAAATCATTATCCATACTTTATTCATATTTTACCCAAATAATAAAACATTTATTCTTACGTTTACCAACAAAAATAATTCAAAACACAATCAAACACAAAATCACGTTATCCTTATTTATACTCATTTATGCTCGGATAAATGTATAACTAAAAATAAAACTTATCCCCGTTCCAAACGGGGGGTTTAGAATATTAATACCAGCCTTTTCTGATATAGCTATATTCATTTATTCTTTGCAAATAAAAAAAAAAATTGAACTTATTCACCCCCTATTCTATCCTGTTTCACATATTTTCCTTCTACTTGATCAAGCAGGGGCTAAAGGTACTTAATATGAATTAAAAAAAATTACAAATGAAAATATGCATGCATAACACTCAAATGACAATTCATGTAAACATAAAACACAGTAGGGGTGGTTGTGGTATATATAAAAGTGAGTACTTCATACTCATATTTAATTTTAATGTAAATCTGCCCTAGCGTTCAATGATAAATAAATTTTAAATAAAAAACTAATCAGCTATATGTAATAATAAAGTATTTCAAGTACTGAACTTGATCACTCGATTTTATGACTATATAAATAATTAAAAAAAACTAGTCACGGATCCACATTTTCAACTTCCAACTTCTTAATTATATATTAATAGAAGTCGACCACCATCTAAGTGATCTAACTATCCTTAAACATCTCGTCTTTTTTAAATAAATATTAGACTAAACACATTTTAAATTTGAAGTCAAACCGGAGGATCATCCATTCATTCAAGGTCGTATATATCTCAAACAAATAATATAATCCGACCTCTTTCAGTACGCCTCCACTAGTAAAAAAAAAAGAGAGAGAATAGAAAAAGCGGGGTGGACTTTCCTGGCGTTTTGCTGCAATGAAATTATATTATATATATATTAGGCACACCACCATGGGTGCAAAGGGAGCTCGGACTCAAAAAAGATTGGTGCCGTGTCATGAGGACACTGATATCCACCCAGAACTAACTCAGTTCATACTACAAAAGAACCAACCTTTGATAATGGGTGACGGTGGTGCTGATTTAATTTGCTAAACAAAGACAAATCATATCCTGACATGGAAAGTGGTGGGGGCCCTTTCCCTTAACGCAATGAGCAATACATATCCCTTCCATTCCATTATTGCCTCTGTCGACTCCTAAGATGACAAAATCCTTACCAGTAGTTTTGCCAATGTCACCCCATATACAACCCTACTCCACTATTCTTGTTTTTCTCTCTGACAAGACACAACGCCATACTATACTTTTGAACTAAAGCATGAGACTTTATGTATAGTTTAATCATACTCATACATACAGAGTACTAGCAAACAATGGGTACCCCTACATACTTTCCTTTTGTCAACCTTTTCTCCCTCCATGAAATATATTTTGTATTATTCAGCGCATTCAAAAGTTGGCGTTGCATGCATGCATGCGCACTGTTCCCACTACTATTTATCCACAGTGTTTTGAGGACTTTTATTTAGAGGGGGCATGCAAGATGTCTATTACTTATTGGCCGTGTTCATCTCATCGGAGCCGAGTAGGGTGGTGAAAGGGGTAGCGGTAGAGTTTATAAACCATGTATGTAGTACACTATTATATATAATATAATAATAATAATAATAATAATAATAATAATAATAATGTTAGACACGGTTTGTTTTGTTTATGATCCTGATTGTACATACAAATATGGGGCAGTTATTACGACCCTATCAACTCTTTAACCCACCCCATTTATATTTCTTTGTGTATTTAAAAAATAATAATCCCACCCTTCACATCCCCCCCCCCCCCCCCCCCTCCCATTCCATCCCAAAAAAAGAAGAAAAGAACCCTCTGTCCGAATCCAACTCACCGTTCTCCTTCACCCCCCGAAACCCTAACTCTTTCCCTCTCCAGTGGCAAATCCCCTCATCCATCGAAACCCCTCTTCTTCTTATTCTTCTTCTCATCCTCTTTCTTCTCCTCATCAAAGCATCTCTCCTGCGTTCACCTTTCATCCTCTATAGAAATCCTAGTTTCACCTTCCAATTTCAGGAACATCGGAAGCCACGACAACACCCACGGCGGCAGCGGATCCCTCCCCGCTTAGACATAATTCGATCACGAATCCATGACATTTGATTTACGCAGCCTCGGTTGCTTTTCGATCGGTCCAGCGAATGGGACCTCCTTGACTGCGGCGGCGAAGGCGATATCTGTGGAGGAGGACGATGAGAGGATCGGCCTGCGGTGGTTCAAGGCGCATCTGTTGATGACTTCTTTCTCCACCGTAGATTTCGGGATGGGAGGGTGAGTTTTTTTGGGTGGAGTGGGGTGGGTTAGGATATGAAGGGGTGGCTTGTGAAGAGATGAAATTGGATTTGTTTTAAATTCACAAAAAAAAAATTAATATGAGGTGGGCTGAAAAGTTGATGAGGTGGGAATAATTACCCCGCTACAAGTATATATAAAGATATAACAAGTTAAAACTATAATGTATAACAGCTGTCGCGATACACGAGGCGGACATTTGCACCGGTTCGGTTTTTGATGATGCACGTTCACGCACCTTGTCATGCTTTCCTCGAATGGATTTGGGAGTGGGTGGCCTGAGGTACCTACATCTTGGCAAACATGAATGAGATTATTCATGTCCCCCTTTATTGAATATATTGAATAGAGACAAAATTGAAGCTTTTTGCATACAAAACACGCATGCTGTGGTAGCCTTCTCATTGAAAGCTAACAAGCCTCTCCAAGATGAGGCTTTCATGCTTGGCTAAAGCCCTGAAGCTTTTCGAATCATTGGTGCACCGATGATTCGAAAAGTTGAAGGCCAGCTGGTTTTACTATCGTCCATATATGTGGAGAGTATTTTTTTTAAAAGAGTAAATTAAAAGAAATACACAACTTTAAAAGTCAAATAAAAGAAAGTGAGAGAATATTAAAAGAATGATGAAAAATAAAACATTTTTCTTTTTAATCAACTTTCATAGTGTTTGTACGTGTGGTGAAAAGTGATTAATAAAATTACTTTACTTACTTTCTCTGGGGAAGAAAAACAATTTTTCCTTCTTTATTATATGACAACTTCTTTATTATATGACAAAATAGGAAGGAAAAATGATAAAATTTTTTCTTTTCCTTATTTGACACAAATATTAGAATTTTGAATTATCAAAAGAAAATTTTGTTTTCCATCATTTCTTTTATTTTTATTGTGACACAAACACACTTTAATATATATATATATATATATATATATATATATATATATATATATATATATATATATATATATATAGTGAAACGATTAGGTGCAGTGAATGGCGGATGCGACCGCGACGTGGGCCGTTCAATCACGGGTCCATCGCATCCGACCGTCCGATGCGATGGACCCGTGATCGAACGGCCCACGTCGCGGCTGCACCTGCCATGCACCACACGTAATCATCCGCGTATATATATATATATATATATATATATATATATATATATATATATATATATATATATATATTGAACCGATTAGGTGCGGTGTGCGGTCGGTGCGGTGTGCGACGTGGGCCGTCCGATCGCGGATCCATCGCATCCAACGATCGACGTGAATCGCACCCAACCGTCCGATGCGATGGACCCGTGATCGACGGTCCGTGATCGCGCACCGCACCGACCGCAAACCGCACCTAATCGTAACCTATATATATATATATATATATATATATGGGAGCCGATTAGGTGCGGTTGTACGGTCGGTGCGGTTTACGACGATCACGGGCCGTTCGATCACGGGTCCATCGCATCGGACGGTCGACGTGAATCGATTCACGTCGACCGTTCCGATGCGATGGACCCGTGATCGAACGGCCCACGTCGTAATCGCGCACCGCACCGACCGTAAACCGCATGTAATCGGATCCCTATATATATATATATATATATATATATATATATATATATGGTCGCGATTACGTGCGGTGTGCGGTCGTGCGGCGTCAACCACGGACCGTCGATCACGGGTCCATCGCGGATATCTATCGCACCGTCAGATGCGGTCGGGTGCGATTCACATCGACCGTTGGATGCGACCGCGACCAACCGCACGCTATCATTCGGTATATATATATATATATATATATATATATATATATATATATATATAACTCCTCAACAAACACGTGAGAGTTGGTTGACCGATATACATTACATTTGTACAAACACTCACATTACGGCTCATCAAGCGATGGATATCATCGTTCCATGTATGGATGCCACTGAGCATTTCTGACGGACAAAAGACGATAAGGTGGCTTAGATGCTATAACATGTCAATGTAGAATTATAATAATAATATAGTTTTATGTATTGGACTGTTGACAATGATGAACAACTTAATTTTTACCAATAATGTATTATTATAAAATATAAAAAAACATCACCATTGAGCCCTAGTGCATACAACTTAGGAGGCACATTGACTGGGGACCCTTCTTGACAAGACATCCCTGTTTTTTTTCTTTCTATTCAGCATCATGGAATTTGGAAGTAATCGATTTCTTCCTTTCTTTTCTATTAAAATAAATGGGAAATGAGGGTTCCCTTTAATCATTCAATAAAAATAGGTTCATTAGAGGAGGCTACGTGTAGAAATTAAAGGCAGAAAGGGGAATGATTGGTTGGGGGGTTGTTATTCATTCATATGTTCCTTGACTTGCACAGGGCAAGCATGCCTAGAAGGCTAGAACCGGTCAAGACATTTTGGTTCCCCCCCCCCCCCCCCCCCCAAAAAAAAAAAAAACATAGGGCGGTCAGTGCTCCTTATCCTATCTACATTTTTTACATATGAAAAAGTAAACAGAACTTCATGTACCATAGAAGTGAGGTGAGGCCGGCCGCAGTCATCACCACTGTACCTATCCCCACCACCACCTCCACCACCCATCACCATATTATGATAAACACACACACAAAAAAAAAACAAAAAACCAGTGACCAGAGTTCATCAAGTGGACGAAACTAACCCTGCTCCATGTGTGTCACATAGACTGGCTATCACATCTCCCTCAACTTTCTGCCTTTTGAGCTTCAAATACACCCCCTCTTCCCTGCCGTGTCCCCTTCTTTTCTTTTATCGATTATACCTACATCACGATGATGTATATTATAATAATTCGATTTATAATCCAAAAAAAAGACACCACATATGGCCCCACCTTGCATGTCCGAACGCCAAAGTTACTATATGATCATTTAGATGTCTCTCTCTCTCTCGACTGGGGGCAGAACCCCCTCCATGGCTCCATCCGAGGAGGAAAAAAAATCCCTCCTATCCGTTCATTCAAGCTCTTTGATTAACCTGCATCCACGTAACATGTCAGAAAACTCAATTCCAACTTTGGAACTATGGAGGACAAATTTGGGAACTAGAAACTCTCAGTCCATTCAAAATGAAGCAAACTCAAAAGTAGAGTCTATTCAATACTAATTAAACAGCCGAGTCTGATTCACACGGTAGAGAGTGGTTCAAAGACTCACCCACCACCATGCTTTGGTTTCACGTCATACCATTTCTCAATCCCTACTTTCCAGGATTTGAAGACGGTCCCAGTTAGTGACGGCCTCCAGTTACATTATATCTCCATTTCCCCCATTCCATGTTTGCCTACACATTTAGGGAGCCGTAGACTAGAACTTTTGACCAGATTATTGTTATATATTATGGAGTTTGATGATGTACGCAAGATATTGTTGGCGTTAAGCATAGTCAGACGGGATCAAACTTTTATGGAGCCTGATGTGCGTAAGAGTATTGTTGGAATTTTTTTTTATAGTGTTTTTAGTATATTGACATTTTTATTTTTAATGAGATGTTGGTATAAAATGACATCTCATATTTTAAAATATCAGGTTGTGTAGTTTTTATTTTCCCGTGACTATTATAAAAACTTCTAGTTGATAGTGGATTGATCTCTGATATGTTCCGGTACTCTGTGGACATAGGCAAAGTTTTGATCTATTATTTATTATTGTTAGATCTATGTTAGGTTTTTGAATTTTTGAGTCTTCATAAACTTAGGGTTTTGATTTATCATTTATTTTAAAAATCAAATCTATGTTTAGATTGCTAAAATATGAGCTTTTAAAAAAATATTAGGGTTATGATTTATGCGTATACTTAATAAGCTTTATTTATTTTCAATTTTTACTAATTAATAGTTTATTATTATAGAAAAAAAAGTGTTTTCATATTATTTTATGAATTTTCGTTATTTTATTATCATTTTGAATATCTGGATTTTTGTCTTTTCTGTTTTGTCATTTGTGGTTTTGTTTTTTAGTATCTGGTTTTATTGTAAATAGGTTTTTGATCTTCTTCTTAGGTTGTGGTATATATGGATGGGTTTAGATTGTTGGGTATAAAAATTTATACCTATTAATTATAAATAGGTAATTAGATCTTGGATTTAGGCTTAAATTATAGGTTTTAATTAATAATTTATTTGGTTTATCTAGGTTGTAATTTTTGTTGTGGGCTTCATTCTCCGGACCTATGGTCCATTCGAGGTTAGTAAGCTTATCGATTTATTGCATGTGAGCTTTTACTTTATATTGTTGAATTTCACATGCTAATCATATTTGTGTGATATTATTTTAATGATTTGGATATTTTTTATATTTAATCAAATTACATTTTATTATTGAATAAAATTGCATGATTTCATTTCTTCATGATGACAATTAATATAGCATGAATTATGCTATTTGTGTTTCAAGAATTAATAAAACGCATATATTGATGCTTATATTTTTTTACATAATTATTTGAATTAAGGATTTTGATACTTTTGAGATTTTTAGAAAATTTAGGACTAGTGGATGCAACCTAGTCCAAGAAGATTTTCTTATCAAGATGCATATCATGACACATTTCTGGAATAAATCCTTCCGTCGTATTTCGCCTTTGGGGAGGAAGGTCTAGGACTCGAGGAGTCCCAAGATCGGTGGGGGGTGTGGTAAAACATTCCTTGCAGCGGCAGATTCCTTTGTTTGGAGTCTGCAGCAACCGGGGCATCCTGTGCTGGTATTCTCGTAGTGATGACAGCGGCGACCCATCAGCGTCTTCTAGATCCGACGTCTCCTCGAGTAAGCTTTTTGAGCGATTTAGTCGCTTGGGGCTTGGCACACATATGATATGACCGGGTAGGGTTCTTCCGATTGAGAACCCTATCCGGTCATATCATTTAAGCAGTATAATTTCTATGACGTGGACCAAGGATTGGGTCACGTGATTGCATTAAAATTATATTTTATTAAGCTCATGAATTTAAATTGATTTATTAAAGAAAATTCTTATTTTTTTTATATAACTTTATATATATATATATATATATATATATATATATATATATAATGGTATCATTTAACTCTCATGATTTTTCTGATGTGGGCTAAGGATTAGGCCACGTGCTTATTAAAATATATATTTTTTAAAAAAGTTCATGATTTTAAATTGATTTAATAAAATAAAAGATTTATTAAATGAAATTCTGATTTTCACAAAACTTTATTTTATATATACTGTCACGTGAGGTAATTTGTCAGTGGGCTTATTCAGTGAGTTAATCACTCACCCTATTCCAAATGGCTGGTTGTTTCGTAACCAGGTAACTTACCTTCTGAGGACCAAGACAAAGCTTGAACTTTTCATACGCTTCAGGGATCTCATCGAGATAGCAGTGTTGGAGAATGAATAATAGTCGCGGTCAATTATTTGGATTTACTTTAGTTTAGATGACTCCCACAGGGGTGGTCTAGTATGTCTATCCATTCTAATATTTTGTTTCCGTTAGACTCTAATATTTTGTAAGACCTTTGGTGATTTAAAACCATTGAATAGTATTTATTTTATTGTCATCGTTTTTTTTAATTATATTTATATTATATTGGTATCATTTTATAAATAAAAAAAAAGTACAAATTTTGGTCTTGTATTTGGATTAAGTTTAGTAGCGACTCATTTACCGTCCGATAAGCGGTTAGGTAAATGTGGTGTGTTACAGTGTGTGTGTGTGTGTGTGTGTGTGTGTATACTGCTGCAGATATCATAGCTACAAGTTACATAAACGAATGAGGTCAAATGGACCAGAAAAGAAGATGACATTTTGATCGTTTATGAGCACCGTGACTTCAAATGGCCATAACTTTTAAAACATAGGTCAGAATCCTATTATATATGTCCACGCGTTCGCATCGACGAGCCCTAACGACTACGTCACTACACCAAATTTCAAAGCAATGGAGGTCAAATCTACGATTAAAAGTTGTTTTTATTATTTTTAGTCGATCTCAGCTTGTTAGGATTTCTTTCCTTGTTTTAGGATTTATATTTTGATTTGAATTTAAATTTTGAATTTGAATTTGAATTGAATATTAGTTAGGATCTAATCAGGATTTATTTGTGATTTGAGAGACTTAGAGAGATTTGTTGAGATTAAAGATTTTTTACTGTATAAATAGATTTGTAATCACATAATTAATTCAGATTTGGTTAATACAATTTATTTACTTCATTCGTTTTGTTATTCGTGGTAAATATCAATTACGTAGAGTTCCATCATCTGGTATTTCTTCGAGAAATCAATAGATTGTTGAAGCCCCTCCTTGCATTTTTCGTGAAGAATCAACAACATCATTGAAGCCTGCAGATCTTACATCCTTGATCGGATCCGTAGAAGAGCGTATTCATACGCTGCATCATTTACACAAAATGAATTGAATATATACATTTTTGTGTTTTCTTATCTAGTATAAGCTAGATTAGGGGGAATTAAAGGCTTCAAGAATGATTATAGGAGTGATTGATTGTATAATGTTAGTGTGGGCCCATTTTTAATGGCTCATTCCTTGGTTGACAAAATATTTAGCATTTCATTTTTCCTTCCCAACACTTTAGTCTTACATTGGTTAAAACCATTTGGTTCTTTTAACTTATACATAGAGACAAATCATTCTATTGTTGAGACTTGTTGGGTCAAACCCTTACGCGCGCGCACACGAGGCCCAGCTCATTATCAACCCGTGGGCTTGGATTTCTGTTGAAAAAAACTAGTTAACCAGGAGAATGGGCCCTTTCCGTGGGCTCGGGCTTGACTTGCGTGGGCTCTTTTTTTGAATTTGAATATAAAAACCGTCCGCGCAGATCTCTCAACGGATGCATATAATTGGTCGGTTTTCGTTTTAAACGTTGCTGTAATGCCTATATAAAGGTGTCAAATTGGTCTCATTCACCATCAACGAAAATCACAAATCCAGAGCCTACCTACAATCAGTGTTTCAGTGTTCTTTTGTTTTGGTTTTGCCTTTACAGATGAGTCTTTTCCACCTTCTTCATTCTCTATCTCTGATCTGAGCGTCTGAAAAGATCGCGGATATTCACTGTGGTCTCCTCGTAGCTCGCACTCCGAGTAGGCATAACCCTGGTGGTCGTATCTCTCAGTGATAGGAGCCGTTTAACCATGTGCGTGAGAGAGCTTTATTCATCGAGGACAGAGCGTCTCTGCTCGCTTCCACCAAAACTGATATGCTTTTTTAATCCTCTATTATTTATCCGCATGTTATTTTTGCTGTGTTTTCATATTTGTTTGAATATGTGATTTTACTAGGTTTTTTGCATTGTCTTTATCATAAAATTTGTAACATATAGCCCCCGTTTGGATACCGGATAAGCTCCGGATAACCTCGGATAACCCCGAATAAATTTTTTTTTGTGTTTGGAAAGCTCGGATAAACCCAGATAAAGTGTGCCAGAATAAACTGATATAAATTGGTATATGGATTTCAATCAACCCCTAGAATAAAATTTATCCTAGGTTATTCCACTCAAAGAATAAGTGGACCCATTGTCAAATCAACTGTCATCACCTCTTATAAATCACCTGTCAAATCAACTATCATTACTTTTTTACATTTTATAAATTCTTATCCATACTTTATTCACATTTTATCCAAACAACAAAACATTTATTCTTACGATTCCCAACGAGAATAATTCAAAACACAACCAAACATAAAATCACTTTATCCTTATTTATACACACTTATACTCAGATAAATGTATACCCAAGAATAAATCTTATTCTACATCCAAACGGGGGCATAATGTATCAACACTCAAAGGATTAAACAACATTTCTAAAAAGCTAAGTCTTCGTAATTATTTGAACTATGAAGGCCCATGATCACTCATCTTTAAATCATCAACATCATCTTTGATTTTTTTCCTGCAATACATTTATGAAAATCGATCAGAGCACCTTATTACTGATTCTGGCAGATGGAGGATCCCTAGGAACATATGTGAGAAAAAAAGGGGGTGTTATGGTTAATTTAGAGCTGCACACCGTGGAATTACATAGGTAAAAGAAACACCTAGTGAGTTTAGTAACCAAGAATTCATCTACACAAGCTTCCAGATCAATAGATGAATTGGTGAAAATCAAGGAATAAGAAAAACTAGAACAGGGAAGACAATGCACCATGCAAACCATTTCATTGTCCTCCACTTATATTAGTAGCAAGGCAGAAATGAGTTTATGATAGATGAAAGATGCCAGTGAAATACCAAGCATCAACCACAGAGCAAGCAATATGCCAAATGCAAAAAGGGAGAGATGCTCCATAAAATCATTCAATTTTCCTCCACATAATGTTGCTAACGTGCTGTGATAGAGAGTGATGCAACCAATGAAATACAAAAAATCAGTATCTCACAATAATGATGCGCAAAGGAACCACATGTTCTGGTGGTTGGTGGAAGGAATGCAATTTTCCATTGCATTTTAATGCCAGGGAGCTTCATTTGCATTACAAATCAATACACACTCCACGCTTGCCTGGATGAGGACTAAACAAAATACCCTTGATTCATACTACCAAATCGATCAAAATGACTTCTTAAGTGTCCGCATGTCAGGGCATTGATAACAAAACAAGCATTACTGCTAGTGATATAGACGAAGTTGAATTGGTCATCCATAAGGATGCTCATGACCAACTCAGAATGTCAATTTCAGGTTCATGGAACCAAATAAATCACTAGGAATGAATGGATATGCTCAACAAGTTCTAAAGCGTAAAGTGTGCCTAGCACAAAAAACTAGTTTTAACTATGATTCTATATACACAGTTTTGGTAATTAAGATAAAAAGTACAACTCATAAGCAAACAGACAACTTGTGAATGTGGAAGCGCAAGTTTCAACATCTTTAATTCTTTTAACCAAATAGATGAATGAGAATAATATAAGGGTTTACTTTGTTAATGGCACATGCATCCTGATGGCCCAGAAAAATGGACCACCGTAAGTACTCAAATATGCAAGTACTCAAATACTTAAAATATTGATTTAATATTCTATTTTATTGATAAAATATTATTTTATTGATATCATATTTGTCGAAGAATTTGAATACGGTAAACATCATACATGTCTAATCTTTTACAGAACATACGAATTGTTAATTTGTTACCATCAACAACTATATATCTAGACTTTTCATATTTGTCTACAGTCTTATTGCCTATATCTCCGGTTAATATAGAGGGTTTGCATAGTACTTAAATATAAATGAATATTTTTATCATAATTCAATTAACATGGATATGCTTGGTAAAATGGGGTGCAATTAGGTGAATCCGTGCAAAGAACTTATTATAAATGGATTTTTACATTCATGACCCGTTTATTTGGGTGTGTTCAGCAAAGACGGGGTGCAAATAGATGAGCTGTAGAATGGACCTAAAATTTAGGCTGGATCTGATCTGATTGTATAATTCGCGGACCCCACGAGGCCATGATCCTTGGCGACTGCATTGCTATCCATCCATCCAACCATTCATTCATTCATTCAGACGCCGCCGCCGCCGCCGCCACCACCACTGTTTATAATTAAAAAAATTAGAAAACAAAAAATAATGGTGGGGGAGGTGGTGGAGGTGAGGGAGCTGGGGAAGACGGGGCTTCGAGTGAGCAGCGTAGGGTTTGGTGCATCCCCTCTGGGCAACGTCTTTGGTCACATCACTCATGACGAGGCTCTCTCCTCCGTTCGCCGCGCCCTCCAACTCGGCATCAATCTCTTCGACACCTCCCCGTACCTCCCTCTCTCTTTTTCTCTTTCTTTTTCTCTCTCACTCACATACACACTTAATTATTTGCTTCTTCTTCTTCTTCAGATACTATGGAGGCACTCTCTCGGAATCGGTTCTTGGCAGGTGCCTGGAGGCTTCAGGTTTCCCACGTGACAGTTACATCGTCTCCACCAAGTGCGGTCGCTATGTCGAGGGCTTCGATTTCAGCGCAGACAGGGTCACGAGGAGCATCGATGAGAGCCTCCAAAGGCTCCGCTTGGACTACGTCGACATCCTCAACTGCCACGACATTGAATTCGCCCCTTCCCTCGACCAGGTCCTTATTTTCCTTCATTATTTTTTTATTGGGTGGATCTGGATGGATGAACAACAACAATTAACAACAAACAGATCATCACTGAGACCATCCCGGCGTTGCAAAAGATAAAAGAGTCAGGGAAGGCTCGGTTCATCGGGATCACAGGCCTCCCACTGGAGATCTTCACTTATGTGCTTGACCGCGTCCCACCCGGTTCCGTTGACGTCATCCTCTCCTACTGTCATTACGGCATCAATGACACCACCCTACAGGACCTCATTCCTTACCTCCAGAACAAGGGCGTTGGCATCATCAGCGCATCCCCTCTGTCCATGGGCCTCCTCACTGAAACTGGCCCACCAGATTGGCATCCAGCTTCTGCAGAACTCAAGGTTTTTTTTTTTCCCAATATCTTGTGAATTGAATTAGTGTTTGCTAGATCTGCTTGGATGAGTAAAAAAATTCAAATTTGAAGGACTCTATTTCTTTAAATCATATTTCTATGTATCTGCTCTGGACATTGGAGCATTTTTTATTACCATCATTTGAGTCTTCCAACTTCCTCTAATATTGCATTGCACATATTTCTGATAGGGTGACCTGTTCTGACCCATTGACTCAGATGAATATCTCTACATCTCCCTTATCTCACTTTCGATGCCATACTACCTGAGAACAGAATGCACCAAACGACCTCTTGGTTTATATGTTTATTCCTTGAACTCGTATGTAGATTATGAAAATCAAATCAAAGTATTTTAGGCATGATTATCTGTTTATGTGGTCCTTTTTCCTCGGTGTGTGACTGCATTTTCCGGTATTATATTTTGTTTTTGTGAAATGTGAATAAGTTTTCTACATTAATATCCTGAATTACACTTTCAAGGTTTCAGAGTGTTTTATTTTGTGCAGTGGCGACTAACATTTCAAATTTTTGCTACACTTCATACAGTCTGCATGCCGAGCAGCAGCAGTCCATTGTAAAGAGAAAGGGAAGAATATCTCCAAGTTATCTTTACAGTACAGCTTGGCAACCAAAGAAATTTCATCCGTCCTGGTCGGCATGAACTCTCTCCAACAGGTTCTTATCATATATTCAATCATCATAGTCCTGGAAAACTTTGTGTTTGTTTATTTTTTCACTAAGATATTTCGGTCAAATTCGCGTGGACTTTTCGGACATAGCTTTGATTGTGGTTGTATGACATTTTGTCTGTTGAAATGTGTTGTCATACAATGTTTCAATGAAGGCTGTGACTTTGTCTATTAAAGGTAAACTAAGGGTAGGAAGAAGAAATTTTACCTAATTTTCTATATTTCACACATTGAACCAACCATGTTCGATGGGACTGATCCCCTGCAAAGATTTTTCTAGAAGGTCAAATTTTCCAATTTTAAACAAATTTATTCTTTTTGGATATTGTTGTCATGATCCATTGTTTTTTTCTTGCTTATTTATCTCTGTCAATCTAGTTAGCATTGTATGCCAAACAAGAGTAGGAGTGGCAACAAATTTCAACAAAGATGAATCATTGAACATAAAGGGGAAACAAGAAAGTAGGTGAATGAATGTGCTTGAAAAGTGACTTGTGTTCATGTGTAGCGCCGTGGTGGTGCTACTGTAATGTTGGTACACTAATACAGAGTCCATATTATGCTTTCTTGTATATTTGTTGGTCTAATTTTCCATCAAAAAAGAGAGCAGCTGCATCATGTTACTTTTTTTTTCCCCATTATATAGATGTTAAAGAAATACACTCAAATCTTTAAAAAAAATATCCCACACACACAAAGCAAGCAAACAACATTTCACTCTAAAGGTGATTCTCAAACCTGCCGTGTTGTGCAGGTTGAGGAGAATGTTGCAGCTGCAGTGGAACTTGCAAATCATGGGGTGGATAGCGAGCTGCTATTTGAGGTTGAAGCAATTCTAGAGCCTGTCAAGAACCAAACTTGGCCCAGCGGCATCCAGAGTTAGCATCAGTTTCCTTTGAGTTCTGGATCACCTAGTCACCCCAATAAATGTGATGCCTATTCTTTAGCCATCTACTGAGTATAACAATTGTGCTTTGGTGTTTGTTTCTTTTTTTGGCAAAAAAAAAAAACGAATGTATTGTAATGGGAGACGTGAATATTTATGCTACCAGGAGGATGAAATAATCATGGTAACTGAAACTTGGCTGTCCCAGAGAGGCATTATTTGGTTTGCTACTTTACATGAGACATAGATTCTATGACAACAAACAGGGAAACAGCCTCGTAGGATGGTCTTATCACGATCTGAGATGGTCTTTTGTTGCTCGAGGGAAGCCTTTTTGCAGGACTTTTGATATACACAGTTCTTTTCCAACCTTTATTTGAGGGCATGTACACTTGCGTGGGGGGGGGGGGGGGGGGATACACGTATGAACCCAAGGCTAAAAGTGGGACTAGAAATGGTCTGGATATATCTCTATTCTTTTTGTGGTGGCAGTTCATAGAAAATCTCGAGGAAAAGGATGAATTCATGGCTTCCACTTATTAGATGGGTAAATATGTCAGAAAAACAGGTCAAGGATAAAAATAATCCGGAGACAGTCGGTCAATAATGTAACTGAAGGGACGTTAAGGAAAATATTATACACAATTAATTTTACAATTCAAAACATACACCGCACTTTTTTTTTTAAAATCATATACTTCATCTAATAAAGTATATACTTTTATAAAATTTAAAGTATATACTTCAATGAATTAAATGATATTATTTATAAAAATTGTAAAAAAATTTCAATAAGGTATGTATATCTTTATATAGTGAGTGAAGGGGACTGACAAAATATATAAAGTTGTATTTGAGATTATAAAAAAGACTGAATGTAACAGAGAGATCAAACATTAATGGTACATGAAAGCTCTTCCCTGTACTCTCAATCGACCACCTCCATTCAAAATTTGCTTCCAAAAACTCTCCAATTGTATAAATCTTATTCTGTTTCAGCTGCTCTCATCATATTATTGGTTCATAAATTAAATTGAGTCATAAATTCTCAAAACTTCATCTATGGACTGCTCTTCAACCAATTCTTTATTCATTGAACATCTTAGATGAAATATACTCAAGTACAGCAAATACACTATCAAAGTCCAGAAAGAACAAAAAGAAAAAAATCCAGACCACATATAGTCACTTTTCGATTACCAAAATATCTGGGCATCCATACATTATCCTGAATATATAGGTACTTCACAAAATACAGCAGCATCTTGCAAAGAATGGGAACCTATTTAAATAAATATACTAAAAAGACATAAATATTCACGCTGATGCAGGTTATTGTGCAACTTTGCAGAACAAACAAAAAGAATGTATAATTTGAGTTAAACAACATGCCCGTGGAGGAATAGGTGATAACATCCAACATTGTCTCAGACAAGAAGATGATTCCCAAATTCCATAATGGTGTGATGCTTAAACTTGCTGGTATTACTCAAGTTTGTCAAATCAGAAACCTAAATCTGCAATTGCTTTAGCTTGCTATCTGATTCAATGCTGGCCACGCAATTTCATCATTGGTATACCCATGTATGAGGAAATCCGAGCAGTTCTTCCAACACCCATGGTTGTAAGGGTTGCGGAACCGCCCCTCTGGACCGCGAAGATATCCATAACGAGCAGAGTTGGCCAACTCGTTTGTGGTGATATTCCGAGCTATCTGGAAAAGATACTTTTCACTTTGTAAGCAACAGAATACAACATAATATTTTCATTATTGAACAGCTAAAAACTTGTACACAAAATTCTACATATAGGAAGGCAGAAAGAACAAAGAGATTGACATTCCTCTGTGCATATTTTCGGCAGTCAAGCTGACTTTCAAATGAATGCAGAACAAAAAAAAAAAAAAGCTCTGCTAACCAAGGTTGTAATAATAAATGCATTTTAAAATTGGCTTTATTCTCTAATTCCATTTTGACAGAATTAAGGATGCTCTCCAAAAAGACAAATACACTATAATCCAACAAGATGGTATGCACACCACTGAATGATCAAATGAACCCATTGTAAATATGATAATTGCACACAATGGTGGAGATTATAGTTTTAAAAAGTTGTAAAAAAGAAAGCATTCCAATTAATGCACTGTTGAATGTGATGAATGAGGCATCATGAACCAACGCTTTATACCTGTGATGCTTGTGCACATGTCAAGAAAACAACTCCTATGAGAAACATAATATCCATGAACAGAAATGCAATGGCTCCAGGATGTTGCTTCAACATATGACGAGTCCATGCCCCAGCAGATGGAAATGTTGGGGTTTCTGTCCAGATCCCTGTCACAGAGCCCAATAAATCAACTTTTCATCTAGAAATAACATATATAAAACTAGATAAGCTGAATTCTGGTCACAGATTCCCATTTCACATACTTTGCAAAGCAACCACTGCACCAATAAATGTTGTCAAAGTGCCCATGCAAATAAGCATGAAGAAGTCCCACTTATTTCGCTGCACAGAATCCAAAATATATTGTCAAGATAGCCTGCACCAAGATAGCTTGGAGCTTAGCTCGCCATTTAATAGCAATTAAGCAACTCTCTTTTAGAGAGACATGGAAAAATATCGATGACTTCAAAAAAGATATATCATCTTGCACACCATAATCAGTAGATTGATATTGTTTTCCAGATACACGGAATGGCTGTTCTCACCTTCCCAACACAATTAGATATCCATGGGCAGTGATGGTCAAATTGTTCCACACAATGCTTACAGGTGGGGCAATGTTTGGAACGCACAGGCCTTATTATCTGGTTAAAAAGAAATGCAGAATGCTTATCACATTCAAAAATATAAAATTCACACAATGAAAGGAAGCCAAAAAATCATTTAACTATTTGACTCAAATATATTCAAGTCATCGGTCATCGGTGTTAACCTTGCAGGTTGGGCAAAGCTGAGACCAATTTCCTGTCCAAATGGGTGAATTATTCAGATCAATATTCAACAAAGGATCCTGTCAAAAAATAGGAAAAAAATAATCAAATGCAAGTGCTAAATATTAATTTTTTAGCTGGAACAAATAAACTGAAAATTGCAATTTTGATAGAGTGGGCATAACATGCAGCCATCCCACCCAAAAGTTTGAATGTACTTAAATGAACGATATGTTTATAGTTAAAAATAAAATACAAACAATAACCATGACAAACAATTTCTTATACACTAAAATATTTCATGCGTGCCAAACATGAATCTTCTGGTAAATATTTCTTGCGTGGTAATCATGAATCTTCTGGTTTTTGGTTGTCATATCACACCAAGTATTACGCATTAAACCAAACAATTTTAAGAACAGCCACATTCTACTCTTACACTTTGTTGAAAATTGTCATTCCAACAAACAATCAAGCTCGTTCACAAAATGACATTAATAAATATACAACTTCAGTTTGATATCAGGCTAAACTGCATATGTGAAGTATCCATTCTCCCTATTTTCCATGGGAAATGGAAGCTGTGCCACACTCAAGAACAAAAACAGGAGAAAAGAAAAAGAAGAATAGGACCAAAATAAAATTAAAAACATGACAATAAAAAAAGAGAAAGCAAAGGAAAACAGTTTCACACTAGGGGCCATGTTATTGTGTGCATCATCCTCCCTTCCCCACTTTCAGCTCTTTCATCAGGTGAAGAAAATATTCAATTTTTTTAAGTCAACAGCAATTTTGTTGCCATCAAATTCACAAAATCCTTTTCTAAAGTAAAACATTCATTCTGGCTTCTAAATATTATTTTCCTCAGTTACAAGCTCATTTTTTCCCAGAAGAAAACGTAGCCATCCCAAAGTTAAATATGTTAGTGAAGTCCCTTTATGCCTTTTTTAACTATATATAGTAATCAGTGGCTGAGTTCATTTTTAAGAGCATTTCAGTCTGCAAGCATCAACAAATATATGCCACTTCAGAAGATGACATTAGCCACCTAATTAATATTTTTGATGATCTCATCAAGCACAAGGTCAAAATTAAAAGCGCATACATCATCTGAATGAGTTCCTCCTGAGCTTTTTTTTATGTATCCTGGATCCTTACTGCAAAAACAATTAAGAAAACAAAGAAAATAAGGAAAAGGAGGTATAATGTGTAAGAATCAAACTGTATGAGAACATGAATGCTATTGTGCACACTTGAACTCTGAAATTCATGTTTTAAAGCATGGATTTGTCACACATAACACCACCACCTTAAAACAACAATGTGTGAAATTAGTAAATAATAGAAGTTGATGGATTTCAAAATGAGTATACATGAGATAAGCTATGTAGTATCATAAAAAGCAGATAGTGAAATTGAGGAATCCATCTCAACAAGCTTAAATATCTCTATGGCAGCCCCAACATTTGACCCATGTCATACATCATTTATATTAAATGTCTGACGTATTTAGTAGTCTGATATTAATACAAATGCACAATATACACAATATGGGTGGTATCTTGTGTTACTTATCCTTATTATTGGCATCGATCCAAAAGAAGGAAATAGTGGGCAGTTGTAGCCTGTAGGTCAGCTGTGGAGATGAGGTCTCAGAGGAGCACTTCAAGTTTGAGAATACACTAATATGCATCGATTTACAACAGTGGACCAATTTATCATGATGAACAACTGTATGCATGAATTTCATAGCAAGTATATGTAATTTAACCAGTCTTGTTCTTTGTGCAACAACTCAAAGCTCAGAATTGAATACAACAAATGAAATATGTGTTTAATGTTTTTGTTTCTGTTTATTTTGTTCATTGTTGTATGCTTCATGGGACCTAGTGCATAAACCATAATCCAGAATCTAAAAACAGCCCATACTTCTTACTGATATCGAGCAAAATATATATGCATTTTCATAAAAAGTCAGAATGAAACTCATCTACATTATTAATCAAATATTCTTTAATCTTCTGATGTAAGGAAAACAATTGCATTTACCTACCACTCATTTCATGTTCAGTAAGAGCGTTATATTTTCAGAAGCCATAAACTTCATTTTGCAGTCATTGAACAACATGAGATGCAATACATTATGAATGATCCCAAGGAAACCTGATACAATTATTATTCTACTGCGAGGGAATGAAAAATATCATATCACAAAGAATCAGTGTTAACAGATGTAGGATATGCTTTCACTACAAAAAAATAAAAAAATCAATAAACAACAACAACAACAGATGTAGGATTTGCAAGAGTAATGCAAACTCTACCATCACAAGTTAAGCAAGTTAAAAAAAATACTTCCAAGCTGTTTCTACAAGGGCAACGATAAGACTCACTAGATAAACTGAAATGAACAAATCTCATCATCAAACCAACCTTATACCTGCTACATCTATATAACATCAAAAGTGAAGCACATCCAAGAGATGCACCAGTCCATCCCCACAGTCCAACAACAGCAGTGACCTTTGGTAAATTAGGTGCTGCACAAGTAATAATCAGACTTGCTAATTTTAACTAATATTCAGACAACACAAAAAGCTTTTTGACTAAAATGGAAAGAAAGCACTATTACCTGCAAGGATAGACTTGATGAAAAGAACTATCAAGACAACCATAAAAGAAAATAAAATGGGAGCATATCCAGTCTTCCCCATCCTTCCAACACATACTTTGTCTTCACAGTAGCTTCCATGTTTTCGTGTCACATTTGACTACATGCAACAATTATCCATACTGTCTGAGTGAACTTTGGATTATTAAAAATCAATATTAGGATAATTAAAAAACAGAAAGTAATTTATGTTTTTAAGTGCATGGCTGGCTAACAACTACCTATCATTTTAGTTTGAACCATTATCATGAAGAAACAATATCTCATCAATATCTAGCTCAAGAGAATCTTAGGCTTCTTATGAAGCAGTTCACTGTCCTTGTAAACATGTAACACATTTATAATAACAGCTTCGTCATTCAGTCTAATGTTGCCTACCATTGGAGAAACTGCCATTAACAGTAATACAATTTTTTTTTTCCGCATAAACACAAAATACTTTAAAGAAAATTTAGTTCTGCTACCTGACCAGCAATTAAATAATAAATATATACTTCTTAATGACATCATCACTGACATTCAATTCTTCATCACTTATCTGCCATCCAAATTGTCATTTGTTCAAAACACCTAGCCTTAGAAAAGTGGAGCCATAAACAGAATAAAAGAGAAAGAAGAAACTAATAACCTCAGAAAGGTCAGACTTTTTCTGTTTCTTCAACTTTTTTTTAATGGAATTTTTGGAATGCAATTCCAAATATGTGAACTTTCTACTTTGATTTAACTTAAAATCAAGGGAAGATTAACTTGTCAGAGTTATTGTTACTTCCTAAACTTATTGTGTCTGATATATAACAATAAGGAAGAATCAATTTATTTATTTATTTTTCCCTTCTCCTTTCTGTTCTTTTGCTTTCCTCAGACAACATCTGTGGGCTAAATCACTAAGAATCTTCTGAATCAGTGTCATTGATTCCATCTGAACGTGATTAATACACTATGATGGATGTTGAATGCTCAATTCCTATAAATATGCTTTCTAGAAATAGGTCAGGTTAAACTTTCGCATCATTCTTATAACTACGCTATCTGAAGCCATTTTCTTAAAATCAGCTCGTACTTAATGTCTTAATAGTAAGACAGAGATAACTTGACAGCATCAACAAGCGGACTTCACATCCCAGGGCAACGTAAAGTCGGCAATTTTATCCAAAAACTTAGATACATCAAAAGAATATTGATGGGTTCAAAGAAATACATACAAGGAAATAAGCGACATGGCGATGACCTTTATCAAATGCGAGCTGAGCAGGGATAAAGCCAGCTTTATCCTTCACCATTAATTCCTGCTTTGTTCCTGCATGTACTAGTACAGTGCATGCCTCCACATTTCCCCTCAATGCGGCCCAGTGCAAAGGTGTGCAACCTAGCATAGTCAGCAAGATCAGCAATACCATAAGAGCCTTGTCAACATTCACTCTTCCTTCAACATTGTGCTTCTCAAGTATCACATCAATATCAAACATGTTACAAATGTCTCAATCATCCCAATTTTTGAAAAAATAAACATGCCACGGCCAACACAACCACACAGGTCACTCTGCTGTCACTTAAATTTAAACAAATATGACAATCTACTATTTTTTGACACACATCAGCTGATTTGAAACCATAGGTATCTGTGATCATACCCAACATTCAACATTTCTTGCAAGTGACCCCATGTCAGAATTTAGAGAAAAAATCATAACTCATTCTCCTGGAGGTTGTATTTACAGGGCTAGATAACCAGAAAACTTGATAAATATAACTGGAAAAATGAAGGAAAAAAAGGGGAAGTTTCTAAAGTGATGGGAGTGCTAATAGGATATGACGGAAGTTTGACCCCAAGTAAAAGAAAACGATTTGGTGGAGTCAAAGAAATGGAAAAGCAATACAACATATCTCAAGTAAATTTTACATTGCATTTACAAGCCCTCATATGCACTTCTTAAGTAAGATTTAATAGGGAAACTGTTACTCAATGATGGAAGTTGGATGCCATTTTTCTCCTTTATTGGCTGCTTGATAAAAAAAATTAAATTATCCAAATATGACAAGTTACTGAGAAACACAAACTGGTGAAAGCCAATCGTGTGCTTTTAGATAAAGTTGATAAACAAGTAAATTTTTTGATATAGTTATTGTCTTATCAGTTATCACAAGGTTTTCCGCAGAAATTCATGATAAAGAGTGGTATTAAAGTACCTTCTTTGTCCTGTCTCCCCTGATAGGCATCCTTGAAAAGAAATAACCTAACAGTATCTGCAAATCCCTTATAAGCAGCCCTGGAATAAAATTTGCTAATTTTACTCAGTATTTCAACAAAAAAATAAGAAGAAAGAAGCAAGAGATGTTACACCCAATTGATTTACCACTGGACATGAAAATCACAACTATGTATTTTAGGAAACAACTGTCTGTAATTAATAGCAATTCTGGCAGATTAATGGATGAAAATTAGAACAACATATATGTAGGCATAATTTTTAGAATATTTCTTAAGGAAAAAGCTAAGCATTTGTATGTGTGTCACCCATTGGAGTAGCAAAGGAAAGAAGTGAGAAGGGTAGTCATATAAATACATGGATACAGAACAGAGGGATACCAGTGAAGTGGACTCCTCCCATCATTATCAGGTGCGTCAAAATCGGCACCATATCTAGTGATGATTTGGTACAGGAATGCTGTCTGCCCATATTGAGCAGCAACATGAGCTGCCTGATACAGTATCCGGAATTAGATGTCACCCAATTACATAAGCAATTGTGCTTACCATGAACAAACAAATTGAACGCAAAGAAGCAATACAATTGGCAACCGCCTGCGGTTTTTCTTCAAAAAAAAAAAAAAAAAACACACACACACACAGAAGCAATACAATTGGGTAAAAAAAAAGAGCTAAGAGGAAGGTTTCAGAGGGGCGCATCACCCGGTAGCCATTGGCATCGGCAGCCTCTACTCGAGCTCCATTTTGCAAAAGCACATCAGCCGCAGCGATGGAGCCACGTACCGCGGCCCAATGCAGTGGGGTCTGCTGCGTATGATCGGTCACGTTGACGTCCCCACCATGCTTCACAAGGCAACCAGACAAACAAATTAACGCAGACAAACAAGGAAGACAAAGGGGAACTAATCAATTAAGAAATAAAATACCTGGATGATGTAGTGGGCGATGTCGGGGTAGTTGTTGAGGGCTGCCCACTGGATTGGGTAGTAGCCGTTGCCGTGTGGCCTGGCCACAGACGACCCCTCATCCTCCACAAACCGCCGAAGGCTCTCCAAATCCCCGTACGCGGACGCGGAGTATACGTCCACGACTACAGCCACACCATTGGCCGATGAGTGGTGCTGTTGATCTTCCCCGTCATGTTGCCTGCCGTCAGAGGCGACCACTTCGATCTCTGCCATCTGATACCGTCGGTGATTGAGACCGGCTTGTGTTTCACAGACGGGATTTTTATTCCCCTTCAGGAAGGGTTTGTGGAATTGGTTCTTCTCTACTTTAATAATTAACAGCTGCGGCCGGGGAGGCTTTTTGTTTAATAAATAAATAAAAAAGACAATTCAGGTGTGTTCCTTCTTTTTTTAGTTTCTTGATTCATCAATCATCGATGGGTTTGCCATCCACGGGGTGAAGGGGATTGGGGGAAGTTCATAGTTTGCTTGGATTTGTTTTTTAATGACCCGTGAATTGTTTCATTTGTTACAACTTCCAAGGGCATCTCCAATACCAGACGACCCGTAGTCCCATACCAATGTCAAATTTACATTCGAGTAAAATCCTGTGTCGTATAGTATAATCTGATCAGACTCGACTGGTTAAATCGGTTAAATCTTTGTTTTCTGTTTAGTTTACTTTCAAAACCTAATTGTATAAAAAAATCAATAAAACTCAATCATTACAACGGTTTTTAAGAAGAGTGGTGATACCCAGGCCCCAACTTATAGGCCCCATTCACAGGCCCCATGAGCTGTCATTACTTTATTGGTTGGCTTGTTGACTTTTAAAATTGGTAAAATGATAAAATACAGATATGCCATTCATTAAAAATAGATCCAATTAACCCAAATTCCCATTTTTTCTCTTATTAATATTTAACATTAATTTGAATTTGTCTAATTTAAAATTTGCCTATTTTAAAAAATATCTCTCTCTAAAATTTGCCTATTTCAAAATTTGAATTTTTAAAATTCTTATGAATTTTACATCAAAATTTAACTAACTTACACAAAAATCAGCTAAATTGTTTTTCATCAAAATTACACTAAAACTTATCTAAATTACACCAAAATTACCTAAATAACGCAAAAAAAAAAACGTTCTAGTTTTTTTTATGATTATAACTGTTACAAAATGTAACAGTGTTGTACAAATGTAACAAATACAAATCATTATGTGTATGCGATTGAATGTTACATTTACGAATGCAACAATAATATACATTTACGAATGTAACAGAATGTAATAGTGTTGCATAAATAACATTATATCGTTTCAAGACTGTTACATTTCAAATGTAAATACAAAAACAATACACACATTTACAAGACTGTTACATTTCAAATGTAATAAAATAACAAATACACAAATGTATATTGCTTAAATGTGTCTCTTTCGAATCAAACCGCAATATTCATTAACTGTTACATTTATAAATGTAAATGTAACAATATTAATCAATACACAGTTTTCACAATGAAAATATAACAAAACGATATCTGGCCTCACTTGGAGGGAATGACGACGGCGACGGCGGAAGAGGCCGCCGATTGGGCGCCGATTTCGTCCAATCATATGCTCGGACGGCTGTGCCGCTTCGTCGGAAGGCCGGGGAGGGGGAGCGAGAAGGGGAGCCCAAACTCTTCTTGTCGAAACTCTTCTTGCCGTGGATGATAGTCATTGTCATGCTTCTCCATACCCAAAGCCCCTGACGTTCTCATTCTTTGTTTCTTCATTGGTCGCTACCAACAATGTAGTAGATAGTTTTAAGTAGGAAAAACACGGACTTCGTTCACCTGATTAAACCCGTCAACAATGGAAGTTCTTCTTGTTCATTCTGTTTTTCTTTCTTTGGAGATGAATTGCTTGTTTTGCTTTTTTTTATTATAAAATTTGAGTGAGGGGAATTTTTAAAGATTTAATAAAGAACAAATCACAAAAAAATCGATAAATCTTAACTGAAAAATCACTTTATAAGGAAATAATACAAAAATGGTATAATGGGTAATGTCTTGATGCCACCTCATGGGGCTTATTTGGGGCTTGTGAAATTGGGGCCTGGGAATCATTATTGTTTTAAGAATCAGATATGGATTGATTAAACTGATAAGTTCTTTATTCATATAAAATGTGATTAATTTCTTGTTAAAATATAAAATATAATAAAACATTTGTATTTTATATAATAAGATCATGATGTTTAAGTAAAAACTTAAAAAATATTAAAATCAAGATATGATAATTATATAAAGATTTTCTAAAATATTTTATATTTTATAAATTTATTGGAAAATGATTTTTGAGCTCCAATTGGTAGACCTCATCCTAAGCCCCATGAGGTGGCAAGTGTAAATTTTCTATATTACCCTCCCCCCCCATAACTAATCCATTCGTTTCTTTCATAACCAGTCCAATAATTACGGAGTTAGTTTCTTCCATAACCGTTTCTCAATATACCAATTTAATTGCACATTCAAGAAAATCAAAAATCACGTGTTTATACCAATTTTTTGGGGATCCGAAAGCTTGATCTATCTCAACTTAATCTGTCTCAACGAAAATAAACATCAATTTTTTAATATCGAATTCAGATTTGATTGAGGAAAAGAGAAGATTCAGCGTTTTTTTATTTTTGGGGCGATCTATTTGTGGTGTAAACAATTAGGTTAGGTCTTTTGGAACCCCCAAAAAATCACGATTTTTAATTTTTAGATCCAGTTTATTCGGTGGAAATGAAAACAAATATCGAAATCGTTTTTTTTTCAGTTTGATCAGTGGAGAATATAAGGATTTCACGATTGTAGTATAAACAATGGCGATCCATTCAGGTTAGACTGTTTCGATCTGAATAATTCGCATTGATTTGATTTTTTTTATTGTTCATTTAAATCATCATATCTGAATAATTCACATTGATCTGATATTTTGATTGCTTCTTTGAATCATCATATACCTTTTTTATATATACAAAATAACTCAAATCCAGAGACATGTTGTATATCTGGATTTCGATGCATGATTGCGTTTTACGTATGATCTGTATAATCAGTTTTTTAGTGGTGTGTATGTGTAGATTCATGCATATTAAGTCATTCAGCATATTTTTTAGCTTTTAATTCATATTCCAAATACACGTGTATCTTGAAGTTATAAATCAACCCAATTTGATGTTTGATATATTATATTATTAATATGTATTTGATTAATGTGTATCCGATTAATATTTTATTTTTATTATCGTATGTGTCTAGAGGATTGAAGGAATTTTTATTGAAAATCTATATTATGCTAATTAGCTTGTAGACCATTAAATTGTTTGTTTTGGTTTTAAGATACAGTATTGTATCTTAATTATATAACATGTAGTAACTTTTCTAATTTTTCCGCATGCAGTGATGATTTTATAGATGACACATGTGAAGAATCAATTCATTTGGAAGACATTTATGATTCATGTGATCTGGAAACCAGTTTGCCGAAGGAATTGTTTGATTTGGCTGATCAGCAAAATTTAGATGAGATTGTAGCATGCGCAAAACAGTCCATTCCATTTGTTGGAATGTGTTTTCATTCTGAAGATGAAGTGCGGTTGTTTTATAATAATTTTGCTCACAAAGTTGGATTTGACATTGCGAAGATTCATGGAAAAAGGATGACAATGGAAGGCAAATGTTTTTTTTCTCTGGCTTGTTGTAAAAATGGAAAGCATGTGCCATCTGAGAAGAATGCATTTAATGTGCGGTCTTCGATTTAATGTTATAATGTGTTATGCGTATGTGTTTGTGAACTTTATTTTATATTGTTCAAATGTTTTGCTGTTATCAAACTTGTACAACACGTTTGATGTTATAATGTGTTATGTCTATATGATTGTGAACTTCATTTTATATTAACTTAATGTTTTGCTGTTATCAGATTTAAATGGTCCCTTTTATAGACTACAATGTTGTAGATAGACATAATGATATCAAAACAAATCACAATTTCAGATATAAATCACCATCTGTTTTGCAAATTATACAGGTTTTCAGATACACATTTAAAATTCAGATACACTATTAGTTTACTTGGACAGGTTTACAGGTAGTACCCATTATTTACTATGTGACAGATAGCCAATCTTATGCGATTCATTTTGATTTAAGATACACTTAATAAAAAGTCTCTAATTTTGTTATTACAGTGAATAAGCTACTTGTTTCATTTCATATGCACATCACAAATACCAAGATTAATCCACATCAACTTTCAGATGCACTTTAAAATTCAAATACATCTGAACTGTATCAGATATGATGTTAAACTCAGAATAAAAATCAATAAGTTGTTCATCAAACATCAACAATTAATTGAATACAGATTTTTGTATCCAAACATCAACCAAAATTTGTCACTTTAATGAGCCCCTAATTGTTTTTCATATACGAATTCCATTTTTCTGTTGATCAATATTCCATGTACATTTGCTTGACCATGTGATCTTCGTCAGTATACGTACGGTGTTTGTCATTCAGAAATTTATGCATTATGTGAGCCCTTATCGGTCTGCACTTCTTCTTATCCATCTTATGTGTGGTGACTTTCTCGTTGGCAGCATATTGTTTCATTATGTTTAGGATGACTGTACCACAATAAATCCTACAATAAAATAATTTATAATAAGATACAGATAATAAATTAAATGTTAAACTCCTTTGCATTGAACATCTCAAAAATTCTGTGAATCATAGATCTATATTGGAGATAGTACGCTCCGTATCTTCTGGGTTCAACAACTCTTTCTTTTGAAACTACAGAATTACACATATCTTGATTTCTTAAATGCAAAACAATTTTTGTGTAATCATATCGATGCAACATCAAGATATGTAAAACGCTTAACATATCTACATAGTAATACACCTTTTGATTTTAAGATACAAGTGTATGTATAAAGTGAAATCAACACTTCCTAAAACAAATCAGTAGATAGTCATTTATATTTTTCAGTTACATGCATATCAACCAGACCCTACAACAAAAAATGCTATGAGATGCTTGTTATTTAAGATACACCAGAGGGATTTAAATTAAATTTAAAACATTATTTCAGATACAAGTATCTGACATAAAACTTGGGATACAAGTATCTAACATTGGATTTTCAAATACAAGTATCTGAAATCTTGATTTTTTTTTGTTGCACAAAATGGACAGTGTGCACAAGAAAACTCAAAACAATTGAAGAATGTCAAATAATGTTTTATCTTAAATCTAGATACACTAGCACACAAACATAACGTAATAGACACAATGTTGATGTATTTTTTGAGATTATGACTACAAAATAAATAACCAACCACTATGGATTTTCAGATTCATGAATATGAAACTCTCATATTACCAATGTTCAATGTTTAACTATGTACATGTATCTGAAACTCTTAGATTAACATATGTATTAGATGATTTTCAGATACTCAGTATTAACATATTAAAAAGGTGCGGAAGGGAAAATCGACGATTGAGACACTTTCAAATTTGATTTCATCTTTTCAAGAAGTGTAAAAAATTAATCTAATGTTTATGTTCATGTCGCACACACAAAAAAAGGCACAGGGAGGTTTCGACGATTGCAAGAAATCTGACCTTTGTTTTTCGTCATGGTTGAAGATTTTTTGGGGGGGAAGATGATCAGATCAACTCATAATCATCGTTTCTTTTTTTTTCTTTCGTACTCCTGGTTCGCCTGATTTTGAAATCACCTGCACGCCCAAATCGGAAACCTTAGTTGGTTTTAATTTTTGGAAAATATTGAGTCGGGGGGGGGGGGGGGGGAGAGAGAATTAATGTTTCCGAGTGTTTTGGGATTTCGTAACGACGTTTTAATGGTGGTGTGATTTAATTAGAGCCATTCAAAATACTTAGAAGGGTAGTTATGTCATTGGTTTTTTAGTTGTTTGAAAAAGTCAATCAAGAAACCAATAGGAGGATACCACCTATTGGGGCTTGCTAATGGGGCCTAATTTCTAGGGCCAACTCCCAAATTTATTTATTTATTAACAATAACCAATGTTTTAATTATGTCATGATAATGTCTCTATTTAAATTTGGTTGACCTAATGAGTGAACGCTTTTCCCCTTTATTTTCCCTGTTCAATAAACTGTTTGATTTATAAAACATTGGTAAAATCATATAAAATCCTTTTTAATTCTTGAACCAAACCCATATCAAATGAATGGATGTTCAAAAATGTACCTAGAGACCCAAACTTAATCTAAAATTTTCCAACGGTACGACAAGTCCCCTCCGGCCCTCCCCAATGGAACGTGCAAAAAGAACTTTTAAATATGAGATGTATATGCAAAATAGAAGAGTGTAAATAAGGGCACTCATCTCATCTTTTTTTTTAAAGCCTTGATTAACGAGTGACAAACTCAATTTAGTATAACATCACGAGGTGTCAATATAATATCCACAACAAAAATGCATCAGTTATATCACTCCACTTACACTGGTGTCTGGCCTCAACCCACCAAAACAAAGACTTACAAACCGGGTTAACATTAACAAGGTGGCTAAGGAAACAAAACGGTAACACAGCAGCTACAGTCTGTGTCACCTCAAACATCATCCAGCAGTGCACATACACTACCTAGCTTCTACCCGTGTATTAAAAAAAAATTAAAAAAAATAAACCTACTATAGTAGTGTATATCCTATATATACCACTGGACAATGTTTGGGTGGTTTTGAGGGGCGATATCTAGAATATTCCACCTGTAATATGTACAAATGAACCGGCGATAATGATATTACACAAAACAAAAGCTATACAAAATCATAAGGTAGGCTGACGCATCCAGAACCAATGGCATGATTTCTAACAGTGGAGACCCTCTCAGCACCATACCGGCTTAAGGCCAGTGCAACTGGGATACATCTGAACAGCTCGACTAAATGCTATGGAAAACACGACAAATGGGAAGGAAACCTGAACTGAGATCCCCTTAGGGCATGATTTCTCCCATTATGTCTATGAAATTTTTGGCACATTCTATGGCTGCCAATGCCTCCGACTGGAAGAACTTCTAGTTCCTTCCCAATTGCATGCCATGCTTCCTGATCATGAAGGTTAGGTGCAAGTTAGAAAGTGAAGTAAATCACTGCCTTGTTACTCAGAGAAGATTTCCACCACGTGTCATATTGATGATGGATAATTAACAGTCTCCTTAGCTCAGGCCTCAAGGGGCTGGAGGAGAGTCTATATTAGTGAAGGTGCATGGTGGATAGATAGGGTAGAAAAATTACTTCATATGCCAAGATAAGAAACCCATGACATACCTTTTGCTGACTATCAAAAGCTTCTGTGAGACTTGATGTGCATCTTTCTTCACCCCTAGTACAACCTAATGCTTGTGCAAATCTTTCAGATGTTGAAACGAGGGGATTAGATTTTCTGCCTGACCAATGCTTCCTCATCCCCAAGTATGCTGATGGAGAGTAATCATGGGACATCAAGTAGCTGGAGATGTGGTGCTCCTGCCTGCATATAGCTTGAGTGTTATATGGACTGTTGAAACAAGCCATAGATATATAATCTTCGTGGTGCTCAAATACATGAGCTGATGATGCATGAGACTGTCTCATCACACAGGGACATGGCTGTAACTGAGGATTCTCGTGAGGACGGGAGAAACTTGGCTTCAGACCAGTAGAACTACATGGTGGTGTGGTCCAGTCCTCTATTGTAATATCATGGTTTGCAGCTAGCTGCATCAGCTGTTTTTTATCAAGGCCTAGCCCCATGAGCATGTTCCACAAGTTCTTTTGGGATTCTCTTTGATTGTGAATGACTTGATCACGCATGGCTATTTCAAATTGGAGCTCAGTATTAGCCATTCCCTGCATTTGTTTGTGAAGATGAGATTTCTTTTTTTCCACTATTCAGATTGACAGATAAAAAAACTCCAAGTTTCCACTTACCAAGAGCCTATATTGGCTCAGAATACGCAAATAGGTTCTGTTACTGTTGTTGCTTATGGCTTCATCTATCATGCCCTGAAGTTGGCACCGTTGTTTCTCATTTGCTTCAATCTCCTGGTACACATAGAAGCACGTGTCATTTAATAATCCGGTATCATGTGTGACTTACAAAATGTGTGTCAAAATTAAAACCACCTTCTGGTAACTGGCACCAGCCTCATCGTTGTCACGGATGTTATCAAGAATAACTTGCCTCCTAGTTATCAAAGCCTGGACCACAACTCCATCCTTTTCAATAGCCTAAAAGCACAAGTAAAAAATAAGCCACGAAGATTCTCACAGTTTTATAGAATATATAAACTTCTCAGAAGAAATCAAGATATTGTCTACTCTACAGTAGGGGAATGAAGTGAATGTGGAGCAACTTGAGAAATATGCCAATGAAATTGCAGGGTTAATATGGCAGTGCAACTGTCCAATTGTCACTCATCAAATTTATTTCAGAGAAATAATGACTGTATCAGGAATTTTTAAAAAAACGAGGAAGATCCATGCACAAAGAAAATTCATATTTTTATGGATATCTTCAAGTGTCTCTTTCGTTTTTGACACTATTGGCCCAAGGAAAAATGGCAACCGCTAATATAGCTAAGTCTAGAATTTGATACTTGTAGAGCGAAATGAAGACATAGGTGGGTGCATATCATTGCCCCTTCAAGGACAAGGTGATCCAATCCACAATAATATATATAAACACATGCAAGAAAAAAGAGCTCAGATCTGTGTTCAAATCTGAGGCATGCATCATCTACTAACTGCTCTTACAAATATAAGCTAAGCAAATTAAAGTTAACAACCTGTTGTTTGGCAATGGCATCATCCAGATATTGGAGCTCAACACGATTGCTAATATTTGTCTCCTCAAGCTCAAACAAAGCCTTCTGCAGGTTTATACGTTCCTGTACATTTTCACTGGTCTCCTGGCTCAGAACATTTAACCAGGACAGCTCATCATCAACTAGCTTTTCAGCAGGTTTTACACATAGCTGTGAGTCCTTTTCTGCTAATTCCTTCCTCAATCGACAAACCTCAACCTGTATGACATAATTAATAAATTTTTATGTATAGAATGTGCCCCCAAAATAGTAAGTCAAAGTTGATCTCTTACCTGGAGATTGTCAATCATCCGTTGGTAGTCTGCTACATGAGTATCAATTGTGCCAATATTTTTCTGAAAGTACAAAAAAGAGACCATCAGACCATCAGAACCTGTCAAATTTCACAGCGATGATTCAGTATTGATATTTATCTTTATGTCAAATTGATATTTATCTTATTTTAAAACAATATTGTTATTTTTTTATACATTTTTTCTTATAATCCATAAAAACATAATCTCTTAAATTATGATACATAGATTAACATCTTTAAGAATAAGAAACTAAATAATATTTTTCATTCAACTTTAAATTGATAAATAGTTTACCAATTGTCCCCAAACTTAATTTGACTGCTTCTTCCTTCTCAAAATCCAAAGCTTAAGGTAAATAATCCCTATAAATAACAAATATTATATTTGATTATTTTATATATTTATACAAATATTGTTATAATTAAATAAATGATAATAAGATAAAATGGAAAATTTTTATACTTCGAAGTGTTGATGGAGAAGAGGAGAGGACTCTCGTTTCCCGATTGTGGGACAGTTAATGGAATAAAAAGTAAAAATTAAAAAAAAAAGATATGATGATTGATATTAGGAACAGTTGAGATATATATAAAAAATCCAAAATTTATTTTTTAAATGGATAATGGGTTATGGAGAAGTTAAAGAAGGTTTTTTTTTTAAAGGGATACGGAGAAGTTAAAAAATGAGTGATTTGTGAGGGCACACATGGTATCAATTTATTAGATGAATTATGTGAGAACCCAATCCATACGCATCTTCTTCATCGCCATCCCTTTTTAAATACATGAACTAGCCATGAAAAAAAAAAACAAGGGGGGCATGGACCCCCCTTGGTCCCCATGTGGCTCCGCCACTGATCAGAACCCTTCCTTGAAAAGAGATTAAAAAAAGAAGTTCCACATGAACATTTAGCATGCAGATTTCTCCAATAAAACACAATTAGTATGTTGTATAAGGGGGAAGGATGGATAATTCTAAAAAAAAAGTGGGGCATTTATTCTTCCATTGCAAAAAGTTCAAGGTGAAGAAAATGGAAGTCACTACCAGATGCATTCTACCATGGGTACTATCCTGTCACATGAAACTAGTAGTTGGCATCTGAAATCATGATTGCCAGAAATATGCTAAAATTTCTCATCAGTCCCCATTATACTTGCATAGTGAATCTGACCCCTTCTCTGTTTTTGCAAACACAGGAGCTCACTCTAATTACTATAACTCAAAATAGAAACAAAAAAAATGTAATCCAAACAAATTATAAAATCCCCGGGTGGGTTAAGCCAATTTTTTTTAAAACTCGGACACGGATACAGTAAAGACACGACAATCAATCCATGGCATATCATGTATAAATATATATTAAAAAATAAATGAGGAAACCATAACTTTGTGAATCTGAAACAATTTTACAGTGCATCAAAATAATAGAAAAAAAGAAAACATGATAAATATATGATCCAAATGTGTTACAGAAGCTAACTAAAATAACAACAAATCGATGAAACATCATGACAAACATCAGCCAAACCATGTTAACAACAATTAACATAAAAACAGTAAAACACCTATTCAAACACCCTCTCAGATCTATAGAAAGCCAAAAGAGGGGTCTACTTGGAGGAGAGAGGGATTTCTTTCATGTTTAGTTCTTGATCAGGGCGTATGTGTTAGAGCCATGTTTGGCTGAGATTTTATGATTTTAAGCCAAGACACGTGTCGGGTTTGACATGACATCCATTTAGGAGTGTTCATGCTTTAGAGGTTGGTAGGTTGCAGAGATGCACCATTTTTTTTATATTAACAAGCTCCATGATAGAGGTCAAGTACTCTACTAGTAGCATTAATTTGTTACAAACAGGAAAATGGGAAATAAAATGCCAAATTCTCCGTTACTCCCGGAGATTCCCCATCATATAAAAAGAAGTAAGAGGAAAGGGGGATATCTAAACAAATTTGTAATATACACAGACTTTAATAGTACTGCGTCAAAATCTACATTTTCAAACTCAAGAAGTTGTAAATATTGCACAATTACATGAATAAATCAAATAAGTGGCCAAGGACCTCTACAAAGCCAAATATATAATAGAAGAAAAATCAACAACCATACTCACTTGAACATGTGTCTTGATCTCTTTTGCTCGGTCAGCATATTTAAGGGTATTGATTGTATGATGATATTGATCATCAGCAGGTGATATTGTAGCAACCATAACTGTCTGTGAGTTACCACTCAGACCATCCTTAAGAATACGAGTAAGCTTGCTGCAATAAATTGCTGATATTAGCCATCTTAGAAAGAGGTCTCCCGATACAAACATAACTTGGTACAAGAAATAATAACCAAAAGAAAGGGAAAGGAATAAAAAAACCTTGGTACCTATTTCGATAAGGAACATAAGCTAGACCCTTCTTTTGTTGTTTTCCAAGAGCATTGATGCAATTTGCCAAAGCAAGAAGCGATCGATTGATATTTGCCCCATCTCGCAACTTTTGACCACCACTATTCGTCTCGGAAGCCCTTTCACTACATATTTGATGGCTCATGAGTTACAAATTGACACTATTTTAGAAATAGATATTGTTCACATAAAACGATTATCAAGAGAAAAGTACACTAAATATCCACCTTCCAGCAAGGTCAACCAGTGCAAGTTTTCCACGAAGGACTTGACTCTGGTATTGCTTCCTTCGCTTTCTTTTCACAATGATCTCCAGAACAGCATGTGAGCTGATTGGCCAAGTAAAGAAACAGAGCATTGAGGTTATGGTGATGCCCCTATGCAAAAAGAAAAGAACTACAACGGCATTTTCAGTATGATACAACCTGACATAATGTACATAGATTAATCAATGGTGGAAAGAAAAAGTTATAGGCATCGTAAAAGAAATTAAGAACCACACAACAATCTGATGTCACAAGAGGTTGGCAAAGAATGCTACCCATAAAAATAATCCAATGAAAGATTACAGTGAGGTTCCCAGATAACATATAGAAAGCTCACAATTGCAGATTAATAAACAACTGTTTAAAGCAGTCCACAAAAACCACTGATGAACGGATGGATTATGCGTACCGCGAGGATGTTGCATTTGCCTCTGTGCTTTCGGTTTTTCGCCTACTATTTCCCAAATTTAATAGTTCAAGAATCCTATCAGCTGAACGAACCTGTGATGGTAGAACAAACCTTGCATTAATGAATCATAATGTGCTTCTTACTACAGACAGAGAAAAAAATTATAAAAAAAAACTGAGGGAATAAAGAAATAAAGCTAAAACATAGCCCATTATTGGGGAGAACGACCTAGATAGACACACACATCATGCAATTACTGGGTACAACAATATCGGAAACCACAAGAGAGGGTTATGCATTGCTAGACATTGAACATACACTGATCTTATAGCTAGTAGAATTTAAATTAATAGAACAGAATTATATGGTGCAGAAGAATCATAAGACCAATATCTGGTCCAATACATGAAAATACATAATCTAGTTATGAGGCAAGCAAACAACCTTGATACATTTGAGGCCAGCAACTACTAATCCTTGCTCAGGATCCTCCCTGAGCTCCAAATGTCCTGATGACTTTTCAAGCAGGTCATAGATAACCTGAACTCAAGCAGCAATATATATTATCATCATCTCAACAACCCAATAATATGAATGGAAAACAGATACTAGAATAGGCAAGGGCCATACTTCATTGTAGACTTCAAGGTAGGAACATGTGACCTCGAATTCATCTGAGCTTTGATCCCCTTTTATGAGATCAAAGATCGTGTGTAAGCTAAGAACCATTAGTCCAGGATCATCGTGTGTCCCAACCATCGTATATGTTTTCCCACTGGCAGACAAGAAAATAACACATGAATTCATGAAAGTGCGCATGCCTGCACCTTCAGGCTCAAAGCTATCATTAGCACTATACATAAGCTAATCTAAAGGTTAGATTTCAGAAAAGAAACGACGACAAGACAACCAAGCAATCAATGAGTACCTTCCAGTCGAACCATATGCAAATACAGTTGCGTTGAGTCCGTTGATGACCCCAGCAATAGTTGAAGAGATACTCTTAATATAAACATCCTGGGCAGGAGTATGATGATGCATATTTAGATAATAATGTATAATGTCTGGCCAAGAACATTTTTAAAATATTCTCCAGATGAGGTGTAATGTAATTCAACAATCATGGAGAATCACGGCTCATCGTAATAGAGTCCACAGAGTCTGATGTTACCGCATTGGTGCATTCGGGACCGAAAGCACGATCAAAAGAGTATCGCCTCTCCTTGGTACGGTTCTGGACGCGATCCAGGTAGTCCTTGGACAGGTCAGGGTCCAAAACGGTGATGCCCTGGATTTGCAGCCGAAGAAACTCAACACGACATTCATCCCAACTGAAGATATCCAAAGAGGAATAACAACTAACCTTGTCATCCGTGACGTGAATGATGTGTCGGCTGTGGCGACGTTCAGCGTCAGTAAGAGGCCTACATTTCACGGCCACCTACAATACCACCCCCCCAAACCAAACAAACAAACAAAAAACCATAAGCGGATAGCTACAGTAGGGAGAGAGGGTGAGAGAGATGGGGAAGAAGGACCTGGAGGGTGGCAGTCTTCTTGGAGGGCGGGGCTTTGATGCTGGGCATCACTCTCCTAAGGGGTTGGAACGATCAAATCTCCTCGTAGTGGAAGACACATTTTCCATCTCCCACCGCCAAACAAGAACCGTTCAAGCTTGCATGTTGCACCACCAACTGAAGAAGAACAAATGTCAACAGGAGCGACCAAGAGGGTGAACAGATCAGATGGAGTTTCTCTGTCGGTCACTGTCCAGATTTCCCCGCTGAAAAGACCAATGATTTGTCTCCTCGCCTGGCCCTGTGACGAAGAGGAGAGAGGGTGGGTTTTTGTTTGGAGGAGTATCGTATTTTCCGTCTTCGTAACGATCGTGTCTCCTCCCTTCCACTCCTCTCCCCCTCTTTCCGTCGTCTTCTTTTAATCAGCTCGGCTCGGATCGGCTCGGCTCGGCTCAGCCCGGCCGGGTGGTGTCGGTCAATTGAACGAACGGAGATTAATTAATGGCTTCTTTCATATCATCACAAAACCATCATGTGTCGTGGATGTCGCGGCTATCCATGGAGCGGGATCAGACGAGATTTAGAGGATCACCCGACACGCTAATTGTTGTTGTTTGGCTTGGTATATATTTTATCTTATCTTATATTAAATATATATATCACTGACTCGCGCTGTGTCATGGAAACTGACTACCCCGAATGCATTCAATATTCTTTTTTATGTCATTAATGAAATGTGAAGTTTTCACAAGTTGCATATTTTAAAATGTGAAGTGGGAAACCAGTTTGACGGTGTTAAGAGGAGAGAGTGAGACCCTTCAACCACTCAACCCTCCATTGCTTCAATCATCCCACGTCGTCTGCTTTCACCTCCAAATCAGCAGCAGTGATAGTAAGGGTCCGACACAACCGTTGATCCGAAATTATACATCATCATCATAAAAACACAGGCTGTCATCGAATGCTGTTGGTGCAATTAATTCATCGAAGACGCGGTCATTGATTGTATGGAATTCAAAGAGAAATCGGAAGAGGAAGAGGAAGAGGACGAGGGGAAAATGAAAATGATTTTTACTTTTTTTTACAATAAAGTCTCATTTTTTTAAGGGTACTTTTACATTTAGGCCATCTCCAACCCTTAGTCAAACCTATATCCAAATTTCACTTAAAATTTAAGTAAAAGTTTGATTTGATATGATGTGTCTCTAATCATCACTTTGTGTTTTACTCAAATCTTTTTTAAAAAATCATTTCTTTTTCTAATTATTTTCTATAAACATTTCAAAGTTTTTTTCCAAACATTTTTACTATTTAATTTTTCTCCCCTTTAAGACATTTAAAATTAAAAATTATTATCATCCAATTTTTTGAAAAAAAAATAAAAATATTTTTTTTCAAGAGATGGTGAAAAAAAAAATTTGGGGGGGGGGGGCATTTAATATAATTCAACTAAAGATAAAGTTGAAGAAAAACAAAATGTCACATTTGAAAAAAAATGTGGAGATAAAAGGAAAAAAGAGAGGTTAAAAATTTGAGTCTCCCTTTATTTGGGTAAAGGTTTGGGTAAAAGCTTGATTTGGTATGGGTATAGATAAATGGTTGGAGGAAGTTTTGAGTGATTTTTACTCAAATTTAAATTTGAGTAAAAATTTGAGTATAGGATTGAAGATGCTCTTATATGGGTGCCCATTTTTTTTTACAGTGTGTACCTTTGAATTATGAAAAATGCTAAAACCGTCTCATGTTTAAGAATATATGTTTCTAATAATTTGTATGTATATCTTTTTATATGGAAAATGGTGTTGTATGTAACAGCGTTGTAATGCTAAAAATGGGAGTGAGTCTTTATCCAAACAAAAAAAACCAAAAAAGAGCAGTAATGGTGTCTTCTATGAGGTGGAAGGATCAATTCACTGATCATCTAATTAATTAGGTGCCTCCTTCTTGATAAATGGGAATATCTTACCAAATTTAGATGGGCCCCGCTCCCTTCTTCTAAATCTGTCCTCTTGTGCCGTCCGTCACAGAGTCCGCATTGATTCGGAGCTTACACGTGTGGTCTCCATTTTATGACCTGCTCTTAAAACTTATGACCCGTTTGGATAGCGAAGTATAAGTTATTCTGGATTTATACGTATTCCAGGAATTGTTGACTTTATCAATATAATAAAAAATTTTATGTTTAGTTGTGTTTTTAATTATTCTCATTGGAAAACGTAATAATAAGATGTGAATAAGAGGTGATGACATGTGATTTGATGTGATGACACGTGATTTGATAGGTGGGTCTATTTATACCAGTAGAAGAATAACACGATTTCATGGATGGAATTGGAATACAAATACCGGCTTATTCTCTCATAATTCCGCATAGCTATACCCCTTTATTCCCTCTACCCAAACACCTTTTTTGCTTTATTCTCCTCAATTCCTCTCCTATTTCACCCCAAACAACCCCGTAGTAGTCTCGGACAATTTTCTTGTCCCGCAACTTTATTAGAGATTGGTGGCTCATGGTTCGGCTATATGGGCTCCTTTTTTTTAATATAATATAACTATATATATATATATATATATATATATATATATTAATAAATTGTATGAATACACTTATAAAAAATGTGAAAAATTTCTATCGTAATATATATCTCGTTAATGTAAGTATAAGTTTTAGTGATTTTTAATCGACGTATATAAGACTGTAATTATGATTGAAAAAAATTGTGTTGTGATAACATTTTTTTTTCTTGGTGCAAGGCTATATTAAATTTATGAACCTTTTATATGGAAAAGTAAAAAATTATATGATATTCAAATATTTATAATGTGAAATTGGTCTTAATATCCATATAATAAAAATTATTCCAATAAATCAAACAAAATGTTGGATGATACAACTTATTATTCCCAATTCTGTCTCTACTACATATAGATTTTTTTTTGTAATGACCATATTTATTTGCTGAGAACAAAGTAATCCTATTTTTATCTAATCTCATATAGTATGATGATTTTTTCCTTGATTCCAAAGCAACAAAAAAAAAGTCCCCACAAGTTAGTGGTTTTATTAATGTCATCTATTCTCCCTCAATTCAGAATTTGTAATTCGAATTTAGCAATGAAATCGGATGACAAAGCTCTATCTTTTTCAAAAAAAAAAAAAAAAGTTAGTGGCTTGACACTTTCAAATGAGAAGACATGGGTTGTGCAGCTCTTTGGATTATCTTAACTGGAAGCATACACGTGAAAATTTCTATCACACTTACAGGTTGATGGGATAAAATCATGTCACCCTATTCGCATGCGTAAATCAACTGAAGTCTCTTTCTTTCGTTTTCTCTTTCTTTTTCTCAAAGGCGTGTTTTCATTTTGATTTGATAGTTGATCAATTGAAGGATTCACATCGATCATTTAATTTGATAACTCAATATTGTTGGGTTTGGGCATTATTTAGGTCCAGCCCATGAGGGCCCATGGGGTGTCATACATTGGCACGTGCACTGTTCACGTGAACAGTGCACACCCATTTAAAAGGTTTCTTCATCTCTTCATTAAGTGAAGGGTTTCGGCGTGTGTTGTTGGGCGGCAACAGTGGAGAGAGAGAGAGAGAGGGGAGAGAGAGAAATAAAAGAAGAGTTGTTCCTTCTTCAGATTCTTTCTTGGATTCCGATTTACATCGAGGTTGGGTTCTCCATATTGTTTGGAAGATTTATTTAGGGTTTCATTGAGGTAACTCTGTATCCCACTTTTATCTTGTATTCCTCAAGTTTTGAGCAAAACTTGAGGGGACATTATTTCTCATTATATTTTGATATAGTGGATTGTTGCTGGAGTGCCCCATGGATGTAGGCTTACGCCGAACCACGTTAAATTGGGTGTTTCTTTGTGGTTTGCTTGCTTTTATATTTTTCTGATTACGCCGGTGATTGATTTGGGCTTCGTATAATTTATTCCGCGATTATTATTATTTATTTCACACAAATAAAATTGTTAAAAATCCCAACAAGTATGATGTTATAAATTTGGATAATGTTATTACCAATCTCATTTCAGTTTTAATTTTAGTCTGTGTTTTAATTTTTTTTAAAATAATATACCTCATTTAATAAAGTATATGTTTTTACAAAAAAAATGAAATATATATCTAATTAATTGCATAGGTGCATTTATAAAAAATATAAAAAAATTCTTTTGTAACATACGTCTTGTTAATGTGAGCATATACGTCGTTGATTTTTTATCAACACATATAGAGCTGAAATTGAGGTAGGCAAATAGTTCTGAGTGTAACAGCGCCTTATAAATAAATTTTATTCGATCCTCATATTTGTGTGTATTCAAATTTGAGTGTATTTAATAATTTTTGTGGGCTTGCTTGACTCGTGACTGAATGAAAATGTGACTTTCCGTACCTAGCTGGCCATTCATGGTGATAGTCTCAGAGCCTCAGACTCTCTCAGCTAAACCTAATCAGCAAGGAATAGATGTGCGATTACCCAGCTTTCAGGGGTGATATTGTCCACTATGACAATAAAGGCTTGGCCAAACCCTTTGAAGGGTGGGGTGAAGTGAGACTAAACCGTGTAGCTGGTTTTATAGTTGAGCTGGATAAACTACCTTTGCATGTATACTCCTGATTGTTGTGCTATGACCACTGATAGATAAACTCATGTACTTGTGTTATATATATAAGATTGCATGTTAAAACATCTTATTGAATGAAATCATATGCACTTGTGGAATTAACTGAAGGATAATGGTATGTCTAATCCATTTCTAATCTCAATTCCAGTCTACATGTATTTTAAATTTTTTTAAAATAGTATACCTTATTTAATGGGGTACATGTTTTTACAAAAAATGAAGCATATACTCCAATGAATTGCACGGATGCATTTATAGAAAAAATAAAAAAAATTCTTTTATAGCATATGTCTTATTAATGTGAATATATGCACTGTTAATTTTCTATCGACACATGTAGCGTTGGAATTGAGGCTAGAAATAAATTTGGGTGTAACAGCGCCCTTGATTGAATACTGCACACAAATTTGTATGTAACTTTGTGGCACTCTCATTTTATCCAACGAAGGTCTATGTTTTGGTTAATGAAACATGAGATTTTTTTTGAGCTCATGTTTAGCCCTTCCTTGTATTATGACTAAAATTTGTTTGTCGAGCAGGATTGTGCTCTGAAAGTGATCATGGAGACTAATCATTCATGCGCTAAATTAATCAAGAGCAATACAACCTCCGGAGAGCTGTCATGATATGACCGTTAATCATCCCAGGGATTCAGGAAACCTATTTAATGAAGCGTTTTTTTTTTTGGGTGCATTTTGGGTGACTTGAGAGTATTTGGTCAAATTATTGGAAACATCTTCTGTTTTTAATGGTTTCAAGCACCTGAGGTCAATTTACCACGGTTAGCCCCATGCTAAACTTTGTCATCATATCTTTTAATTCTTGACAATGGAAGTATTAGACATAAAGTGGCAGTATACACATTTGGAAACCTGTTATACCCATGTAACTTCTGTTAACGCGCAGCATAGATTATCGAGAAAGAAGACCACTGCATAGACATTTCATTCTTCTATATATACACACACATGAAGAAACAAACTGTCGAGGGAAAGTGCTCTGCATCTCCTGATCTCCATCATCTCTCCAACTCGAAGAGCGCCTCTGAACGCAATGGGTCGCCACTCAAAGAGACCAACAACTCAATTGGAGGGCTTTCTGAAACCGTTCTTCCAATGCGGATCAACGTGAACTTGTGGTGGAGGAAAAAGATCAGAGAGCCAGCGCTTGAGGGAGACATGCAGGCGACAGCAGCTGGTCGTCTGGGTAGCAGAAGCGGCCTTAGGGTGATACCAGAGGAAGAGCATGGATGCGGTGGGAGCCATCTGTGTTACAAATGTGTTTGTTAGGTAGGTGAGAGGGTCAGAGGCCTAGCCCATGTGCCTTATCAAGGTTTATAAAGGACAACAAAACTGTGGGTTTCACTCACAGGTAAAGACAGGTAGAGTGGGGTTTTGAATAAAGAAAGTTAAAACCGCGGGCAGTTTGGAAGGAACCTTCTCTCTCTTTTCCAAGGGAAAAAACAGCGGACGGGAAAAAACAGCGGCCCCAGTCTCTATCACTTTTCTTAAAAAGATCTCGTTGCTTTGGTTAAGATGATTTGCATCTATAGCAACCCTTTTTCAAGGGTTAAATCCATATAAATATAACAGCATTTATTCATTGCTTTGAAACTGTACAGCAGCAGCGGTTCCCACAATAAACAAGTTGAATTTTCCATTTCACAGACTGCATGACATGCCTGCATTCCCTTTGCCTCCCAACGTAGTTTATTTACATGTGGCAAGATACATAAAAAATGAATATTTCGATGATAGCTTACAAGCGAAATTCTAGGAATCAGCAGCAGTCTCATCTGTAGTTTCAGTTGACTCATGCAGCAATGGCCGACAATTTGATCTTTCCCCTGTAGGAAACCCAAGCTCACTGTCTTCATTGAACCTATCAACACCATGAAGGAAGACTCCTGCACAGCAAAGTAATGCATATAAAAAACTGATCAATGCCACAGAATAAGCAATCCCACAATCTTATTTTTCTCCTTTTCTCGTGTTGGAATCCAAGCTACTGTCAGAATTTAGACTAGTACCCGTCTCATTGATAGCCTATACAGAAGTTATCAGTTGGCTGACAGCAAGGCAACTTTAAATAATCTTGTTCAATTAATTATATCTGTTGAAGAAAAGAAAATCTCTATTTGGCCATGGTAACTTATATGGAGGGAGCAACTGTAATTGTCTACCCCAGTAAGGTCATTTCCGAAACAGTGCACCTTCTTAATAATGAGATTAGCATGCATTCTTTTGAAAAATAAACAATCCAGTACAAGAATCATCAAACAAACAAAACAAAATAAAATAGAATGAGCCTTTTACCTATGAACCATATCCCAGATGCAAGGAAAAGAATGGATGTTAGTGTGAGGGCAGTCTTTCTCCAATTGTGAATGTGATCCTGCAGTTTTCAATACATATACATCAATAAAGGCATCATGGAATTTTTATTTTCTAAAAAAGGGAGTTTTTTTTAGAAGAATGTCTCAAAACAATGACAAGAACTACGCGAAAAGGGTTATAAAACACAGAAAGCCATCCTTGACACTCCAGGGCTACCCCAGAAGAAGATATTATTCACTTTTTCCATGGAGATCTCGATTTGTAAAACATGTATTGATGTGTATGAATTTTTACACTCATGTAAGCAGATATTTTCTTAGTTGGATCAGATAACTTTGGACTTACAACGATAGGCAGACATCAGCATCGCGCTCCCCCCCCCCCCAAAAAAAAAAAAAAAAAACACACACACACACACACACCCCTTTCCGGAGACCTTTTTGTTTGTCATAGCCAACCTTCCCCTGCTCAGAAATGCATTAAACCCTGACACTCTCCCTCTTATCTCTTACTTAGGCCTGTTGATTAGCTCACCCTAACCCCTCTTCACTTAGATCTATTGATTCTCATCCATTGAAGCCTAAATCCAACCTTATATTTTCAATTCTTTTCATCCATTCACCGAACCCTTTTTTTTTATTGAGATCCGAGTGAGAAAGGATCAAGATCGAACTCTGATCTCTTGTTTTATATAGGCAGAGCAATGGGGGGATGACTCCATTCGTGGAGCCACCAAATATTGGAAGAGTGGGGAGCAAGGCCCGGCACCATCGAATTTGGGCGGCTGTGTCAGCTCGGATCAGATTGTTGTGCAGATGGGTAGTCAATAGTGGGCCAGCTTGGAGGCCAACGCAAGGATGGTCGTGGGCCTTGTGCTCGTTTGGTGAATAAATCAAATGTCTATATCACTCGTGTTATCTAATATATGTCAAATACTCTTCAAGCATGGGTCAGAAAACAAAACATGAATTAGGCATCTTTTATATTATATGTCACAAACATTAGTTGCAAGAAAGTTTTATACCCTAATGCATGTTGCAATACAGCTTGATTTATATTAAACATGCATGCAACATTCCCTAAACCCTAAACATGTTATATCAGGTTTTAGAAAAGAAACCAACATACTAATAATTCAATGTATTGGAATGAGATGATGTCTTATATAATGTGTTTTTGAGTTAACATACTTGGCCTTGTTCCCAAAAATTTAATGACCCTGGCCTGGCATACAAGGTATTCATGACATGAGATAAATAACCATATTGGTAGATTCACGCTAGGGTTGGTAGGTCTCAGACTTCGCAGTGGCTTGAAGAACTCAATCGGCCATAAGGAAATGACTCATCATGGCGGTGATGAGAAAATGACTATCATAGCAACTGAGACACCAAATGTTGAGTGTTCTCATGGTGGTGGCAATGACGATTGATGACCCACTGACATCATTCTATATCAACCGATATAACAGATTTAATGGCATTGGTTGCTGGCTTATAATAATATCATTGGCTGGGCACAACTGACTTATGAAGAAGTAATTTTTTCAGCTATGCAGCTCATCAACCATTTTAGTTACGTATTTCACTAGACACCATCATCATCATTTCGGTCCCATAATATTTATTCTGACATGATTTTAAGATATTTCATTTCTATGCAGCTTTAAGATTTTCAGTTATTTTGTTATCCTGTAATAATTTTAAGAAAATACTCTGCACAATCATTGGGTATATCTAGGGTCTCATTGATAATAACAGATGATGTTCTCATTCAAAAAAAAAAGTCACATAACTACAATTGACCATATCTCATAGTTAAGAATTTTTTTAACTGGTGCTACAATTACAAGCTTCTATTCTATACTAACAAATGACAATCTTTTCTTTTTTTGGATTCCATTACCATGATAGAAAGATGTATGTTGAGATATGGGGGGTCAGGGAAGAAGTGTGGCTATATGGAAGAGAGTGACCTATGAGCAGAAAAGATGGATGAAAATTTAATTGTGGAATAACACAAATGAGTTGCAGTCACATAGAAGAGGGCAGTAGCAAATGATGGCCAAAATGAGAGAATACTTTCAAGTGGTGGCAGAGGAGCAAATAAATGAAGTGCAGGGAGAATGAAATTAATGTGATGGAAAAGTTCAATAAATAGAGCAACAACATAATTGCATCATAAAAAAATTCAATTAACGAGCTTAAGTTTCAAGAAGGTCCATTCTTCTCCAAAGGTAGAATTAATGTCTACGCCTTTCCCGCTAGGGTGTGTTGTTTTGGGGCAGAGTTGTGTTATTGGGAGATGGAGGGTGGTTGGATGACAAGGGAAAGGATGGAGGATCAAAGGAGGAAGCAGGGTGGAAAGGTGGACAAGGGAAGAAGATGATGACAGGAGGAGAAGAAAAGAGAGATGGGAGAAAGAGGAGTAGATGATCAGGATGGTAAGAGGAGTAGAAGACGATCTAGATAATTAGTTAAAAGGAAGGAGATTATTGAAGTCACAAAATACAATTAAGGTGAAATAAATAAAAACCAGGGCAGAAAAAGCCAGCTCAATGTCTTTCTTCTCCTCTCTCAATCAATTCTCTTCTCCTTACTAGTTAGGCTTTCATGTTTCATCCTCCGTTCCCTTTCTTCAGGTAAAAAATATTATTTTCCCTTGCTTCACCTTTTCAGTTGGGATCCCCAAGTGGCTTGAGAGGCATCCATGATGGATTACGGGATCGGGCATGTTGGATGTCCCACTGAGCAATCATAAGTTCACGTGATTGGAGTTTCCTCTTTAAAGTTCCGTTGTTTCGTGAGGCTCCTTACCCTCCATAAGGCCCTTAGCAAAGTTGATCAATTAAAATGGGAGCATGATGGCAATGGACTTGAGAGTTATGCTTTTGTTTTGTTCTTTATCCATTTCCTTTTCTAATTTCATTCAGATATACCTCGTCTCCTTTTGTTCGGGGGCTTTATAACTAATAAGATTGCTCCAACATATTCTTAAAAGAAAACAATCTATAGATCTAGTTGGCTGGTTAACAGTAGAAAGATTAAGTACAACTGTCTTTCTCTTAGGGAGCTGCCTAGAAATCAGTCCCAGCCACCTAGATCCAAATCCACCTGATAAGGTGTCAAACTCCTAGACAGGGTGGAGACCATCTCAAAACACCTAAGAGGCTTTCCGAAACAAAACTGCATACTCAAAAGAGGTATTGGAGTAACCGTTGTATTTTATTTTGGCCGTGTGTCAGTCAAGTTCTCGTCTACCGTGGCCTTTTTTGTTGCCCCTTGGGCAATGGCTCATTTGTACTGTTTTTCCTTGGACATTTGCTTTGGTAAATAATACTATCGGGGCTCATGCCTACCATATTTCAAAAAAAAAGGAAAAAAAAAGAGGTGTTGAAGGTTCAGGGCCCATTAAAGAAATCAATTGACTTGACAACTTTCATGTAACAGATTTGTTAAAAACCCGACTAGTAGCATAAAGAGGTGTAACAGCAACCAGACACTTGTAAATACCCATCAATAAACCAAGCTTTATGAATAGAGGGGCATCTAAAGTCTTCAGTTATAAAACCACTTTCCTACTCTAATCCAACCTAAAACCTTTTTTTCATAATAATGTCAGGCTGCAGCTATGCAATTGTAAGCCGAGACAGATCACAAAATGGCCCACATTAAATGCATACAAAACAATATCAGAGTTCATAACTTGAAGCAATAGGTATGAAGTAGAAAATATTTGACAAAAACAAACCTGTAGAACCCCCACTAAAGGTGATGAAGGCACGTCACCAAAGATATGGATTGAAACAGTAGACATAGCCATTGACAGAGGTCTCATGCTAGGCTTAACACAATGGAGACAGACATAATTTACTGGTCCCTGCACAAGACAAACTCCAGGTTATAACACAAGCTTATTGGAAATTTCTCGAGATGCACATACATTAGGATATCCAGATAGATGGATTGACAGTCAGATTTCTATATAATCTTCTCAACAAAAATAACAATTCATTGACAATCTTATATGTATAATTTAAAGTAATAAAAGTAACGTGATTGGAAAATCACTGAATTTCTGCTTCGTCATTATTAGATTTCTCTGAAAACAAAGTAAAGGACACCAAGAAACCTACTAAAGCTATCATTTCACCTCACATGTATGGAATTATCAGAAATAACGTTTAATTGGCGTGGTTACTTTTCATCAAGATAAACAGTAAACAAACTGATGAGAAATGTGAAACATGATCAGGATCATCCTGGACCCTACACCTACAAGGTGCAGTAGAAAACATCAGATCTAGGGTAGTAGGGTTAGAAACTTAGAAGACATTAGGTTTTATTTAATTGTTTTCGCAGTCACCAGGGATTTTTTATTTGATTAAAGAATTTTTTTGTCATTTCGAGTTTTAAGGTTTCTATTTATATCTAATATACAGTTATGCCAGAATTTAATTTTGATGGAGACTTTAAATTATAAAATTAATCATCTTCCCTATCTCTCTTCTTCTTCCCTCTTATATCTCTTATTCCCTTTTCCGCATCATTTGGTATATCAGAGGTAAAATTATTTTGTATGTACGCTATGCCAGAATTTAATTTTTAGTAAGTCATTACTTGCATTCACAACAGTCACAGATTTACAAATAAAAAAAGCCAAATAGAAGAGAAGAAATATAACATTCAAAGAAAAGCATTTGTTCTCCTAAATTAAAACACTGCATTGACAACAAAAAAGGACTCTACATTGCATATAAATTGTCCAGTTTAGATTAGACTGCCCTGAACACTGTTACAAGCACTGATCTAGATTGTCATAACTAACAGCAATTAATTTCTAAGTTAAGAAATAGAATAAAAATGCAACATAGCATTTGATCCAGGGGTGAAAGACAAATCAATAATTATGATAGGAAGCCAAAAGAGCAGTAAAATTGCGCAAGAAGAAATATAGGTGACGGGTCTTGTAACTATTGATAAGTATATATACTTTGGCTAGTAACGCCTCATTCAAAATTTATCTTGCTTTTCTTAAGACTGGAAGAGGTTCAACTTGATGCTCCAACTTTTAAATATTCTGGGGCACACATGTTTTATACAGGTAAAAATGAAAGGCAGATTTTTAGAAGATTTTGGCCGTGAGCCAGCATTTTAAGAATAATCTGGAGCAGAAAATGGCCATATTTTAGGAAAATTTATTTGAAGGGGATACTAAATTCTAAAGTTCCTCCACTTAGGTATCCTACTTTGTTACAAATGAAAGGATAATTTTTTTTGAAAGCCACGATAATTTGAGTAAAATAATACGGCAATACAGCTATGAGACAAGATAAAGTTAGACCAAAAAAAAAGTAATTCCCTCAGAACTGCATTCCAGCCTGGAGTGTTCATCTACCTCCTCATATGTTGACAAAATGAAAGAGAGGAGAGGTATTCAAGGCTGCTACTCATTTTGAGAACGTGTGGAAAGCTCAATCAGGATGTCTGTTTTTCAAGGGAGGTTCATAACTAGATAATGACTTGTGGGAGGGTGCTTTGTGTGGGCTGGCGCATGTAAAACTTGTTTTTGTCTTATTATCTAATTTCTGGATTCTCTGTCAGTAGACTCCTCAGCTACTCACATGGTCCATTATTTCCATTCTTGCTTTTTCTTTGCAACTGTTCCCCAAAGTTTCCTAATGAAATGGTGGTAGGGTTCTTACCAATTCTCAGGAAAAAGCTAAATAAATCATGACAATACTTATAAACACTTAATATACAAAAAACAGAAGATAAACAGAAGACAATGCCAGATATGCAATGAGAAATGAGACACATCAGTTTAGAAAGGATTTAATGAATTCCCAAAAAAAAAAAACTATATACTACCTGTGTTGCAAAAACAAGTAATTCGCCGATTGAAAAGAGTGCAATAAAGCCATACAAATTCTTCAAGCAAAATGCTGCAAAGCAGAATATCGCCCCAAAAAATGTTGCTCCAGAAAGAAGCTGCAGAATAAATCATAACAGTTACTAACAGAAGGTGTAGCTAATGGACAAGTAATGACTCAACTAGTAAATTGACCAGGTTGTTGCTACCATGAGTATTTTCTCGTGAAGGTTTCTTCTTATGAAATTACTTTTATAATTTGTTATTCCTCATTTAATATACTAGTTGCTCCCATGACATTTTTTTTTATATAATGAAAATATAGGAGCAATCTTATTAATGAAAAATGCCCCCGAACAAAGGAGACAAGAGGTCTCCATGCAAAGAACTAATAAAGAAACTAAGGCCACAAATGAAATAAGTAATCATTGGGGATAGCAGACACCAACATGGAAGATGCCAAATTTCTCCTCCTGAACCACCGATAGGAGGATCCACTCCAATTATCATCTTAACCCAATCCCTGAGTATGGAGGATATTGCCGTCCAAGTATATTCCAAATAGAATCTCGTGTTGGAAGATGCATTCGTTATGAGTGATCCAAATACTCCAACCCACCGCATGAAGGACTAGCTTTTGGAACTTTGCTAGATTTCTATGATCACCTCTCCTATGCCTTTTTCCGGAACCAACGCCAATCCCTTCCATTTCATTGAAGGAACCCACTTTTTCTCATATCTTCCGTTGAAAGAGCATTGGAAAAAAAAGATGGTGTGTAGTTTCCTCTTCCAACTCGCAAAGAACACAAGTTTGCTGTCATTGCCTTATTTTGCGTGGCATGTACTCCTTCATATTCTAATACAACGGCGACAGCAAGACAATCCTTTTCATTTTAAAAAAAAGAATTTATCATTTACAGTTCAATTGAAGACTTTTTTTGATGGGTCAATTGAAGCCATTGCTAATAAATCCATTTTTGAGAGTGGATAACCATGTTTTATTAATGTATGTTTCAGATGAATGTTAAAGAGAAAGAAAGGCGGAAAAGGAAAAATAAGACAGAAATTTAAAAGAGAATCTTGTTGGGAAGTGCTGCACAAGACTAGTAAATAGATGCTGCACAAGACCAAATATTGATTGCGTCATAAATTGTGCCAAAAGAAATCATAAAACTTCCTCATGGTAATTAATGATCTGCATTGAATCTGAGTTGATTCTGAAAATAGGATCTGATGTGAGGACCAATAGTCGTCTAGGCGGCCAAGCGAGTATAGGTGGTGGCCATGCGCCTAGCCACGTCTAGGCGACGCTTAATTAGACATGTATATTTTAAGATGATAATTTTATTAAATGATAATAATATAATTATTCATGCGTTCTCAATATTATATATATTTTATAAATGAACAGTGGGTTAGAATGCAAAGTGGGTCTGGGAATGGGGGAACAAACCTACCATCGAGCTAATACTTTTGCATGATGTTTCTTTGTCTATTTATTATGGCTTGTTGGTCAGTTAAAAAAAAATCAATATATTATTATTAAAATGAACTGATCAATATATTTTAAATAGATAATTTAATTTTCTTTGTCATGAGTCAATGAATGAGATATTGAAGAAGAAAGTTTTTTAGTTAGATCAGTTTTTTCAATGAAAACAATTAAGTCAGCTATTTTTTGTTAATTAAATCGTAGATATTTATTTGTTTTAATCTCACTTGTTCATAATAAATGACTTAAGTCATTGAGCATCCCCCAATCCATATAATACACCGAGGTAGGACAGGCATGCCTGGGAGCATATAGAGGCTAAGGCATTGTTGACTGGGCGGGCCTAGTCGCCTAAGCGCCAACTAAGTGTTGCCCAGACAACTACTACCAAAAGATTAAAAATAGTGGATCCTGAGAAGGAAGAACCCAATCACGATATTTAACAATTCAGCAAAAAGAGTATGGCATGATGCGAAGACTTATTCCCCTGGACTTCAACAATAAAAGGTGCACCACAGCCATAACATAATATTAGAAGGCATATCTTCCAGACAGGCTTCAAGCTTTACAGATTAAAATATCATCCACCATGATTTGAGTTACATTAATTCAACTTGCTCTCAACCTAAAATAAAGATCTTACAATTGGATACCAAATTCTTTGGAATAAAATTGGAGAACAGAAGAGAGGTCTGCCTTGGCCAACACAAGATAACATGTAAGAAGTTGTGGTTTATGGATTACGCAGTGCAAACTCATGCAACCAGGGAGCAGCTCCTTGACACCTTAGACTTGGAAAAACAACATCTGTGTGTATCCCCTAGATGTATTTTCTTGATAGCCTCTAGTATTTGTTAGTTAACAATCATAAAGCTGGGTCAGATTTTCCTACTGCTAGTAGCCAGTGGAGGACTACCTTTATATTATATTAAAGGGTTAAAGACATCTACATCCTTACAAACATGGGTAATCCCATATAAGCATTTGTCAAAGTTGGGGCAGACATACGAGTCCCTCAAAACCCACAAAAATCCAATTATCATCCCTGAGTTAAATTGTCATCCAAACTTAGGAATATTCCTAAATATTCCATCACATATAATTGTGTAGACATTACAGTTTCTATAAACAATCATAAAGACAAAGTAGTCCCTGCGAAAGACAAAATTTCTTGAAGGTCTTTTACATTTAATTGTGTATACATTATAATCTTTATAAACAATCATAAAGACAAATTAGTCCATGTGAAAAAATAAAATTGCCCTTGTATGTATTTTATATATAATTTTGTGGACATTGCAGTCCTAATAAACGGTCATAAAGACAAATTAGTCCCCGTCAAAAAATAAAATTGTCCTTGTTGGACTTTTATGTTTCTTCATCTTCTATCTTTGTTATGAGATAAACATTATCTCTACTAGGAAGGTAATTGAACAATGTTTTGTGAAAAAACATGTATCAATTAATATTTTTGATCATTTGTCAAAAATGTTGAAATAAAGAGGCACGATTGATAAAAATACTTAAATGTTTTAAAGCCCCCCATCCTTCAATAAAATACCCATTGGGCAACCAATTGTGAAACCTAAATAACCCATATTGAACCTAAAATATCAATTGATTACTGCCCACGTGACAACCCATGCAACATTGCCATTGCCATTCACCTTCTCTTCTTCTTCATCTGCAATCTTCACCCATATCTTTCCCTTCCATGTCCAGTGTAACCCAATCATGTCCGACGGTATCTTCTATCCCATCGGGTGAATCCATATCTCTGACCAAACACCATCCAAAAATAAAGAAAAGGAAAAAATGAAAGCGAACGCCTGTATCTTCCGTCGTCGGATCCAAGCTGCGGGCCACCAAGGATGAACGAATGATGTTGCCGTGGAGGGGACCGGCGGTGGATGGGGGCGCCTCCGTGGAAGGGATCAGCAGCGGGTGGGGGTATTGTCATGGAGGGGTCGTAGGAGCCGATGAGAGGGATTGAGGGGAGAGAGAGGCACTGTTAGTAAGGTTGAAAAATTAGGGGTAATTTAGTCATTTTATGGTGTAGGTTAGGGTTAACTAGGGTAGGTTAGGTTAATGTTAACTTCTATTAACGGCAAGGATGTATACGGATTTTTATGAGTTTTGAGAGACGCCCTAACTTTGACAGGGACTTATATGGGATTACTTATGTTTGTAAGGACATAGATGTCTTTAACCCTATATTAAATCGTAAAACACAATAATCATATACAATGCAAATCATACAATCGAACTAGATAGCTAACACTTGAACCCAATACCTAGGTTCACTTAGGTCACGCACAAATATGTGTGTATGTATGTATCTTTGCTAACATATCCCTTTTCTGTAACAAAAGCTATAAACTAAGCACATATTATGAATTGATATAAATCCAATAACATAGAATGAACCGCAAATACCTTAAAAGCATTGGGGATTGTTGATTTCATGCGATCAAGAACAAAACCTCCTGCTAGAGTTCCCAATATTCCACAAACTATTGTTATCCCTCCAAACAACAGATCCGCATTACTCTGAAAAAGATAAAGTTGATTTAATTGGATAATAAGATTTTAAAATAATGACATCTAATCTTCATAATTATATCAACAGCTGAAATGAAATATAACATGAAATGAACCACACTGACTCATCTATCAAATCAGATTATTCATGTACCTATTTGAAAACTTTTGAAGAGGTGTACTGGTTTTCGTCAAAAATAAAAAAGGGGCGTACTGGACCAAAATTAATGTGAGTTCTCAAACACGGGTTTATATACTATTATATATATATAATAGTATATATGAAACAGCACATACCATATGATAAATATCATATCCAGCTTTGGGGCCCCAGTAAGAATACGCTCCAATGACAAAGTTGTATGCTATATAACCTGGAAGAAAACAAATATCAATGAAAAATTAAAATGTTACAAAATTGAATTCCTCAAACTTGGAATAATAAATTAAAAAACACAGATATAATCTGGATTTAACTACAGCCCTATTAACTTCATAATTGCACTCCCTCAAATCTGGCATATTTTTTTCATTTTTCCTTTAAATCTGTTAGAAAATATTTAGACTCGCTCACCCAACAGAGTTAATTACCAATTACTGAAAAGATAATGTGGAAAAGTACCTAAAACATTTATGACATAAATTTTATCGAGCAAGAGTACTTTCATATCTTTCCAAAACCTTGCAAGTTGATTCCAAATATTCCTTGCAGCTTTAGACCTGCCATGAAGAAGAAAAATCATTGTTATAATGCATGGAATGTGAAATAATTTGTATACACTGATTAAACTAAAAAAATATAGATAACAAGAGAATATATGTGAACTACACAAAAAAAAATCCATCTCTGAGCGCAGCTTTTATTAGAATTGTCATAAATTTTTTACCATAACATAAAACTGGCTTTTATGATAGCCAGTCTTATGATTGGTAGTCACAAATTTCAATACACTTCATCTTTCCTAAAAAAAATAAAATAAAATCAATACATCCATCACCACCTCCCGAGGGGGAGGGGGGGAATAAAAGATCCATCTTTACAGAATAGAAAAGTCAACGGCCCACACCACCACCACATCCCTTCATCCACAAGGCAACATGGATAAAGTTTGATAGGAAATTAAATACGAAATTATATTTAAAATATCCTCAAAAGTGAATTTATCCGAAGCCATTGCTTTATATAAATTTACGGTACAAAACAATTACATAAAAGTAAGAAGAAACATCTATTGAGAAGAACTTTATGACTACAAAGATAATTCTAAAATTTCAGGAGGGTATCTTTCCAAAACAGGAAACAAAACTCATCAAACTCATTCTAAAGAGAGAAAACAAAATACATATGTTAACGACCCATATGGATAGCCACAATCTAACTACTAATAGAACTGAAAAACTTGGCTGATGAATAAATCCCCATAAGAGCATAATATATTGATAGAAATGCAAAACTAGCCTTTGAAGGGGATTAATAGATTCCAACAATCTTTCTCATCTTTAAGAGAATTACTTCCCTCCTAATTGTCCGTGTTTTTCCATCTCTCAAAGAGTAGAGGACTGCATTTATCAGAGCATTGCAAAGCTCGGAAGATTATGACCACATTTTTGCCGAATTCTAGAAAAAGGATAAGCTAGGGCACAGTTGCTAGCCTTATATCTAATTTCCATGTCCCCACAAGCAAGGTGTTAAAATAATCAAATGGCTTATTCCACTTAATTAACAGCAGCACGGCATCAGGTAAGGATGATGAATAAATTTTAGATTATTTTGGTCTGTTGCAGACAAGTATAATGAACAAAAAAAGGAGGAGATAAGGGTTGATGATGGCAAGAGGGACAAAACCTAAAGAGTCCTGCCTGAAAGTAGTAAGAAACGATGTTTACATAATACTAAATCACCCAGTAATGTCCCAAAAAGATAAAATGAACACAATACCTCACACTGAAACAGATCATTGTTGATATCCATGATTTAAATAAAATTACATCAATATACCATCCCCCCACCCCACTCTACCCCCCCCCCCCCCCCCCCAACACACACACCAAGATTTGATAACCATCTTAATGGGGACAATAATCTATTTCATACACACCTGTGTGTTAGATAATTAATGGGCGTATGTGGAGAAACGGATACAAGTGCAAGATCTGAAACATGAATCAGCATGCGGCTCTCAGCACCAAGTCACTGGAATGTGGTGATAATATATCACACCAATCTATTTAGAAAGTGAAACAAAACTGACAAACCTCAGTGAGCAGATCATAAAATAAGGCTGTTCCAGTGCCAAAAATTAAGTATATTCACATCACAAACATTGCAGAAGGCTCAATATGGAGGTAGAATCAAATTCAGGGCATCTATAGCTACTGGCCAATGTTGGCCATTAAATCAAGAAGCTAGCTGCACAATAAATACCATCTCTTTATCTCTCAAACAAAAAAAAAAGTTACCTGCACAGTCCCTTCAATGCTTCATCATTGGGTCCCACCTTACCAGATGAAACATTTTCTGCACCTTTTGTGATTTGTTCATCTGAAATCATACACAGGAATTCAGGAAGAAGAAAACACCATTAATCAAGAAGAAACAAAGTGATTCTTGTTGAAAATTTTAAAAAGAAATTGCACATAGTTTAAAAAGAAATCTTAATTGTTTAAAATGTTTTCAATAATAAAAGCCTGAATGGACAATTATTGATACTATTTGAATGCATGAAGGTATACATCTCATTACAGCCATTGTATATAATATATCAGTTTCTGATTGACATTTAACATATTTCTAAATCCAGAGATATTTCAACCAGTGTATTTTCCATCATCTAAAAAATTTTCAGCATTTCACGATTCTTGTTAATATTATGAATAGAATACCACAGCAGGAATGCTAGAAAGGGGTGGGCCCTTTTGTGAAAGAGCATTCCATCACAAACGAGACAAGGGCAGGGTTTGACTTATTAGTGCCTCGACACAACTGGCAAACTGCAGATGGTGCCACATCTTTCGTAGGCCAGTTCTAATGCATTAATAAAATAAATGAGACTGAAGAAAATTTTATTCTTTTAATTGTCAAAAACATAGTTCAAAACCATGTGCGGATCGCGTGTGCAGAGGGTCTGCACAGGGCATATGCGGCCGTATGTACCGAACATGTGGTTGCACATAGGGTAAGGCAAGCGTTCGAACCCCGATCGAACTAAACTTCGAATGTCCTATGTACATTCAAATTCCGTTAGAGCGACTTTCGAACGGTATGTTTTCGTTTGAATTACCGCTCGAATGACAATTCTAACCCAAAGGTAGGTTTTACCGTTCGAAGTTAGTTCGAATTGAACTTCGAACGCCCTCTGTACATTTGAATTCAGTTTGAACTTGGGCGCACATGCGCCGCATACAAGGGGGGAGTGGGATGTGCGCCCGGGGGTGCACTTTGAACTATGGTAAAAAATACCACTCAACTAGGCATGAAGATTCGAGTCTGCAGAGTATGCAAAGATTTTGAAAGTTACAAATATAGCACATACTCATGTTTCAATTTACACAGAAGACTCATAAAGAAAAGCAAATGAAATACCTTCAGTATCTGGATTGCCTATATCTCTGCATCCAAATGCTTTTTTTGGTTTGGGTGTAGAAAAACCTGCACTGACAACTTATAAGATGGTGAAATACAATAACTAATGGATGCATGCAGTAAATCCAGATTAACGACACCTTTAAGCTGCAAAGGCTTCATGGCAAAGCCAAGAATGGCAAATGGGAGCATCAGTATAGATTCTCCCCAGAATGCATAACGCCAATTAAGATGATTTCCAACCTAATGCAACATGAACATAATTTTTATTATTGTTCCATTGATTAAGAAAATAGATAAATAAGAGAATATCAGAACACAACCATTTTAAATTCCAAAAAATCGGCACCTTCTATAATTACCTGTAGTTCATGTATGTGGATACATAGATATGATCAACACAAATATGGGTGGGTAGCACAAAACATCAAATATTTAATGACAAAAACTAAACATTACCATAACATTGCATCATTCATCCTTCATTAAATCTTTTCAACTACAAATGTTCCTTAACCTAAAATGCCTCCTTAAAGTCTTTAATTAAGGAAATATGTTGAAATTAAGAAACTGCTACTTCAGCACCAATAAGATCATTGATAAAGCAAGGAATATACTGCCAAACCCCATCGTGTATTTTCTTTGAATAGTCCTTTTAGTTTATAAATCTATCTTCTTTTTTTGGGTAGTTACTCGGGTGATAAAAATTGCAGTGAGTAAAAAAGGCTTGTTATTTCGCTATGGGTAGAAGAACAAATTGAATTTTAGATTTATTAGGAAGGTGAACAAGAGATTATCTAGGATAGGGGGCTACACTGGACAAAACAGATAGGTTACCAAATGATAGCATTTTCTACCTTTTTCATATATTTGTACAGATGTTAATGTGTTATCTGAATGACAAGCTCAAGCTATTAAGACGAATTACCAAGATAATAAACAAAGATGAGTAGAAGTGACCATAAAATCTTCCAAAGGATGTTAAACTATCTTCTAGCATAAATAAATCTATGTCAAATCATAATGTAATATAAAAAAATGGCAGAAAAATAAGCATATTTTATCATGCAATGCAGTAAAGAGAATTTTTCATTATCAAACACGTAAAATTGCATCATTCATGATTATATGAAAAAATCGCAATGTTCAAGAAGAAAATCTTACCAATCCTCCATACACGTAGCCACATGCAATCCCAGTTGGGATGCACATGTAGAAGACAGAAAGCCAAGCTGTTTTCTGATAACATTACACACGATAATGAATACAATGGAAATGAATAAAATTATCATATTGATAAAGTAAAAAAAATTTGCTACGAAGGTGTACACATGCATGATTACAATCAATCTAAAGTGATGGTGTAACTCAAACTATGAATACAATCAATCTAAGTGATGGTCAACCTGGGAAGCAGGGGCATTGTCATCAATAAATGGAGCTGCAAGACTAATGAATGACGCCTCACCAACTCCGACCAGCCTAGCACAGATTTTAAAACATTAAGTTGTTATAAACAATTCACAAAATATTTAATCTTAAAAGGGTTCAATGGTTCAAAAATAAAAAAATTAATCTTGCAAATAAAACTTACATGCGACAGATTGTTATGGACCAAAAATCAAATGAACAACCACATCCTGCTGTTGCTAAAGTCCACACAGACAAACCGACACCAATAAGCCTAAATGGGTTGTGACTGCAAATATAACAACAAAAGAAATCATAAAAAAAACAGTAAATGAAGGAAATTGTATAATATTCCAAAACCATTGTATTATGTCCAATTAAATTGTATAATCTTGCAAAGATATTCTTGCTATTTATTTTTCTGTCAACTAAAAAACAAGCTGACATATCTCACCAAAGCCAAGAACATTGGCTTATCCACAAGGACCACAACAAGTTTTTATGGATCTCAACCGAGCACAGAACACTTTTGAGCCAGCAGTGGTGACTAAACACAGGCAGACAAAGGTAGACAAAAAACCACTCCAATATCAGTCTCTACTTTCCATTTTCCTAAATATTGCGGCAAATAGCAACATGGAGGTTGAAGGGATGAAAAAACTATAGGTAGGACTTTCATGGACCACATCAACCTTCAATTGATAGCAAATATGGAGAAACCGAAACACCGGTGCAAACCATGGGGTGAAAATACACGTTCTGCTGTACTTATTAATAGGTATTTTGACATTTGTGACGCTTAGCAGCATGGATCAACGCAATACACCTACTCCTAAACGTCACTCCAGACTTTCCTATCTCTGCTTTAAAGCCAAATCTCCCCTAACTAGTTGACCAACCTACCCACCTACTAAAGACGCCTATAGCTAAAAACAAGGGGTTGAATGAACTCTGCTTCACACCTTTGTCATTAACTTCGATCGCCTTGACCGTAGGGAGGACAAAGTGACCCCTGCTTCTTAACCTATCCATAGAACTCTTGCGCTTAGAAGAGGTATAGGTGGAATAATGATGAATAACTTAGGTAATGAAATTCATGGATATGCGCTTACGCAAAACCCAACCCGTGGAAACAGTTACTATGGAGAAACGAAGACACCTATTAACATGTTGGGAGCCCAACGAGGCACAAAACAGAAGCTCCAGTAACCGTAAGTAATCGTCACCCTCACTTTGATCACCTATGATCGCCTCTTCCTATGTTCGAGTTTGATTATCTTAAAAATGTGCAGCTGATTCTTTCCTTAGTTGTTGGTTTTTTGTTTTTTTTTTTTTAGATAATTTCTTTAGTTGTTGGTTACACTGTAAGACTTGCATCAGCTAGCTCATTCATCTTATCTGGATGAGCCAACTGCTTCACTAAGGATATCAAATCCCAATGTAATTGAAAGATCAGCTGAATGTATAAAGGGCGTTAAAAGTGCAGTGATTGGTAAACCTGTGAACGAACGTACTCTCTTACCCTAGTTTATTAGGGTAGGGCTGCTATTCGAGAGTTTTGTCTGACAACTCCAGATTTCCTATGCATAGAAAGTAGTACATAGTTGTGTATCAAGTGTATTTGTATTGTGTAAGCGACAAAACAAGGGTTAACAGTTTTTTCTCTTAGCTCAAGTATGCTATCAATATCGGTATAGCTGTATTGTACCATTCCTTTCCTCTAGGTAGTCGGGAATTTAATATCAGCATCAATGTACCATTCCCTTCCTTTTTCCAATACCAAAACTAAGACTTTAAAAAAAATGTCTAACAATGACTCTTGGATGATATAGAAAGTAGGACAATGTAATTGGAAGCGAGCTTAATAAAGCAACCATAGGGAGGGAGTACTTATTAGGAATAGGAGTGACAAAGGATGGGCTGTCACCGCTCCTGACCAATAACTAAACTATGTCTTTGTTGTAGATATGTCACCTTTTGTAACTAAGTGCGGAGAATACGAATAGAGTGTGATGGATCGAAACTCCACAACTGCTGTCTACTGCACGGACTCATTATAAATCCTATAATGAAAGGAATGTCTGTAGAGCCACAAAAACGTCTAGAACATTGCGATTATTTTTGCAGTAATAAACTCATCCACCACATGCCTTCTGATTCATTCCACTATTTTTCAAGTGACAAGTATGTAAAATTTCAATGCTGCTTCATGTTAGTTATAAAAATACCCATGACATGGCAAAACTATTGAAAGTCCAAGGGAGAGCATACCTCCTTGCTAACGATGCAAATATTGGGGAAGCCACCAATAGTCCAACCATGAAAGCAGATGAAAGAACGCCATCTTCAAAGTAGCTCAGTTTAAAATCCCCCCTGTATACAAGTTCTTCGTGTTAGATGAGATATATCAATCACTACATAAATAACAACAACATTCAAATAAAACAAAAAATTGTTGTTAACTAAAAAATAAGACTGGAAACAGAAGTATCTATAGGTATGTCTCACTGAATTCCACTGCCCGCAGTGCAGACACCGCTCTCATTGCAAGTTCCAAGCTCCCCGTTGACACCATTGCTTGCGATTGCACCTCGATCGACGTAATTAAGCATGTTAATGACGCAGAAGATCACGAGCAATCTGTTAATAGGCATCATGGACTGCATGAGAAAGTCTCTAACCCAAAGAAAAGAGAGGTAGCACACAGGCTGGAGCATCAACATTGGAAAATAACATTTGAATCTCTGAATCTCTGTGGAGATGTGACATCAATGGATGAGGGATTAAAAACAGTTAGGAATGTAAATCACGATTATTGTCAACAAAAGCCCTAAACACGCAATTCCAAAATTAAAATTCATTCTCAAGGATCAAAACTGACGAATTTCATTATACAGAATTACCTCCTTGGACCAAAACAAGAAAATATAGTCTTCCATTTCGTTGTAGCCTGATACTGTTACTTGAACCCAAAACTTAGAAGATGGATCACTGCTATGAGAGGAATGGCTACTAATGTCATGGAGAATTGCAGAAATCAATTGCCATAAACAACACCTTCGTAAGGATTAGGACAGTGATGTAATAAGGACACACAAATTAGGTTATGGCACCAGAGATGGATACGAGTACCAGAAACAATTCGTTGTACGGGAAATTTCAGAATTTCTGTTACATTAATACAATCCCTGACGGAAAATGGAGAGATGAAGATACAAGCGAAGGGGTGCACATGACGTCACGGAGGGGATGCATGCAAACAGTACATCCCTCTTATTGTTGGCATCAGATCGGATTCCCTCGCCATGTATAGATAGAGATATATTGTTCCGTTCGAAGATGATACCCTAACCTTTTGGGAGAGAACCACGAGGGTTTCGTCGGGGAGGTAACGCCTTCCACAACCGCCACTAGGTCCTCCTCCTCCTCCTCCGCGGCGGCAATGTTCGCGGGTTGGCGCCCCATCTCTGACGCCTGCTCACCGCTGTTCACGCCCTCTTCCCCTCTCTCCGGGTGGTTGGTTTGGTCCTGCTTCGGGGTAGTTGGGTCTCGATCCGCCATTCGTTATATTTATCGTACTTGTCAAACACGCAATTACATTTTGATTTTTTTTTTAGGTCTTTTCCCTTTTATTTTCCCGAAACCGAGGTTCACGGGGTCACCCCGAACTCCAAACCATTCGGGTGTAGGGTCGGTTAGGGTTCAAGTCGGTTACTGTTATGCCGTATCAAGGGGGAAATGGGCCGGCCGGAAATAAGTAGGGCACTGTTACACTGTTTTTTTATCATCTAAAATACAATTTTATATACCTTAAATCCAATGAAGTTGTTAAATATTTTCTTTTAATTACTCATTTAATTCAAAATAAAACGATATACATAAAAAACATATACTTCATTAGATATGTTTACTATTTAAAAATAAAAATATATGTGATCTGAGTTCTAATCAGTAAAAGTGACCGAGTCTATTTTTCAATATGGTATGGTTATATAGTGCAATGTTCTAACACCTCATATTTTTTTTCTTTTTTCTAGTGGAGTATTTACTTTTTTAAGAAGTTCTATATACTATTATAAAATAGATTTAATGTATCAACGTTCAAAATTTATTTGTCTGAATGCACAAAACACAATTGGTAGTTATCCAAACAAAGCAGTTGACACAATATTTGAGGGGAATTAACTTTTATGTAAAAAAATATCAACTTAATATGTCGAACAATACAACATATCAACCAAAAATAGATTCTAACGATATTTTTGTGAGAAATACCTAAATTAACCTAAATCTAAATGTCTCTTCAAAATAATAGGTTGTGATAAAATCTATCTATTATACTAACCAAAAGTGTTGAAGTTATCATGTTTGTTCCTTTGTGTGTGTGTAACATTTTATTTTCCAATTTTACCCTTATTTATTTATTTATGATATTTGATTTTATATTAAAAGATAAAAATAAAAAATACATATTTTAATATTTTAGTGGATAAGATGAGATATTCATCGAATTTATCTTTTTCAATTTTCATTTTTTCAATTTTACTCTTATTTGATTTTATATTAAAGAGTAAAAATGAAAAATTAATATTTTAATATTTGAGTGGATAAAATGAGATATTATTCATCCAATCAATCTTTTTGAATTTCACAAATCCTTAATTAAAAAAACAAATTTATATAATTATATGGTTTAATTTAACATCTTAATTAATTCTAAGTTTTATATATATTTAAATATCTATCTATCTATTAAACTAACCAAAAGTGTTTAAGTTATCATGTTCGTTCCTTTTTGTGTGTGTATCATTTTCATTTTTTAATTTTACCCCTAGCTGTTTATTATATTTGATTTTATATTAAAGGGTAAGAATGAGAAATATATATCTAATATTTTTATGGATAATATAAGATATTCATTAAATCTATCTTTTTAATATCTATCTATATGATATATTGAATGAATAGTGGTGATCATGCCATATATTTATATTTTATCATTATTATTATTATTTTATTAGATTTAGAAAGAGATAATCATGGAATATAGATTGATAAATAAATAATTTCGGATTAAATATGAGTTTCAATGTTTGAGCTCATTTTTCATCATAAAATAGTCATTTTTAAGAAAAATATATCATAGACATGAGTATATATTAAAAATATCTTTCCAATGAGCTATTGATCGCTTCAATCGGAGTTATACTTAAAAAGTTATGAATTTTTAAAGAATTTTGAAAACAATTTAATACTTGGTTTTTTTTATAAATTCCTAAAATCATATTTTAGCAAAATATCCCTGATTATTTGTTATTTTCTATAATATTATTAAAAAAAGGTTTAAATTGTCCATAAACATAATTTTTTTATCTATACGAGCGATATTTTTAGTTTGAGAGTTTCAAGTGAGGTATTTTTACAATATGAGATTGGTTGAGGGATATACATGCAAAATATTAATTTTAAGTTATAATATATTTTCTTTATTTGTAATTTCATAATTAATTTTATAAATGATTTATTTAATTATTATTAATTATATCATATATATATAATATAGTATATTATATCGCATGTAAATGAATTAAAAAAAATTTGGGGTATTAATTGTGGGCATCTTTCTAAAATTTTTTTAATTTTACACGCACATCGTGCGTGGTGAAAAACTAGTAATAATACTATATAACATTATAACAAAAAGTTAACACGCTAACAAAATAAGTTATATAGTACATAATACATAAAATAAAATATAAATATAAAAGAAATAACAAACAGCACTATAACAACATATCTTGATCAACACACATTAAGGAATTTTCAAATGAAAGATATTAGGGTTCAGGGCTAGGGTTTTTTTTATCAGCAAGTATAAGATTTTATTTCATGTAGAAAAAGTTACAAAAAGTTGTTGTTACAAGAAGTAGGCCCTGTGTGTTAGCCTCACTATACCAAGTTAGACCTAATCACCTAGATACAAAAGTACACCATATATACAAAAAGTTTTCATTAAGATGGGCTTCAAAGAGTGCAAAAGGCCAGCTATTTGCTTGCAATGCCACTCTGGAGCATGGGCTTGGTGTGTATGGGCCTGATTTAAACCTTCAGATGAAAAAAGAGTGCCTGCTAATGAATTGAGGGAATATGGGCTTGCTTTTGGACAGGGAAGGTTAGGCCTGCTGCTGGAATGGGGAAGAAGTGGGCAGCTGCTGGACCTGGGAATAATGGGTCTTCTGCTCGATAGGTAGTGTGGGCCTGGGGGCCAAGAAAACAAAAACCTGGGTTGCAAAGGAGGCACAAACAACCCCCAAATGGAGACCATTAGCCCATCCAAAGAGATCTACAAGATTGATCACTAGGGATGGCAATGTATCAGGTTGAAGTCGGGTTTACCACAATCCAAACCCAACCCATCTCCCCAATGTTAGACTCCATGCCGCCCCACCTCACATCGGGTTTTATAATTTGAAATCCATATACAATCCATTACATTTTAGTTTTGACATCTTAAAATCCATATCCACCCCACCCGACCCCACCCCACCCCATTTAAAATGAGTTAATTTACTCGGTCACTATATTTAATATAATAAAAAATTATATAATAAAATAAATCAATCTTGAAATGAATGCGGATTATATTAAAGAAAAACTTCAATTTGAATACTAAAATCTCAAAATAGATATAACATAAATAGTTCATGACATCTATTACAAGTTAATTAAAATGTTTTTGAATACATAATATAAATAGTTTAAAATTACATATAAGACCAAATAAATAATTTTTTTGACTTATATGTTGAAAGGAGAAGGGAAAGATTAAATACTATAAAATATCAAACATCTTTTATTTTTATGGTGACAGACGAATGAATGGATGTAGGGTTTAGGGTTTAGGGTTCAGGGTTTCAGAGTTCAGGGTTCTAGGTTCAGGGTTCAGGGTTCAGGGTTTTAGGGTTTAAGGTTTTAGGGTTTAGGATTTAGGTTTGGGGTTTTTTTTTTATCGGTAAGTTAGATATTTTATTTCATGTAAAAAAGAGGTTACACAAAGAGACTAGTTACAAGTTGGATGGCTTTTAGTAAGCCCCACTATTCCTAGCCACTGTTGTTGTAGACATAGACAGTTGGAAACCCAAATTTAAACTAAGCATTTTGAACAAAAAGATTGGCCTAGATTTAATCCTTCCCTCGTTGGGCCATCAGATTGTAGCCTTGGAGAGGTGACGGGAGCTTGGGCATGATCTGCAACGGAGTGAGGGTGGAGGGGCCTGTATTAGGCCTGGCGTGATTTGGTCGTGGGCCCTGGGATAGCAAGGCCGGGCAGCACAGGAGCCACCAACACTCACCAAAATGTAACTCTAGTCCATTCCAGAAGTATCCCCTATTTCCATAATTTGCGAGACCCCGGAGTGAATGTGCGAGTGAGAGTGGGATGCACATAGATGTCATGAAAGCTTTAAAAAACCTGTGAGTTTTAAGAAAACCTGAATTGAGGGACCTCATTAATGTCATCATTTAGGAGAGAAACAATGGATGGTGGGGGGGACTGCCACATGGTTTCAGGATTTGTAGTAATCCCAAGGTTTGCGAGTGAGTCAGCAGCCCTATTTCCTTCTCTATAGATGTGGGAGATCTTCCAGGAGGGGAGGGACCTAAGGAGTTTGAGAATGTGAAGGACATAGGGGGAGATGCAGTGGGATGGTTTTGCTTTACCCAAGATGGTGTTGACAACAATGGGTGAGTCACTTTCAATCCAGACTGGTTGAGATGGAGGAGAGTGCAGTTCAATCCATATAGAAAGCCCATGGTACAATGCATAGAATTCCGCAAAAGTATTAGTAGCTCTTTTGGTGTTGCAAGAGAAGCCAAGCAAAAAATTAGCCATATGATCACGAAAAAATCCCCCCGCTCCGGAAGGGCAAGGATTTCCTTTGGAAGCACCGTCTATGTTCATTTTAATCCATGGAGGCTTAGATTTTTGCCATTTGACTTCTTTAGGAGGGGAGGGGTGGGGCGATCGAGGGATGAGATGAGGCAAGCTGTTTGGGGGTCAATTTTGTACCCGGGTGTGTGGTGATGGCATCACATAAGCTTTTGCGTGCTGTGTTAGCCATAAAGGAAGGGTTTGGGGGGACATTGTTGAATTTCGCACCATTGCGGCCTTTCCAGATTTCAAACAAACAAAGGATGAAAACGAATTTACCAACCAGTTTGCCTTTGCGGGGAAGGTTAAGGGAAGCACTCCATTGCTTCAAGGCTCTGTCTATGGGTAGAGGGGTGGGAGGTTTAGAAGTCAGCCAACCCGATATGATATTCCAAATTAATGCACTAAAGGCACATTCAAAAAATATGTGTTGCTCGGTTTCCACCTCCTTATGACAAAGGTAGCATCGGGAGGCTATGGAAAATCCTCTCCTAGTCGACCAGATGTCAGTAGGGGTTCTCGAGTGGAATGCACGCTAGTAAAAAATGCTTACCCGGGGAGGGAGGAGGGGGTTCCAAACTAGGGTGGCCCAGGGGACTGTAGGTTGGGGGGAGCGAATGCTATTCCAACAAGATTTGACAGTGGCTGGGCCAAGGTCATTTGGTTCCCACCCTAGGGTGTCTTCCTTGGATAGGTCCGGAGGTGGGAGCAAAAGGACATTTTGGAGAAGATTCAGGAGGGCAGGGCAATGCAGGGAGCTGAAGTCCCAATCACCATTGGGTGTAATGAAATGACTAACTTTTTGGTTGGGAATGGCCAAGTCAGGGAACAAAAGATTTAGGGGTTAGTCTATTACCCATGTATCCATCCAAAATCTGATGGTAGAACCATTTCCCACCATCCAATGTGACCCATTTTGTAAGAAATTTTGTAATTTTTTGAAAGATTTTCAAATGCAAGAGCCTTCTCTTGCCGGCTTCACATCCCAAATTGTACTATTGTGGAGGTATCTAAAGTTCATGAAGGAAGCCCAACAAGACTTTGAGGACATGACCCTCCAAGCTAGTTTGGCTTAACATGCAAGATTGACATCTTCAAGGCGTCGGATTCCAAGTCCTCCTTCCTTTTTCGGGGAGCAGATGACTCTCCAAGACATAGGGAGGGTGACATGGTTTTCCGAGGATGAAAACAAAAAGGCTCTCATTAGTTTTTCAATGGCTGTTAATGTGGATTTGGGGAGGGGGAAGGAAAGGGCTGAATAAATGGGGATGCTGGAGAGGATATGTCTAACAAGGATTGGTTTGTCGGCTTGTGAGAGGGTTTTTCCTTTCTAGCCTGAGAGCCTCTTTTGAATGTGGGCAATAAGGGGGAGGAAAAGCCGCGGTCTTGAGGCACCTTGAAACAATGGGAGGCCAAGGTATGTGAGGGGGAATGAAGATTCACGAAGAGGGAGGAGGTGAAGAATTTGGGTTTTTCTAGCACTAGCCATCATCCCAAAAATGATTTGGCTTTTTTAAGGGTTAAAAATTTGCCCGGCGGCCACTTGGTAGATGGAAAAAAGTTTGTGGAGGGATTTTGCTCCCCTTTGGGTTGCTCAGAGGAAAAGGAGAATGTCATCAGCAAATAGGAGGTGGCATGTGGGGCGGTGGGGTGGGCTTGAGTAAAGGGGGGTGATGTCGCCTAGGGAGAGGAGGTGATCAAGGTTTCGACTGAGGACTTCTTGGGCAATGATAAAAAGGGATGGGGATAAAGGGTCACCTTGTCTTATACCACAGTGCATGCCAAAAAAACCATGGAGTGTGCCATTTATGAGGAGGGAGAGTTTGGGGGTGGAGATGCATTGGGTTATAAGGTTAATAAAGAGGGATGAAAAACCAAATTTGAGCAAAACAGCTTTGAGGAAACCCCAATTGAGTTTATCAAAAGCCTTTGAGATGTCAATCTTGATACACATAGAACCACCACTAAGCTTAAATTTCATCCTGTTAGCTAGTTCATGGGCAAGATAGATGTTGTCAGATATAAGCCGATTGGGGACAAATGCAACTTGTTGGGGGAGGATGATTTTTTCAAGGAGGGGAGCTAGCCTACGAGCCATAATTTTAGATATGATTTTATACCAAAGGTTGCATAGGCTAATGGGTCTAAAGTCTTTCACAGAGGAGGGGTTAGGGCATTTGGGAATGAGTGCAATGAAAGTAGTATTTGTTGATTTCAAGAGGCTGCAGGCAGTAAAGAAGCTTTCTATTGCCCGGACAAGGTCATCACTAATGATGTCCCATCATGCGTGGAAAAAATATCCCGAGAAGCCATCAGGCCCAGGTGCACTGGATGATTTGAGGGAGAAATTGACAGATTTAATCTATTCAGCCGATGGAATAGCAATGAGCATGTTGTTCTCATTTGGGGAGATGACATTGGGAATTACCTCAAGGAGACTAAGGTCTAAAAGGTGGTGGTGGGCTTCATAGGAGGAGGTGAAGTGTCTAAGGAGGGTGTCTTTTATTAGTTGTTCATTAGTAATGGTGTTGAGACCATCAGTGAGGGCATTGATGCGGTTGTTGCATCTCCTAACTTTGGTGGTGGTGTGGAAAAAGAGGTATTTCTATCTCCTTCTTTTAACCAAGAAATCCTAGATTTTGTTTCCAAAAGGTCTCTTCCTCACTTAGGGCACTGTGAAGGTTGGCCTTTGCCTGGTGAATGTTATCAGGGGGAGTAGGATGGACCCCATTGTCTAAATCAGTGTCTAACCTAAGGACCTCTAGCTCGGCTTTGGCAACCTTTTGGGAGAAGGCACCAAAGACATGCTTATTCCAATCCTTAAGGTCAAGTTTCAACCTTTTGAGCTTGGATTGGAAGAGGAATTGAGGGGTACCTAAGTTTTGGATCGGGGTTTTCCATGAGTGAGAGACAAAATCCAAGAAAGTGGGATCATTAATCCACATTTTTTCAAATTTGAAAGGGGACTTGGGTTTGGGAGAGTTGGACATTAGGAGGTGAATGGGTTTGTGGTCTGAGCCAACACAAGATCGATGCATGAGGGAGGTAGCATTAAAAAGATTCATCCAAGTCGGGTTAACAAGGGCACGGTCAAGTCGAGCAGCAATGCGGGCCCAGACCATCCCTTTTGTTGGACCAAGTGAAATGTGGACCAAGAAAATCAATGTCAATTAATCCCGCATTGGAGATGGTGGAGGAGAAGTCAAGCATGGATGGGGTTTTGGGGGGAAGACCTCCCCGTTTTTCAGAGGCATTGGTAATGACATTGAAATCCCCTAGTACACACCAGGGGTTATTGGCTAAGATTGGGGACATGACATCAATGAGGTTCCAAAGTGGTGTTCGAAGATGCCTTCGGGTTTTCGCATAGACACAGAAAATAAAACATGGATGCTGTGAAGGGAGGGAGATGGGTGTGAACATGCAGTGTATGAGTTGTGGGGATGAAAATATGATTTTAAAATCCAAAAAGCCTTGTGTTTTGGCAAAAATTCATATGTTACAAGAGGATGAAGAAGTGCCATTGTTTTAAAAAATGTCAAAGTTTCCATGTTGTGCAATAAAAGAGGAGTGAGTGGGTGAGTTGGTCCAGGGTTAGCAAATAATCAGAATGTTGGGGCTATACCTGCGGAGGAGGCGGAGAATCGAACGTTTGGTGGGTTGATTGGCAACACCACGTGCATTCCAGAAGATGATGCTATCCATGGATCAGGTCTTTGGAGCCTACTCGGCTACGGGTTGTGACACCATTCCCTTTTGCGGGAGATTGGTTTGCCTTGTGTTGTCTGGCTCATTTTGAGGAAGCCAGAGATAAGGAGGGGTAGCTAGAGGAGGAAGAGCTTGAGTCGATGGAGAGTGGTCCGCCTGGGTTGCATTCCGCGCCATTGTGCACTTGAGCCGCTTGAGAGTCCCTGTTGTCCATCGAGGCAATGGTTTCATCTCCCGAAATGGTGCTGGGGTCGAGGGAGACTTCCACCCAAGTTGTCGCATCTAAAGATGTCGATGATAGAGGTACTGCTGTTGATGTTAAGCAGAGAACGGGGAGGGGGATGAACGAGGAGGGGAGGGAGGGGGAGGGGAGTGATGGAAGTGCGGGAGCAAGGATGGGGGGGGGGGTGGGAGGGGTGGTGGAGGGCCTAGGATGGAGTGAGAGGGTTGCATGGGAGATGTGGGGCGGGTCGAGGAAGGTGCGGCGAGGCCTGTCGGTGCTATTACAGTGATTGGTGATGAGATGGGGGGGCTTGAAGACCAGTCCAGGAGAGAAGCGCTTTTGTCTTGAGGGGATGGCACAAAATTATGTGGGTTGTCAAGGATGGGCTGAATGAGTGTGAGGATGGCTGAGGGGATGTCACGTAATGAAGAGGAAGGGGAAGCAGTAGGGTAGGATGACTTTTGGGCTGGTGGATCTTGGGGAGATGAGTATGAGGGATGGTCTAAGGTGTAACGTTTCGGTATTTTTTTGGCCTTATAATATTTATTTTAAATATATAATGGAAATTTTAAATTTGATTTTTATATTTCATTTTTTTTAGATTTGGCGGTGGGCCCAAATGAGTCCAATTTGATTTATAATTATGACAATTATAAATTGATTTTAAAATAATTATTTTATATTTTTTTGTAGATCTTTATAGTGTCAAGATACTTTGGTTGAAATTTGGTGAGATTCAGAGTTCGAAAAATTTGATTTTTAGGCTTAGTGTCAAGTTATTGGGCCTAGGGATCTAGTTGCGAATCAAGAATACATTTTTATAGCCTTTTGGGATCTTTCTGTAAATCAGATAGGGATCTGTTTGTAAATCGGATAGGGACCTCATTGTAAACTGGAAACACTTCAGGGGTCGTTTTGTAATTTCGGTAAACCCCTTTAAATAACATGTTTGGGTTAGGGTTTTCATCAAAAAATTTCAGAAGGTGTGAAGGGTGGTGATGACCTAACCCTCAATGGAGATGGTGGGTGGTGTAACCGGATCTAAGGTGAGAAATCATGCTTCTAATGATTTTTCTTGTTTAGGGTTTCAATTTATTTTCTTGTTAGGATATGAATGTGTCGATTAATTGTTTGGGGAAGAAGTTTGATGGATTAGGGTTAGGGTTTGATCGATTTTAATTAGTTGATTATTTGATTATATTTCAATGAATCTCGAAGGAATTCTTAAGATCAAATTAGATTTATTAGTTTTGGGGATTTAATGACTATTTTCGGGTTGATTTTATGCTTGAAAGTAAATCGTATTTTTGACTATGATAGAATCGTTTCTGGGAAAAATGTATTTGACGAACAGAAATAGATTTTGAAAAGAGCTTTCCAACGAATCATGAATCGTATAATTCGGAGTTACGGGTAGAAAGTTATGAATTTTGAAAGATTTCTGTGCAGTTTATTAGAATTCAAATATTTAACTTGATGACCAAGTTTGATGAATTTTAGAGATTATTGATGTTTAATGAAGTATAAATTTGTTTTGCGGATTTTGATGATTTTATTGATCTTGAGAACTTAAATAAAATCTTAAATCGATAATTTGGTTTAGTGGGATCAATGAATATTGATTGTATATTATTGTTATTTGGATGTAAATTGATTGAATTTGAGTTACTCGATCATGGGATTATAGTTGAGCCTTATTGGATTTGTCCAAATATTTATTCGAGGATTGATCGATCATATGAGTCTTATGGAATAAATGGATATTGATTATCGGATCGGATCATTGTGAGTATATGAGTATTTTATTTATTCGAGTTGGGATTTTCATTAGGACTTTGAAGTGGGTTGTTGATTTTAGGTCTATAAGATATGGGCTTTGGGATTATTGGGCATAGTGTTGTTATAAGTTGGTTGTCAGTTGTTTGGGTCATGATTGGTTGTTTCTGATATATTATTGTATAATTGTTATGCTAGGTTATCAACGTGCGAGTGTGTATCGTTGATGCTTGCATGGACCGAAGGTGAGTGGGTCTAGTCTTATATGTAGTTTTTGAAACTATCTATATGTTATATCATTGTGCATCATGGTTACTTTAAAATATATAATTGTTATTTGGGGTATGGAGTACTTGAACATGTTGTCATGATTTTGATGCGTTGTTTTATATATATAACTTATATATTTGGAGACCATATTTTATCGCATGCATATGTTTTGGAATGAAGGGTTGATCATGCATGCATTGCATCGTCTAGGTGGCTCGGTCTTGGTGGTCAACGTCTAGGTGGGCGTACGTCTACGTGGCCAGGTCTGAGAACGTAGGACGCAAGTTTTTGTGGCTATGTCTACGTGGCCATGCCTGTGGAAGGCCCCGCGAGCTAGGTGCTGCGAAGACGGACATGCGTGTTCATGGTGTTGCATGCATCATGTTGGATAGGATTGTGTGTGTGTGTATATATATATATTATTGCATGTCTTGGTGGCATTTTATATATTTTCTCTCTTGATATATTACATGTTTGTGTGGACATTTTATGACTATTATATTTTGATTATAAATGTACTAACGGGACGCCATAGGTCCATTTACTGAGCGTGTGGTTGCTCACCCCTCATTCTCCCAACCTTTCAGATTAGTTGTTGGTGGTCGTCGATCTCGTTAAGGCATTGGAGGTTGAAGCTGGTATAATGATTTCCGGAGCACTAGACTCATGTAGAAGGTGTTGATAATTTATTTGGCATGTAGTTGACCCATCTCCCTAGTAACCATATTTGTATGAAGTTGTGTATTTTTATATAAGTTATATCCAGATCAAATTGAGAGCATTGTGAAATATTTGATGTTTTATTATTCTCAAGAATGAAGTTTATTTTATCATTATTTTATTCTATAACTGGATAAAGGAAAAGAAAAAAAATAGGACTATGAGATTCGAAGATTTAAGGAAACGCAACCGGACTTCGCGCTTCAAAACGGAGTCGTGGGTTCGGGGGCGTTACATAAGGTCCTCTTCGGGGAGGAGTTTTGGCCCTTATGGGCTGGGTGCATGTGGGCGTCAGAGGGTTTAGAGGGTTTAGGGTTTAGGGTTTAGGGTTTTAAGGGTTTAGGGTTTAGGGTTTTAAGGGTTTAGGGTTTAGGGGTTTTTTTTTTTTGCTCAGTAAGTTTGAAATTTTATTGATATGTGAAAGAGGTTACAAGAATAACAAAAATTAGCTACAATGAGACTCCTGAAGCCTAGAGTACCAATATACCCTGTTAGCCTAGTTACAACACATACATAGTGACTTCAATTTAAATATAGACAAGGGTAACAAGAACAAAAGGAGATGACGAGCAACTTTAGTGTGAGGCAGTGCCAATCTCTGCGCTACCTTAGTGTTGCCGCAGCTCTACCCGATGTGACCCTGCTTTGATCCCTGTGAACCGGACAGATACATGTATGCGCGGTATGCTCATGAAATGACTTTGCATGGATGGTTGATATGCATGTGTGAAAAAACCTTTAAAGCTTGGGGAACCGGAAGTGTGGGACCTCATTGGCATCATTTGTGAGGAGGTGTATGACATTGGATGGGGGGGTGGTGTGCACTGTTTCCTGGGTAATACTGAGGCCATTGTTTGCAAGCTTGTCAGCGGGTTGGTTGCCCTCCCTATATACATGGGTGATTCTCCATTGTGGGAACTGGTTAAGGGTGGCTAGGATTTGTGAGACATAAGGGGCAGTCCTATCCGTGGGTTTAGATTTACCCAAAATGGTTTGAACCACAAGTGAGGAATCACTTTCTATCCAAAGTTGTGGGGGAGGGTTTGGGTGATTTTCCAGCCAAATGAAAAGGCCTCTAAATAGTCCATAAAACTCAGCAAAGGTGTTGGTATTATGTTTGGTGTTGCAAGAGAATCCGAGGAGGAAGGATCCCCTATGGTCTCGGAAGAGACCACCAGCAGCCGAGGGGCCTGGGTTGCCCTGTGAGGCACCATCAACGTTTAATTTAATCCATGGGGGCTCAGGTTTGAGCCATTTGATCTCCAAAGGTGGTGTGGGTGGATTAGGGGTAATGTGTAGACCTAGAGGGATGAAAAGGGTTGCAGTTTGGTGGTCAAGTTTCCAAGACAGGCCATGGGCTGCAATAAGGTCACTAAAGTTCTTCCTGATGGAGTTAAGGATATGGGAGGTACAGGGAGATGAGCCATTAAATTTAGCCTCATTGCGAGTTTTCCAAAACTCATGTAGGCAAAGGAAAAAAAGGACCCGGCAAATTGCTTTGCCTTTGCGGGGGATGGCCAAAGAAGCTACCCAGCTTTTTAGAGCTCTCTGAAGGGGGAGGGTCCTGGGGATGGTGCAGTGAAGCCAAGATGCCAGGGTTTGCCAGACAAGTAGGACTGCCGGGCATGCAAAGAAGATGTGGATTTCAGTTTCCCCATGTTGTTTGTAGAGGTGGCATCTGGAGGCAAGAGAGAAGCCTCTTTGAGTGGCCCACTCATCAGTGGGGGTGCGTTTGTGGAATGCTCTCCACATAAATAGACTAGTCCTAGGGGGGATAAGAGGGTTCCAAATGTGGGTTGGCCATCCAGGTTTGGGAAAACGGGTTCTAATGCTATTCCAACAGGACTTAACAGTGGCAGTGCCAAGGTCATTGGGCTTCCAGCCCATGGAGTCTTCTTTGTTTAGGTCCGGGTGGGGGAGGAGCCTCACATCAGTAAGCAGCTCCAAGAGGGCAGGGTTATGAACCCGGCTGAGGTCCCAGTTGCCCTCATCATTAATGATCCAATTGATAGTTGTGTTGGGGTTAGAGTCTAGGGGAAAAAAGACACTTAAGGGTTGATCACCTAGCCATTTGTCTATCCAAAAACGTGATGTTGCACCATTCCCAATGATCCAATGGGTGCCCTCTTTGGGAAAAGATTGAAGACCCTTAATTGATTTCCAAATGCATGAGCCTTCCCGAGAAGTACTGGTATCCCAAATTGAGTTGTCATGGAGATAGCGAAAGTTCATGAATTGAGCCCAACAAGAGTTAGAGTTCATTGCTCGCCAAGCAAGCTTGGATTGGCATGCAAGGTTGACATCCTTGATCCTTCTAATTCCAAGGCCTCCCTCATCTTTGGGTGAGCAAAGATTGTCCCAAGATATTGGGGGTGAGGAAGAGTTGCCCGTAGTGGAAAAGAGGAAAGTTCTCATGAGTTTCTCCAGGGTGGCTATAGTGGGGTTTGGGATGGGGAATGAAAGGGCCGAGTAGATGGGGATGCTTGAAAGAACATGTCTTCCAAGAATGAGCTTTCCGGCTTGTGAGAGGGTTTTACCTTTCCACCCCGCTAGCCTTTTGCAGAATGCATCAACTAGGGGCTGGAAAAGACTTTTTTTAGGGGCTCCTTGAAAGAGGGGAATGCCAAGGTAGGTTAGTGGGAATGAAGCTTGCTTAAGGGGAAGGATGGTGAGGATTTGATTTTTCCTTTGGTCAGGGATTCGCCCAAAGACTATTTGGCTTTTTTGTTGATTAAAAATTTGTCCAGCAGCCTTTTGGTAGGAGGAGAAAAGCTTGTGAAGGGCTCTTGCTCCCCTTTGGGTTGCACGGAGGAATAAAAGTATATCATCCGCAAATAAGAGGTGGCAAGTAGGTCTTTGTGGGGGGTTGGCGTAGAGGGGGGTGATGTCACCAATGGAAAGGAGGTGATTAAGGTTGCGACTTAGGACATCTTGGGCGAGAATGAAGAGGGCGGGGGATAGGGGGTCTCCTTGACGTATGCCACAAGACATGTCAAAGAAACCATGGGGGGTGCCATTGATGATGATAGAGAGTTTTGGGGTGGATATGCATTGGGTAATGATGTTAATGAAAGGGGGAGAAAACCCAAACTTGAGCAAAGCCGCTTGGAGGAAACCCCAATTGAGTTTGTCAAAGACTTTGGATATGTCAACCTTGATGCACATCGAGCCCCCATGGAGCTTAAGTTTCGTGCGATTTGCTAACTCATGAGCCAAGCAAATGTTATCAGATATGAGCCTACCTGAGACATATGCAACCTGTTGGGGAAGAATGATTTTGTCAAGGAGGCCACTTAGCCTACTAGCAATGATTTTTGAGATGACTTTGTACCATAGGTTGCATAGGCTTATGGGCCGGAAGTCTTTGACAGTGGCAGGGTTAGCACATTTGGGTATCAGGGCAAGAAAGGTAACATTGGCTGCTTTAAGAAGCCGCCTATCCCTGAAAAAACTTTAGATGGCATTGATTAGATCATCTTTGATGATTTCCCAGCATTCATGATAGAAGCATCCGGAAAAGCCATCCGGCCCGGGGGCACTAGTTGATTTTAGGGAGAAGGCAGCCAATTTTATTTCCTCAGCCGAGGGAATGGCTATCAGGTGAGAGTTATCTTCCTGTGTGACAATATGAGGGACAGCTTGCAGTAGACTGAGGTCCATGGGTTGCCGGGTGGCCTTATAGGATAAGGTATAGTGTTGGAGGATGGTGTGGATGATGTCTGATTCCTTAGTGATGACGCTATTGTCAACCTTTAAGGAATTGATGCGGTTGTGGGCTCTTCGAACCCGAGTGGAGGTGTGGAAAAAAGAAATGTTTCTGTCACCCTCTGTTAGCCAAGAAATCCTGGATTTCTGGCGCCAGTGAGTTTCCTCTTGCAATAAAGAGTTGTGGAGGTCGGCTTTGGCCTCTAGGAGGGAGTGGGTGGGGGTGGGGGAGGTACCATTGTCCATATCCATTTCCATTTGAAGGACTTTGTGTTCAGTAGTGGCTATCCTCCGGGCGAGGGCTCCAAAGGTTTCTTTGTTCCAAGTTTTAAGGTCCGACTTGAGCCTTTTAAGTTTGTAGTGAAAAATGAATTGGGGGGAGCCAGGGGTGGGGACAGGGGAGGTCCATGATTGGATAACACAGGGTCGAAAAGAGGGATCAGAGATCCACATTTTTTCAAACTTGAAGGGGGACTGGGGTTTAGCTGGTTGATATAGGTTTGTGGTCCGAGCCTAAGCAGCTAAGGTGGGTAAGAGAGGAGGCTGAGAAGTGGTTCATCCAAACATGGTTAACAAAAGCTCTGTCCAGTCGAGCAGATATACGGGCAAGGCCCAGCCTGTTGTTGGACCAAATGAATTTGGGTCCTTGGTAGCCTATGTCAATGAGGCCATTTGATGTGGTGGCATGTAGGAAATCCAGCATGGACTGGTTGTGAGGAGGAAGACCCCCTCGTTTTTCATCAGGGTTAAAAACTGCATTGAAATCGCCTATGACACACTAAGGAAAGGTGGTCAAGAGGGGGGATAGGGTGTCCAGGATGTTCCACAGAGGTTTCCGTAGACTGCGGCGGGTTTTGGCATAAATGCATGATAAAAAGCATGTAGGCTGATGCATGGGAGTGTGCGGAGTGTGGTGGGGTGTTATCATGCAATGCATCAGTTGTGGTGATGAGAAAATCATTTGGAGATTTGAGAAACAGTGCAGTTTTGCAAAAAACCAAAGGGTTGCTTGTGTGCTTGGGGAGCTATTGTCTGCATAGAAATCGAAATGTCCCCTATTTTGGATGAATGAAGAATGATGAGAGGCAGCTGTCCATGGTTCACAGATGATCAAGATGGAAGGGTTATACCTGTGGAGAAGCCTGCGAAGGACACGTTTGGTAGGCGAGTTGGCAACTCCTCGCGCATTCCAGAATAAGATGCTATTCATTGATAGGTGTTCGGTGTCCCGCCCGACTGCGAGTTTTGACACCCTCACTGAGTGAGGCTTGGGGTTTGCGACCTTGATTGTGCTTCCTGGAGTGGATGGTGGTAAAGGGTGGATCAAGATTGTCTGCCGAGTCAGCTTCATTGGTGGAGTTGGAGTGGCCCGATGCGCCAGGGGTCAATGGCACTGGGTGATGTCCAGTGGAGGGGTGACCTGATGGTAGAGATCCTTCTCCCGAGAGTGTGGCAGGATCTAGGGAGGCCGTCACTTGTGCCGATGGAGATGTCCATGCGCTGTCTTCTCCCGAGGAGGTGTTGGGGTCGAGGGAGGCCTTCACTAGTGCCGTTGAGGATGAACGTGTGCTGTCTTCTCCCGAGTGGGTGTTGGAGTCGAGGGAGGCATTCACTGGTGCCGTTGAGGATGATCGTGAGCTGTCTTCTCCCGAGTGAGTATTGGAGTCGAGGGAGGCCGTCGCGCCATCAACATAAGATGATGAGTTGCTTTCCTCCGTGGAGCTTGAGTTCGATGAAACGGGGAAAGGTATAGAAGTGGAACAGGGGGGGAGATTTTGTGGGGTGATTGAGGGGGAAGTGGTGGAGATGGAGGGGGTGGGGGGGGGTGGGGTGGGGCAGGGGGAGTGGAGGGTTTGGATGGGGGGGATGCCCAGGCGGCGCAGGGGGATGCAATGGGGAGGATGCAGTGGGGTTTTGATGACATGCCCATTCATCCAAGGAGACACTATGTTTAGGGGGAGATGGGATGTATGCGTTGGGATTGTCTAGGAGGGGTTGGATGGCGTGGAGGATGGATTCAGTGATGGCGTCTGGTGAGAGGGATGTGGAATGTTGCAATGTGAGAGGTGCAAAGGGATTAGGGTTGCAGAGGGGTGGGCCGGGTGTGGAGGGGGTGTTGGATAAGTGGTGAGTGGATTGGGACCCATAAGTGGAAGGCAACAGTGAGGGAGTTGGGTTAGGATGGGAGGGCCCATTTGGTAGACCCGCTTGAGGATGTAAAGGGATGTCGGGCCCATTATTCGCCAAACTTGTAGGGTGGGCTTGTGGGGGCATAAGGGGTTCAGTGGCAGGGGTGTTGGATTGGGCTAGGGTGGCCGAAATCAGGTTGCTTTCAATAACCGGCTGAGGCCCATGAGCCTGCTTTGGGGTAGAATTGATGGGTGCGGAGCCCATCGACCTTGAGGGCATAATGAGAGCTGGGGGGGGGGGTGAGTAAAGTGTGGCTCTCTCCTGTTTGATTTTTTGTCTGGGTGAGGGTGTTGCTTTCACCATGAGAGAGGATGCGTAGCTCGCCCGTCGTGCGAGATTTCCGAGAGGCAGACCGGGGCAGAGGGGAGGGGGAGGTGCATGTGGCAAGGGGTGATTTACCTTTGTCATGGTTAGCCATTATTTTGGCGGCTGTAGTTGCGCGAAACATTGGACAGGCAGATATGGGATGGCCCATTTTGTTGCAGACCGAGCAAGCTATTGGTAAGTTTTCATACTCTACCAAGACTGTTTTGATTCCTGTGGAGGTTAGGACATCTATTTGTTGAGGGAGGTTGGCAGCGGGGTTGAGTTCAATGCAGAGGCGCGCAAACTTGAGTTTCTTCCTGGCTGCTGTGTAATCATCAAGGCGAAGGGGTCTACCGATTGCTTTCCCGATGGAGAACAGGAGGTCCGGTCTGAACAGCTCAAATGAAACATTGCGGAGCTTGACCCAAACCGGGGCTAAATCAGGAAATGAAGTGGATGGGTCGAATGATTCCTCCCATTTTTTCAGTTGGAGGACATTACCCGACAGGGACCAAGGGGCCGCTTGAAAAATTTCCTCTAAGTCTTCTGCACTTTTGAATTCAAATCTGATGCAACCATTAGGGCCAAGCCCAACCAGGACTGGGTGTTTGGTTCTCCATAGGTGAGTGATATACCTCTCGATAGATTCAATTGAGGGTCTTCGTCCGGCAAATTTTCCAACAAGGCTGAAGGCTTGAGCTTGCACACTGGATTGGTGGGCTTCCGCGTTGAGTGCGACGATCCATCGTCCATTCACTAGAGAAGGTTCTGGCAGGGGGTAGCGGGGATAACTTTGCTTCCCAGGATTTGGGCGAATGATATGGCGCGCTGCGTGTTGGTGCTTGGTGCCGGGTTGATTGCCCCTGCCGTTGCGGATAGAGTGGCCTGCGCGTATGAGGGGGGGGGGAGCAGGACAAGCTGAAACGGTCTATAGAGTAGGGGTTGGTGGAGGTGGAGCTTTAGAGCGGGCGTTCAAAGTTGCGATGTCCAAGGCGGATAGATTAGGGGTGTGGTTTGCAGTAGGTAGGGGTCGGAGGGGTATTGTGAGGGGAGGAACCATACAGTTCATGATGGAATGAATGTATTTTGTGAGTTCAGATGGAGTATGAGATGCTGGCGAGGGGGAAAGGTGGGTGGGGTGGGAGGGTGGGAGTGGGTGCGGCATTTCAGCAAACAGTGGGGGTGCATCCTGATGCGAGGGGGGATGGTTGGGTTGAGAGGGTGAGTGTCAGGGGAGGGGTAATGGTGAGGGCAAAGGTCTATGTCTGACCATGATTGTGGTGGAGGAGGCGGGGATGAAAAGGAAGTGACAGTGGTCGCTGGAGACCCGAGATGTGGGTGGGTGGCCGTCGGGGGGGGGGGGTGGTGGAGGCGGACAGAGGGGATCTTGGAAGGTGGTCAATCCACCTGTCATTGGATTAAGGGAGATGAGGGGAGTGTGGGTGTGCGGGTTCCAGCCGCCGGCGGGAATCCTTTTTTTCATTGGACGGTTGTGGTAGGTGGGGGTATTTTGGGAATAACAGGGAAAAAGTAAAAATCGCCTGGGAGAGGAGAGAAAGAGAGGAGAGAGGTTTGAAACATGAAAATGAGATGGGGTTTTAGGGTTTAGGGTTTAGGGTTTTAGGGTTTAGGGTTTAGGGTTTAGGGGTTTAGGGTTTAGGGTTTTAGGGTTTAGGTTTTAGGGTTTAGGGTTTAGGGTTTAGGTTTTTTTTTGCTCTGTAAGATTGATATTTTATTAATTTGTAAAAAAGAGATTACAGTAGATGAGAAGGGAAAAGGCCCAAAACACTAGGGTTCATGTAGACCAACTAACAAAAAAAGGCCTTACAACCTGATAGCCTGTGAGGATCAATCGTATGTGGAGATAAAGAACACAAGGAAAACCAAGATGTCCATGAGATAGAGGGTACAAGGTCAATCGTCCTGGACGGTGGGGGGGCCGAGCAGCACACCTAGAGGACCCATGATCTTCCCAAGAGGAGTGGTAGCCCAATCATACAATCCATTACCTTGGACAAACTCCATGCAAAGTAGAGAAAATGTATGCTCATGGATGCCATGTTGAAGAAGTCATGAACCCTTAGAAAATCTATGTTGGGGTACTTCATTAGCATCGTCATTTAGGAATGGGACGATGGGGGCCGGGGCGGAGGTCCAAATAGCCTCGGTGAGTTCACCAATGCCCAGGTTAGCAAGTTTATCGGCCACACGGTTTCCCTCTCTAAAAATATGGGAGATATGCCATAGGGGGAGTGTGCTGAGAGTTGAGTGGATGAGACTACAACGGCCTATTCCTCCTTGGTTTTGCTTGCAACACCAAACATGACACAAACATGTTTGCTGAATTCTTTGCTCTATATCGTGGTCTTTTGATTTGGTTTGAAGCCCATCCTCACACTAATGGGTTTAGGGTTTAGGGTTTAGGGTTTTGGGTTTTGGGTTTAGGGTTTTGGGTTTAGGGTTTAGGGTTTTGGGTTTTGGGTTTTGGGTTTAGGGTTTTGGGTTCAGGGTTCAGGGTTCAGGGTTCACGGTTTACGGTTTACGGTTTAGGGTTTAGGGTTTAGGGTTTAGGGTTTTAGGGTTTAGGGTTTAGGGTTTAGGGTTTAGGGGTTTAGGGTTTAGGGTTTAGGGTTTAGGGTTTTAGGGTTTAGGGTTTAGGGTTTAGGGTTTTAGGGTTTAGGGTTTAGGGTTTAGGGTTTTAGGGTTTTGGGTTTTAGGGTTTAGGGTTTAGGGTTTAGGGTTTGGGGTTTAGGGTTTTAGGGTTTAGGGTTTAGGGTTTTAGGGTTTAGGTTTTAGGGTTTAGGTTTTAGGGTTTAGGGTTTAGGGTTTAGGGTTTGGGGTTTAGGGTTTTAGGGTTTAGGGTTTAGGGTTGTAGCCTTGTAGGATCGACAGGATTTCAGCGTGCTCGTGAGTTAGCCGATGTCTTTTATCATGTGATGACCGGCTTGGATGGCAAATTTCACCCCCCCTCCCTTTGACATTTTTCATAAGTCAACGAGGCCTTGGGGAGAGCGGTTTTCAAATCCCACCACTATCCCGTTTTCGTTTTCCACAGGGATACGCGCACCACTAAAACCGCTTAATAACCCCCTCCCCCTCTCCTTGTCCTCTTTCCATAAAACCACTATCCAAAAGTCAGCGCCCACTATCTCTCTCTCTCTCTCTGGTACTGCATCTTCTTGCTCGTCTCTCTCGCCCCCTTCTTCTCCCATCCTTTCATTTTCACCGTAAAAAAGAAGAAAAAAATAGCTGCAGCTGAAACCGCGTTTCTATAAACCTACCAAGTCAATATTGTGACCGGCAGCGACAAATAAGAGAGGTGGAAGGGCATCGGTCTTCCAAGCTCACATACACATCGTATCTGTAATAAGCAGAGAAGAAGAAAAGTGTGAGGGGGCCAGTGTAATGGAGGACTGGGACCTGCATGCGGTGGTGAGGGGCTGCAACGCATCGTGCAGCGTTGTCGCCACCGACGGCTCAACGAGGGAGCACCCCCTTTCCCTTGGTGGTGACCTAAGTGGATTTAACAACAACGGAGTATTCTTACGGTTTCCCGACCTTTGGGAGACGGGGACGGCCGTTGAGGATCTCGAGGCCGTTGAGGATCTCGAGGCACTCTGTAAACCCTTCTTCCAAAATAATAATAATACTAAACACACCCAGTTGGTGCAGGCAGAGAGCAAAATATCACCCCTTGTCGTACACCCCCCTGAGCAGCAACAGCAGCGATTACGGCCACACTCTCAGAGGCCAATCTCCCAAATCCCTCGCTCCAAGAGGAAGTACGTTCATCCTATTCTTTTATTTCTCTCTCTTCTACTTTCTATTTTGGTTTTCTTTAAAAATCACGAGACAGACACAGACAGAGGTTAAATATGTTCCTCGGTTTGGATTTAATTTATTGAGCAGAAAGAACCAGCAGAAGAAGTTGATTTGCCAGGTACCGGCGGATGAGTCCTCCGACATGTGGGCTTGGCGCAAATACGGCCAGAAACCCATCAAGGGATCTCCTTACCCAAGGTAGCTCTTCACGTCTCTCTCTGTATACTCTGTTTTAGTTGGGTTTATATTTACAAATATGTGATGCAGGGGCTACTATAGGTGTAGCAGTTCCAAAGGTTGCCCCGCGAGGAAGCAGGTGGAGTGCCACCGTTCGGATCCGACCATGTTAGTCATCACCTACACAGCCGAGCATAACCACCCTCTCCCTACTCACCGCAACTCCCTCGCCGGCAGCACCCGTCACAAGTTCACTCCCAACCCCAACTCCCAGTCCCAGGACCTTCCATCCTCCTCCCTTGCAGGCGGCGGAGACGGCCTGACCACCACCACCAAGTCACCTTCCGGTCCAGCGGTTGGATTGTCTCCGACGACTCCGCTGTCCTCAACTTCCATCGGACATGATGAGGAGGATGAAGAGGATCTGATGCTAGAGGACATGCTGATGGGAGGAGGCATGTTCATGGATCTGGATGAAGACCTCGGTTTCATCCTCGATCGCCCTTCTCGACTTGATCCCATCAACAATGACGAACACTTCTCGGTTGCCTATGCGTCCGCATTGGCCGAACAATAACACTGCAACCGCTGCTGGAGGCAGTTGACTAGCAAAGCTCGGCTCGGCTACTATTACTCTGATATCTCATCAGAGACAGGGGTGATCACTGCAACAAGATAAAGAAATCTCATCTTTTGAGTCCGGAACAGGAGCAACACATAGTCCCTTCACTGCCCAGTGCCCACACCTTTTCCTTTTTCTATCCCCTTCTCTTATATATTTTTGTTCTCATCTATCTAAAGATAAATGGAAAGGAGAGGAATCCTAGAGCAAGTTTTTCCTTTTTCCTTCTTTTCTCCTTTTTTTTAATATATATATATATAAACAACTTTACATGCAATCTCAACCGGCGTGTAACTCCCCAACTAATTCTTCTGGATGATGACAAAGAGAAAGAGGGATGACCCCTCAATTCAAATCAGCCTGTGCACAGAGAATCCTTCCATTCAATTCATCCGCTGCTTTATTCCACTTCTATTTTTATGGTTTTTTTCCCTATATATTTTCATATTCTTCTATATATCTGTTTCGGCTTTGCACATGGTAAGTAAAGCTGGTGCCTTGGGCAGATGAATATAGTATATGCCTCATTTTTTGTTGTGCAGTAATCACGGTGGAGGACAGGCAGCCATGGAGGAGTTGGTTCACTATGTCATATTCTGTCATTGACAACGTTTTTAAGAAAAGAGACTGCATTTCGCTGTTCGCAATTATCAATCGAAATAACATCTATCTATATATCTATAATCTATTGATTTTTTTCCTTTCTTTTAAATTGCTATTGATTGATTAGTCAATCAGCGTTCCTCTCATCCGATACCCCTTTGCGTGTGCGTGACAGTTGTCTGCCTCGCCACTCGAGCCCGTGAACCCATTACGCGGTCATGCACTTGTCCCGCTCGCGTCACCACCAAATTATTCACCGGTGTATAGGGTGTGCGGGAACGAGCAGTCTTTCGGTCCAGTCAGAGCATCAGGAAGTATTACATTTCTTGCCCAACTCTGATTCCTTTTGTCGTTAAGGCCCCAGTAGAGCGGGACTTCCCGGCACCCGTGCCGAGGCCAGGCCGGCTCGGCCCATTTTATACTCTGCATATAGAACAGATGATGACATAATAATTCACAAATTGATTTACATAGCACTCAATTTTTTTTTTTTCAAATGTTGGATAATTATTTGAGAATATGAATAGTTTTTGATATTGAAAGAAAAGATGCATGCGGAAAATCATATTACTTATACCAGGGAAAAAAAGATAACAATAGGAAACCATTGTGACAGGTACGTTATGGAATTTGTCACAATGGTTGTCTAGCAGTTTAAATCAGCCATTGTTGTATATCACTGTAAATCTATATAAGCAATTCAATTGCCCACAAATGCAAACTTCCTTCGTAATGAAGACAACTGTACAATTGCTCATATGCTGGTAATACATCACAATTTGAGACATGGCATATCTGATGCCGCAAAGCATTATTTTCAAAAACAATCATGAAAATTTATGCAGGTGCTACATTGGAGTATCATATCCCAGCGGTAATCTTAATGAAAGTGGGCAATATTATGCTTGCAAAACCATCTTGTTTTTTATTCTGAAATAGTTCCACTGCTGTCCATTTGATGCATAAAGCTAGGAGTTTGCATCAATTGCATGAGTTCATTAAGCATGGAAAATACAAGCCAACTCTGATCTTACAGAAGTGATCCTGTCGTCTGGCCAGATGACGACTCATCTATGTTCTCAGTTGATTTAGGAGATGTCATTGCCTCCAGTGTCTTGTAGAATTCCTCAGGAAGTGGACCTGGTCGATGCTGGGGAACATGCTTAGGAATCGGGCGATCATTCTCAATGACCTTGCATTCATAGTCTTCAGGAATATCCCATGGATCCCACTCTGCAATCCAGTGTCACAAACATATCTAAAAATTAACCTAATGATCCATTTGTACACATTGATACATGTGTACAACCCCTCTGATAAGAATAGAATAAAGATGAATTATGTAGTCATAAAGAACAAATATCTAAAAATAAAAAGAAAAAAACCCTAAGATGATCAGTACGGCTATGCCAGCATGAATAAGAGCAAGGCAATTTAACTTTATCATAAACATCTGAAGTAGCTGTTGTCGTCCACAATTTGGGTTGTAAAGAGATACCTACAAACAGCACTCTGAGTTGTGCAACTAAGGAAAAAACACACACCATCATTAGGTATCCCTTTACAATCCGTTCACAGAGGAACTTGATTCTCTGGGGAACGGAGCAGAAGAATGTGCTCTAAGCATGATTAATAAGTGTGCTTGTGTTTTTGCAACTCAGACATGGACCTCTTTGTAATTTCAAGACAAGCGAACAAGGGAAAACTGTACAAGAGAGCAAAAAATACATAACATGGTGCCTCCAAACAGTGATCAGTATACAAATCACGGAATTATATCAAACTGGTTAGTATAAGAATTTTCTCAAAGGTCAATCCAGCTGATTAGCAGATGATCATCCAGTACGCCTAAAGACTCCAGTTACTAATCGACTATAAGGCCTGCATTGTTCTAATTGGCAATAATCATAGAATTATATCAAACTGGATAATATCAGATTTTTCGTAAAGGTAGACTTCCAGTATGCCTGAAAACTCCACTTTACAACTCAGACTATGTTGCCTGCTTGCCTGCATTGCTAATGATGGCAACTGACCTCCCTCCTACCTCCATTCGCAATACTGAATAGAAGAACCATTTTCACTCTACTAATCAATAGACCACCAAAATAAAAACAAATTTCCTACAATTTCAAATCTAATTCTTCTAGCATCATCATCTAAAGAGGGAAAAATTAATTAAAATAAAATTTTTCAGATGACTACATAAACTGGACATTCTTTGATATCACCACAATGTCTTCCTCAAAGCATAAAGCACGAAGCCTATACAATTAACGAATATGAGTTCCTGTCAGTCTCAACCCCCAGCCTCGACACATGCATTCTCTATGCCTATCATATTCAAATAAACTTCCATTCTCTCTGTCGTATGGTGGCCATGCATCACTAAAGATGTGTAAAATATCACACTGAATTGGCCATATTCATATGCAGGACTCTGGGCCATAGTACAGCAACGCACGTATACATAACGTTTCTCGGGGAAGTGGGAAAATATCACAGGTGATCAGCATTGAAAATTTATTCAGCCCCATTGAACTCCATCAATTTGTCTCTCTTTAGGCTTTCAACTCTTTGGTGAAGATTATTATCCTGAACATAAACTTCTGCCCCAATTCCAGCAAGTAATATGATGTGAACCACTTGCACTTATCTCAGTTTGTACTCTAATTACTATACATTCCTATTCAATCTTGTCTATAAACTTCATAGGTAGTGCAAATATTGCATGAAGAGGGGACATGGTGATGCAGGACAGAGGAAGAAGAAAAGAGAGGAGAAGAGAGAGAAACAATAATTTTTAGAAATCTTCAATAGTTTTGACTAATCCCTTCAAGGGTATACAAGTGCTTAAATAAAAAAACACATCATATCCTAACTAACTAAGCAATCACATCCTAACCATTTAAATCAAATCATTCTAACAAATCAAATCCCTATACAAATCTTCAAATTCAATCCAATCTTCCTAAAAATTAAATATTATCCTAATCATCCGCATCATTTCTCCCTGACTAAGACGAACTCGTGTTCCACAAGTGAAAACGATGATACTACTCCATAGCATATGTCATTGGCCTATTCTTTCACTTGATGAGATATCGTTGAAAATCTTCATCGTCACCAAAGACATGGTCTTTGAGCATGTCCTCAATCTTGGCAACAAACTGTTGGAATGGTGGAAGAATTGGTATGGGGGTCAAAGTCTGTGCAGTATGAGCAGACGGGTTACCTGTGGACTGTGCAGGAGGCTCAGAGGCGCATTGTTAAGGAAATAAATTTGCCACACTGAACACTAGATTAATATTCATATCAGAAGGCAAATGAATTACATAAGTGTTCGACCGTTGCTTATGGATGATACAAGAAGGTCTAATGGTTTGGGAATGAAACATCTTGGAAGAATTTCTAGAATAACGATTTGGTCGCACATGTACTATTTACCTGGAACTCTTAAAACCTACAGTGGATATCTGCAGTCAACTTGTAATTTTCATTAGTCAATGTTGTTGAGCAAAAGATTCACTAGATTCTTTTCCCGCTGTTTTAAATTGATTTTGAGTAAAAAATTGCAGAGGTTTCACTGAAGGAGGTTTGGATGAGGACCTAGATTTAGCCTTGAAATCTTTTTTTATGTTGGTTTTGTAGGCTCTAGGAAGTCCATGGATCTTTTGGAGGGGTCTATTAATTTCTTGCAGAACATGCATGTCTTGATAACTAATAGGTTGTTTAGGGGACCTAGGTGGTTGTGGATCATCCTCAAAGTCATCTTCTAATCCATTGTATCATCTATTCTTGAAAGAAAATCCACGATTTACCTGAGGACCATGAGGGGGAATTGGGAGTATGGGAACATCTAGAGGCAAATCTATGGAACTGCGTCATAAGACAAGGAAAGGTCAATCCTAGCTTTAAGAGAATTTGAGAGTACGGGAGCATCTAGAGTGACGTGAGACGCGGAAGGGTCAATCCTAGCTTTAGGAGGATTTGTGAGAACTGAGAAGTCCATATTGAATACTCTGATTTGAAAGATTCCTTACAACTGATTGGGAGTGAGGATTATTCTCTGGTTTCACATCAAACCGATTCTCAAAGCTCTCACTAATTCCCCTTTAGTGGTGCTAATGTGTTATGCAAATCAATAATGGTACCCTCAAACCTTTGTTCTACATTATTATATTTAGCTTGTAATTCATTATTGAACATCATGCTGATATAAAATTAAAATCAACAATAAATAAATAGAAATAAAATTGCTCCAACAAACACACATGAACATCAAGAGCATAGGATAAAAAGGCCAAATAAGTAGAATTAATTCCAATTGATGATGAGATGTCACAAAGGCCTAAGAGAATGACAAAATAAGCCAACAAATAAAATTATAATCCAAGTGTCAAAGGGAAAATTTATATACTTGTACCAACTTAACCAATGAGACTAATTTGCAATGTTTTCGATGTTTTACACGATCAATGATGCTCCTCCAAGTACCAATAATTTTCTGAATTTTTTTCTCAAAATTTCTGGATTTTCTGGGAATTTTTGGAATTTTGTTTCTTTTTGGTTGGGTGAGGGCATTCGTGTGTTTTTTATTTATTTATTTTTTTTTTTGGGGGGGGGGGGGTGCTGATGTGGGTAGGAACTAGGAAGTGGGGGCAAAATTGAAATTTCTTTAATCGGGCCTTGGGGAAAGGGGTTGGATGATTTTTTTGGGGAGTATCATTTTTTTTGTTCAATGGTGAGGGAAAAAGGAAGAGTTTTAGGGCCAGTTTGATTGACAAGTGGAATTGGGATTTTGTGAATCTTGGGATTCCAAATCTAGGTGGATTGTGATTGTAAATCATGTCAACCTGTTTGATAAGGAATATGTTAAAGAAAACAAGATTAAGATTCTTAATTCCAATCAGGTGTTTGGTAATGCATGGATTACAATATAAAAAAAATATATTTATAAAAATACCCAATATATATAATAGATGATATAAATATATAAATATACATATAAATATGTAAATACATATATGATATATATATATATATATATATATATATATATATATATATATATCACCAACCGATTGCACTCGTTCACCTCTTGCACATCAAGATCTGGTATCGCCCAAAAGAAGAGTCTCCTCACATAGATAGGCTCCAACTTCATTTCCTTGGAGGGTTGCTACTCCTGTTCCTTGTCAATAACTTATTTACACACACACACACACACAGTTATTTACATGTATATATTAAATATATTTATTTATATATATGTTAAGGGCGATGAAGAGTTTAGGTAAAAATGTTTTTTTTTCAATCCATTTGGATTGGGATTGGGGGAATACCACCTCTTGAGTGGGATTCCCAATCCCACTTTCTCAATCCCAATCCCCCTTTTAAAATTTATCTAAACAAATTATTGATCTGGATTGAGATTCTCAATCCCAATCCACGCACCCAATACTCCTATCCAAACATGTCCTTATTTATGATGGGGCAGGACTCTGTGGGGAAGGTGTGATTCCACAACAGATCAGCGGCAATGACGATGATGGATCAGTGTGGGAAGGCAGCGGCAATGGAGGCGATAGTGACCATGCGACGATCAAGGTGATAGCGGTGGCTGGACAATGGTTTTTTCTTTTTTTTGGAATAGAAGATGGAAAAGACGATGAAAGAAGAAGAAGATACCATAAGAAAAGAGAGGAGATTAATAGAGACCAAAAAGAGATAGAGAGAGGGAGATGAATAAAGAATGAGATTAAAAGAGACTAAGAAAGAGAGATACAAAGAGAGACCAAGAAAGAGAAGAAAATTTGAATCAATGTTTACTCGAATGCCAAATTGATGTAGGACAGAGGGAGAAGAAGAAGAAGAAGGAGAGAGATGTTCAATAATTCTGACTAATCCCTTGAAGGGCAAATAAGTGTTTAAAATAACATAACAAATCATATTCTAATAACTAAACAAATCACATCCTAACCAGTTAGATCAAATCATCCTAACAAACCAAATCTATACAAAACTTCAAATCTAATTTAACTTCCAAAAAATTAAATATTATCCAAATCATCCACATCACATGATCTACCAGATCATGTGATTACCAAACCAGGTATTAACCAAGGATGAGAAATGTACAATTTTTTTTTTGTTAAATTTAACTAAATTGATCAAGGTTTGCCAAGGTTTTTATTTTTTTTGAAAAAAAACGTGAGAATCCACGTGATACATTTTCCAAGATTATGCGATACAACTCCCAAAACAAAAAAAAAGTTAGCAAGTGAGACACCTGCTGCAAGAAAAACTATAAGAAGGAAAAAAAAAACATGTGGATGAGAGAAAATATGAGATTGAACAGGTCACTAGTTCATCACTAACTTTTCCTCCCTTGAGAAAGATACTAATGTGGGCCCAATACAATGTTTCATTATAAATCTAGAACCAGATTCTCATACATTTTCCAAGTAGGGATTACATCCCTTGAAAATTATTAGAATAAAGGAAAATAGAATTCTTCTTATTGTATTAGAGGAGCCAAAACCTCTATTTATAGATACACAAAGGAAACCCTAAAATACTAGAAAAGAAAACTAATGATATCATAATAATGATAATAAAGAGTCAATATTTTCATAATAATGACTCTTTAACACTCCCTCCCAAACTCTGAATGATAGAACCATTAGAGTTTGCACAAAAATAACAAACACCTTTCAAATAATTGAAGAACTCAATTTTGTGAATTGATAGCCGTCATCTGTCTTTTGAATTTCATTACTTCGCTCCTGCTCGTTGAGTCAGTCAGAGTCGCTCCCGCTCTTCTTGAGTCATTTAGAATCACTCCCGCTCTTCTTGAGTCAGTCGGAGTCGCTCCCGCTTGTTGAGTCAGTTGGAGTCGCTCCTGCTCCCACTCTTTGAGTCAGTCGGAGTCGTTCCTGCTTTTTTTGAGTCAGCCGAAGTCGCTCCCGCTCTTTGAGTCAGTCGGAGTCGCTCCCGCTCGTTGAGTCAGTCGGAATCGCTCCCTCTCTTTCAGTCAGTCGAAGCCGATGGTCCACTAGATCAGATGGCGCGCGGACGAGATGTGGAGGCGTCGCAGGTTGGGAAGGGGAGCTTTACATGAGTCTTCGAAGGCGTGCTCCGCGGCAGGACGGTTGTCGCGGTGTACCAAAACACAAATTTGTGAAGACCGGATTTGGTCTCTCGTGATTGTCTCTCTGATGATTTGATGGGTTCTTCATTTTATTTTATTTTTTTAATTTTCAAAGTTCCTTCAAACGGGCTTGTGATTATGTGAAGGATCAATCGCGGTGGGTCGATTAATTGGCCAACAGAAGAGATCGATGGACGGGATCACAAGGTTGAAGCGGACAACGAAGATGGCTTAGGTACAGCATCAGATCTGGTGACATAGATCTTGAGGGTTGGACAGCAATGGCAGCAGCTCGGCTACGGACCGAGCAGACAGCGCAGACGGGATGTGAAAGACTCCACGGAGGATGCGCGGATAGATGGCACGCGGATGATGGCTCCGCAGAGGGCGCGTTACGATGATGTGCAAAGAATGACAGTGCAAACAAATAGGGTTCGTGCGAAAAGCAAATAAAGCAATCAAGGAAAAAATATGGGTACCAAAAATCCTCCCCCGCTCCAATTGAGGACTCCTCAATCGGAGGGGGGAAGAAGAAGAAAAAGCTTTTGTGGATCTAGGGTTTTTGGGGTGGCTCTGTACCATATTAGAATAAAGAAAAATGAAATTCTTTTTATTGTATTAGAGGAGCCAAAACCTTTATTTATAGATACACAAATGAAACCCTAAAATACTAGAAAATGAAACTAATGATATCCTAAAAATGATAATAATGAGTCAATATTCTCTTAATAATGACTCTCTAACAAAAATCAATTCATTTCTTGTCAGTCAAGTTTCTCGACAACCTTCAGGGACACCTATCCGTAACAACTTTGCAGCAAGGCTCCTAGCAACTTTCTTACCTTATTTCTTCTAATCAAGATAGTCAAGACTTGATTAGCTAGATTGGCATTATTAATCTCCCAAAATCCAAAGTTACTATCAAGTGGGCCCTAAGGATTGCTAAAGCATATTTTAACAACGCTAGTTCCAAGAAGTGAGGTTAAAGTGTCTCACAAACCACATCAAAAAATTTCACAATTCAATATAACAAGTCCTAGGACAACCAACTAATAGATGTTGTCTGCAGACCAAAATACCTTAGTTATTATGAGTTTCTTCTGTTTATTTGGTCTTAGAGCTATTCCTAGGCACTCATGTTCGTTAGATGGAGAGACAGGTCGTTTGGTGTCTTCCTTCTCAGAGTCGGTTGCATGGGACTTATGTTGTGGGGATTGGATTTGGTTTTGGATATTGATTTGGTGTGATCAGAGGCTTTTGAGAGAGCATTTCCAAACATTTACAGGGTTGCGATCAACATGGCTGGCAGGGTTGGAGCTAGAGATCGAAGGGAGGAGGGCATTAGGGGGTGGCTACAAGGTGTAACCTTCGGGATGTTAAGGTCAAGGATCACATTGATTTATTAGAGTTGATTAGCATTCCACTCCCATGGAGGGGATGATGAACACAATAAGGTGGGTGCCTTCTCCGAGGGAAGGTTTGATAGAGAAGAAGTCGGGTAGTTAATTCATCTTTGGCGACCAAGAGCAAAGAAATTTGAGGAACTAAAGCCCTAGTAAAGTGAAGGCTTTTCTGCAGCTTTTGTACCAAGAACATCTCATATTAAAACATAAAGAGAGATTGGGCCCGGATAACCCGACGGATTGAGGCGCTATAGCTTGAGAGGAATAAGTGGTACTCAATGGAGGGATTTTTTTTTCTGTTTTGAAACTGTGGGGGCCTCCGTGGAAAGTTTCATTTCAGAGTTCGGCCAATTTAACGTGGGAGCTTCATTAGTTTGCTTTGAGTGGGTTCTTCTTTTATAAACTAGTAAATGGCTAACCTTTAATTAAAAAAATAATTATAATCAAAGGGACTTGGTATTTGGTAATAATACTCATACCCATTCCATGTATTTCATTTAGGTAGGGATTTTAGAGACCAAACATCATATAACAGTAAACATGCATGCATCCTCATTCAAATTATTAAGTAACCCCAAAACTTAAGACACACAAATATGCAATCCAGGCGAGAGTCACCTTATATGAGCTGTCAGGGACCTTACAAGTGTTGTTGGGGCTTCCAACACATAAAAACTACAAAGGCACAGTATGCATTCAGATGAAAAATAGATGAGCTGTTGTTCCATTTGTCCTGATTGATTGTAAGAGAAACCCTATTTAGGGAGGGTATTCTTAACTTCTTATTATCAAATTCCACCAATCAAGATTCCTTTAAAAGCTTGTGCAGTGTGCCTTCTACAAACCCAATTTAAAATTAAAGATGAAAGTATTTTTGATTGTTGTAGCCTTGCAGGAGGCACATCTAAAATTATTTACAAAAATTGGTAGTGTTCAGAACGTCTTTAAGCCTCTTTATAACATGAATTGTCAGGGATATACAGGTTATTTGGCTATATATTTTCATCATAAAATTGTGTATGATTGAGGCATTTGGAATTCTGTAGCTTTAAATGGATATGGGGAAAACCCAGTAAACAATGAACTACAAAATTAGGCCTGTAAATGCACTTTATACGACTGCAGAAAACTATGTTAATCAAACAACTATGGTATCTGAAAGTGGATCTGATGACAAAGAGATCCATAAATCGACCCACCTCATCTCCTCACCCTGCAATCAAACCTTATAAGTCGTGGAGTTCATTTTAAAACAACTCATGCCTAAATAAGATCTCCATTCTGTCCCGTCAAATGATAAAACAGTTTTATCAGCCAGATTTCCATCAGAATTGTTTGGGGAGTAGCTGTTCAATCAAATTCTACTATTTTAGGCAACAATCATGTGATGAAGGCATCAATTTACCCAATTCGCAAAACATGTAAACCAGGCCTTTCAATGCCTAACTAAAATTAATAGCTATTTCTTCTTCCAATTCACAACCGCTGAATCAAATTGATCTACCAGAGCGAGAAAATAGAAAATGAGGAGAGGAGAGGAGAGGAGAGGAGAGGAAAGACCGACCGATCATCTTGGAGATGAGGTGGAGCTCATCGCGGGCCTCCTCAATGAGCTCCTCCACCTGACCGCAGCCAATGCGGCGCTCGATCTGATCCCCGTCCTTCTCGGAGAGGCATACATTGAGGCGGTTGCGGGTGAAGGACTCTACGGCCTTGCGGTAGTTCTCACCCTCAGGGACGGCCTTGATCTCATGGAGGGTCTTCTCGTATAGAGAGATCAGAACTTCACGGGCATTGGGCACCACATCAAGACCCACGATCCCCGTCGTCTCCTTCACCTTCCCAAGTAGCGCTGCTCCAGTTCTACGCATCAAGAACATTTTTTCCCTCGACCTGAAATTGATTGATACGAGCAAAACGAGGGGACGGAATCAGTACAGCTCTACTGCCATCCCTTCTTGCTTTTCCTCTCCCCTCCTAATTTATGTCCCCTCTAATTTTAAAAAATATTGGAAAAAATGTGTATACCCTATAAAAATTTGCCAATATCTATATTTCTCCTTAATTTTTAATATTCTATTATTTAATGTTATTCTAAAAATTTATATTCATATAACCCCCCGAAAGATTACAAATATACATATCGGCCCTTCATTTTTCATTTCACCCCCTATTGTATATCCCCTGAAATTACACGCTTAATTCATTTTTACCCCTTATTATATACATAGTGGGGCATTTTTAAGATGGAGAACATCTTGGTTAACCTAACAATATACAATAATTTATTCCTACCACATTGAAGAAGAAAGATAGTGGTGTTGGTCATTTAGAGAATATTATTGATTGGTTTTAAATCTCATAAGATTATTTGGATAAATGCATTTGCAACCTTTAGATATATAGAATATATCCAGAATATTCATTATTATAATATTTCTAGATATTGCGTCAAAGAGGGCAACAAAACCAATTGTGGGAACCTCTATTTGTATTTTTTTATATTAAAGTAATTTGGTTTCGGATTTTGAAATGTTAGATTATTTTTGGAATTTTTTTTATCATGATTAGATCTTTGTGTGTCCATTAAGATTCTAAACCTTAAAGTGAATCTTGAATCTTGTACCTTGAATATTGTCTTGATTTTGAAATGAAAATGGAGAATTTTTGTTCCACCAAAAGGCTGGAATAACATCAGCAGATTTGTTACCTTCCCCTACAAATGTGGGTGTTTTTCCAATCCATGAGGGGTCTTAACAAGTGAAGAATGTGTTGGACATAGGGTTCAACCAGTGTGCTAGGCGTTGATAACAAGAGTGGAATCACTCTCATTCCAAATGACACCATTGTATAGGGGATGAGTTTCAAACCAGATAGAGAACCCTCTAAAAAAACCTGTAGAATTCCACAAAGGTGTTGGAGTTCGTAACGCCCTGAAAAATCCAACCAACAAATTGGGTAATTTTTTGGGACGCCGCTTTGAATCCACGAAAGATAAGAGTACTAGAGAATTTAATCAAACATTCATTGTTAAATAAATTCAGCAAAACACAATCCAGGATCTAAACATCTCAAAAAGTGATAAAATAATTCAATACAACTCATTATTAAACATCTGACACACGTCCTGTCAGAGCAACCACATAAGTCCATAGACTAACATGCACGAAGAAAATGAAACTTACTCAACACAATCAACAAATAAAAGTTGCTACACCACCAAAAACATAATAGACGAGGACTCCAACTCCAAAAGCACTACTCTGTAAAATTAGTTTAGGGTTTAGGGTTTGGGGTTTGGGGTTTAGGGTTTGGGGTTTGGGGTTTAGGGTTTAGGGTATAGGGTATAGGGTATAGGGTTTAGGGTTTAGGGTTTAGGGTTTTAGGGTTTTAGGGTTTAGGGTTTAGGGTTTTGGGTTTAGGGTTTAGGGTTTAGGGTTTAGGATTTAGGGTTTAGGGTTTAGGGTTTAGGGTTAGGGGTTTAGGGTTAGGGGTTTAGGGTTTAGGGTTCTGGGTTTAGGGTTCTGGGTTTTGGGTTTTAGGGTTCTGGGTTTAGGGTTCTGGGTTTAGGGTTCTGGGTTCTGGGTTTAGGGTTATGGGTTTAGGGTTCTGGGTTTTGGGTTTTAGGGTTTAGGGTTTAGGGTTTAGGTTTTAGGGTTCTGGGTTTAGGGTTCTGGGTTTTGGGTTTCAGGGTTCAGGGTTCAGGGTTCAGGGTTTAGGGTTTAGGGTTTAGGGTTTTAGGGTTTAGGTTTTAGGGTTTAGGGTTTAGGGTTTAGGGTTTTTTTTTGCTCGGTAAGGTTAAAATTTTATTTCTGTAAAAATATGAGTTACAAAAAGGAAAAAGGAAAATTACATACGGGCTCCAAACTAGCCCAGGATACACAAAGAGACCCTGTTAGCGCATCAGCTTTTACTACAAATGCACAAAAAAGAAAATTGTAGTAACCTAGGAATCTACTGTAAAGGGCCCATCAGTAGCCATGTGATTGCCGCAATATAGAATGGGCTGTATCAAAAAGTGTAGGAGAGCGTGTGCTAGTTGGCTGGGCCTGTAGAGGGTGAAGTAGAGGGCGCTGTGATTGTGCCTGAAGAGTAATCCCTGCAAAGTTAGCTCGAATCCATCTCGATCGGGGAGCAGATGGGTGTCCAAAGATGCTGGCCATGTATCCCCAAGTATCCTCCTGCCATAGAGGGAACTACAATGGACCGCTACTCCATGCATGATTAGATTGAAGTATGCTGTAGGGGAAAATGCAAGGAGGTGCACACAATATGCCATGAGAGTCATGAAAGGTGTTTAAGGCTTGGGGAAACGATAGTGGGGGATCTCATTAGCCTCTTCATTAAGTAAGTGTGCCACTGCTATCGGTGGTCTAGAGAAGATGGATTCATGTGCTTCACCTAGACCTAGTGAGGCCAATTTGTCAGCAGATCTATTGCCTTCCCTAAATATGTGTGTGATTTTCCAACTTTGAAGAAGGGCAAGCAGTTTGTGAATATGGTTCACAAAGGGGAGGACTTTGGGGTTTGCGGAGGCTTTACCAATAATTGTGTTGACTACGAGTGTGGAGTCACTCTCAATCCAAATAGAGCCTTGAAAGTGGGGGAAAGCCTCAAACCAAATAGAGAGTCCTCTAAATAGGCCATAAAATTCAGCGAAAGTATTGGTGTTGCGTGAGGTGTTACAGGAGAAGCCAAGCTGGAAAGTTGCTTGATGATCTCTGAAAACACCTCCGGCACTCGAGGGGCCCGGGTTCCCATGGGAAGCCTCGTCAAAATTAAGCTTGATCCATGGGGGATCAGGCTTCTTCCATGTAACCGCATGGGGAGGTGTAGGGTGGGAGGGGGGGAAAGGCAGCCCAAGGGAGGTGATGAGGGAGGCTGTGGGGATGTCCAGTCTCCAAAGATTGCCATGAACGGCAATGGCATCACAGATGCACTTGCGGACCATATTAGACATAAACAAAGGGTTGGGGGTGACATTGTTGTATTTGGAAGCATTCCGTGCTTTCCAAAACTCAAAAAGACATAGGATGAAGATGGACTTGCAGATAGATTTGCCCTTCCTGGGGAGGTTGATTGATTTTGTCCAATGATGCAGGGCATCCAGAAGGGGGAGAGGTTTGGGTTTGTCCGATAAAAGCCAACTAGCGATAGTGGCCCAAACAGGGGCTGTTGCCGAGCACCCAAAGAAGATGTGGGGGGCAGTTTCTATGCTTGAGAAACAGAGGGAGCATCTAGAGGCAAAGGAGAAACCTCTCCTGGTAGCCCAATCATCAGTTGGGGTGCGATTGTGGACAGCACGCCAAAAGAAGAAGCTGGCTTTGGGGGGAAGAAGGGGGTTCCAAACAATAGTGGCCCAGCTTATTTTTGGGTGATGAGTTCTAATAGTTTCCCAACAGGATTTAACACTAGCGCAGCCCAAATCATTATGGACCCACCCGATGGAATCCTTCTTATCCAGATTGGGAGGGGGAAGCAGCCGGACATCATCCAATTTGTGTACAAGGTCCCTATTACCCACTCTTTGGATGTCCCATTCCCCCCTCTCATTGATGATCCAATTTACCCTTTGGTGTGTATTAGCAAGGTGAGGGAAAAATGTGGAGAGGGGCTGGTCCCCAAGCCAAATGTCAACCCAAAATCTGATATTCTGACCATTCCCAACAATCCATTGGGTGCCCTCATAAAGGAAAGTTTGTAAACCCTTGAAAGATTTCCAAATGCAAGACCCTTGCCTTGCCGGTTTGGCATCCCAAATAGTTTGTTGGTGGAGGTATCTAAAGTCCATGAAATTGGCCCAACATGAGTTCGAGGTCATGGCCCGCCAAGCAAGTTTGGCTTGGCAAGCAAGGTTGACATCTTTGATTCGACGGATTCCAAGCCCTCCTTCATTCTTGGGGGAACAAATCTTGTCCCAAGAAATGGGGAGGGACACGTGGGAGTCCATAGAAGAGAATAGAAAAGTGCGCATGAGTTTCTCAAGAGACACAATGATTGAGTTTGGGATGGGGAAGGATAGAGCCGTGTAAATGGGAATGCAAGAAAGGACATGTCTGACAAGTATTATTTTTCCGGCTTGGGATAGGGATTTTGCTTTCCATCCGGAGAGTCTTTTTCTAAATTTGTCAATGAGGGGGAGGAAGAGGCGGCTTTTGGAGGCTCCTTGAAAGAGCGGAAGGCCAAGGTAGGTGAGTGGGAAGGACGCTTCATGGAGGGGGAGGATGGATAGGATATGACGTTTCCTAGAGGATGGCATGTGCCCAAACACAATTTGGCTTTTATGAGGGTTGAATAATTGCCCGGCGGACAATTGGTAGGACAAGAAGAGTTTGTGGAGGGAGCAAGCGCCACGCTTAGTGGCCCTAAGAAAAAGAAGAATATCATCCGCAAAGAGGAGATGGCAAGTTGGTCGATGGTATGGGGGGGTATAGAGGGGGGAAATGTCTCCAATGGTTAAAAGGTGGTCAAGATTGCGGCTAAGGACATCTTGGGCTATGATGAAGAGGGACGGTGATAGGGGGTCGCCTTGACGAATACCACAAGATATACCAAAAAACCCATGTGGGGTGCCATTGATGAGAATGGATAGTTTGGGCGTGGAGATGCATTGAGTGATGAGGTTAATGACTAGAGGTGAAAAGCCAAACTTTATCATTGTTGCCTTGAGAAAACCCCAATTGAGCTTATCGAATGCTTTTGAGATGTCAACCTTAACGCACATGGACCCACCATGTAGCTTGACCTTCATACGATTGGCAAGTTCATGGGCTAAGCAAATGTTATCCGAAATGAGTCTACCCGGGACATAGGCCGCTTGTTGGGGGAGAATAAGTTTATCCAAGAGGGGGGTAATCCTACGGGCTATGATTTTGGAGATTATCTTATACCATAGGTTGCAAAGGCTTATTGGCCTAAAGTCCTTGACCGAGGAAGGGTTGCTACACTTGGGGATGAGGGCAATAAAAGTCGCATTAGCTGCTTTTAGGATGGTCCGGCTCCTAAAAAAACTTTGAATGGCATTGACTAGGTCCTCTTTGATGATGTCCCAACAATGATGGTAAAAATGTCCGGAAAAGCCGTCCGGCCCGGGGGCACTCGATGATTTAAGGGACATTGTGACATCCTTGATTTCCTCCTCAGTGGGAATGGCAAGAATTCTCTCATTATCGTGCCAATTAACCACGGAAGGGATCACTTGAAGCAAACTTGGGTCTATCGGGTTGTGGGTGGCCTCATAAGATGTAGTAAAGTGATGAAGGATGGAGTCCTTGATTGCACTTTCCTCACTTATGAGGTGATCCTCAACCATGAGGGAATTGATGCGGTTACTAGACCGACGGACTTTAGTGGATGTATGAAAGAATGAGGTATTTCTATCTCCTTCCTTAAGCCAGGTGACTCGAGATTTCTGTCGCCAAAAAGTTTCTTCTTGGATAAGGGCATTGTGAAGGGCGGATTTGGCCTCAAGGAGTTGTGAGGGGGGGTGTGGGGGAGCACCATTATCTAGGTCCATTTCTAGTTGAAGAACAGCTCTCTCTGCCTTTGCCACTCTAAGTGAGAGGACACCAAAAACATTTTTATTCCACACTTTCAGATCATCTTTGAGCCTACGCAACTTTTGGTGGAATATGAATTGGGGAGTCCCCAAGAAGGTGATCGGCCTGTTCCAAGAATAGGCCACTTGTGGAAGAAGTGAAGGATCCTGCAACCACATCTTTTCAAATTTGAAAGGGGATTTAGGCTTGGGTGAGTGGGACATGGATAAGTGGATGGGTTTGTGGTTCGAACCTATAGCTGTGAGGTGAAAAAGAGCGGTGGCATTGAAGTGACTTAGCCAATCTTGATTGACAAAGGCACGATCAAGCCTAGCTGAGATACGAGCCATGCCTAAGCGGTTATTAGACCAAGTGAATTGAGGGCCATTAAAACCAATGTCAATGAGCCCTGCTGATGCAGTGGCGTTATTGAAGTTAGCCAAGGATGGTTTAGGAGGGGGGCGACCACCTCGTTTTTCTGAGGCGGAGGAGACCACATTAAAGTCACCAGGGGGTGTTGGATAGTAGTGGTGACATGGCTGTGAGGATGTTCCATAAGGGTTCCCTAAGCCTTTGGCGGGTTTTTGCATAAACACATGATAAAAAACAAGGATGCAAGGATGTATGAGTGGTAAACATGCAGTGGATGACTTGTGCAGATGTAAATATGGTTTGAAAAGAGGAAAACGAATGTGATTTTGCAAAGACCCAAATTGATGCCCGGGAGTGAGGGCTCCCATTGTTTGAAAAAACATCGAAATGCCCGTGTTGAGTAATGAATGCAGAGTGCAGTGGGGAAGCAGTCCAAGGTTCACTTATGACAAAAATGGCAGGATTATACCTGCGGAGAAGGCGCCGGATTGATCTTTTTGTGGGCACGTTCGCTACTCCCTGAGCGTTCCAGTAAATGATACTGTCCATTGATCACCTTCGAGAACCCGCCCGACTGCGGGTTTTGATACCGTCCAAAGCGATGGAGCTGTTTTGTTTCCCTGTTCTTTTATTGGTGACCGGAAGGAAGGGGGGGTCGTCCAAGGATGTGCCATGCGATGCGCCTGTTGAATCCCGCGGAGAGGCCGAGGATGAGGAGCCACAGGATGTGGCCTGGAGGTGAGTTTGTCCTTCGTACTTAGCTGGTAGGGTGTGATGAAAAGTGCCGAGTTGAGCATCTCCCGAGTGGGTGCCGGAGTCGAGGGAGGCCTTCTTGTTGCCTGAAGATTCGTTTCCCGATGGATTGTTGGTGTCGAGGGAGGTGTGCGCCGCGTCAGAGATCACCAATGGAATCCCTGTCGTAGAGTCAGATCCGGAAGAAATAGGGACTGGTAGTGAGGTGATGCAATGCAAATTGGTATGTGAATGCAAATGGGTTTGTGAATGCAAATGAGGCGAGGTTGGGACGGGGGAGGGGTTTGAGGGAGGTGGGGCATTCCTGTCGAGGGGGGGATTGGTGACGGTAGTGGGGTGGGTGGGATGGAGGGGGAGCCAAGTTGATTAGTGTTCCAAGGGGAGTGTCGGAGCCAATGGAGTCGGATGAGGTGGGATCAGCCCATTCTTCCAGGGAAACGTTTTGATCACCTAGAGAAGGGATGAAAGCTTGTGGGTGGTCTAAGATTGGTTGTATGATTTGTAGGATGGCCTCAGGAAAGTCAGAGCAAGATGGGGTTTGGTTTTGGGGGTTTTCAGATGGAGAGAGAGGGGTGTTTGGGTGATGGGAAGGGAAGGGGGTGGGTGGGCCTGTGTTTCAGGAGAAGCCTTTTTGGGGTGTTGGGCTGGGTTTAACGGAGCCCATGATTGAGTCTGCATAATGCTTGAGGCTAGTGCATGAAGTTGGGCTTGTTGGGCTGGGTTTATGGGATCAGGTGGGTGGCCTTGTGTTGGAACCACAGGAGCCTGGTCCCCAATGGGGAATTGTGGATGGGCCAGAGTTGTAACCTTGGAGACAAGGTCGTCAAAGGTAGCTTGAGTTGGGCTGTGCGTAGGGGAGTGAGGGCTGTATAAAACATTGGGCTTTGGCAAAGCAGGTGAAGGGGGCCCATCTTGATTTTCCACTTGTGGTGCGCTGTCTCCCCTGGTGGGCCTGCCCGATGAGCTGCAAGTCTGCCCACCAGGGGTCTGATCGATTGCTAGGTCCTTCTGTGAACCTCCATGGGGGTCTTGAAGCTGTGGGCGGCGCACTCCTTGCCATTGTGGGGTGTACTTGAGGGAAGACGCCATGGGGGATTTTCCTTTACCAGTGATGGGCGACCGAGGGGCTTCCGCCTGCGTCTTCTGGGGACAAGCTACCGCCGGGTGCCCAATCCTATTGCACAGTGAGCACGGGAGCGGAAGGTTTTCGTATTCGATGGTAACAGTCTGAAGGCCCGCGGAGGTGATGACATCCAGTTCATAGACCGGAGGATCCCGAGGATTGATCTCAACACATACCCTTGCATAGTGAAGACGTCTGCGTGATAAAGAGTATTCGTCTATTCGGAGCGGTTTGCCTATGCCATTTCCGATGGAGAGAAGGAGGTCGGGACTGAACAGGTCATATGTGAGGTTGTGAATCCGCAACCACACAGGGACGAGCTCTGGGAACGCCACAGCAGGATCGAAAGATTGGTCCCACTTGTTGAGTCTGAGAACGTTTCCCGCAAAGGACCAGGGGGCCGTCTGAAGGATTCTTACAAGGTCGTCCATGTTTTTGAATTCGAACCTAAGGCTTCCGTGTAAGCCCAGACCAACGATGACAGGTGATGAAGTCTTCCAGTATCTTGCGATGTTTCTTTCTATAAATTCCACAGAGGGTCGTCGGCCAGCAAATTTGCCGACCAGGCTGAGTGATTGCGCTAGTAGACTAGCCTTGTGCGCAGCTGGATTGAGACGAATGGTCCTTCGACCTTCTTCCATAGAAGGGGTTGGAAGCGGGTAGTGGATTAAGCATTGTCGTTGTACGGCTTGTGAGAAGGTGATTGGGGCAGCGGGCTTGTTCACGGCTCCTGCAAGCTTGTCATCGAGGGCTCCGGAGGGGACAGCATCAGTGTCTGGGGGGTCAGCACAAGTCTGTGTTGTCTCGCCTGTTCGTTTGTCTTCTGGAGTAGCTGCATCTTGTGAATTGCCTGAAGCATAGAAGGTCGGGGGGTGGAAGATGGGGTTTTCCATGATGCGCATGGAGTGAATGGATTTTTGAATACATTCAGTCAGTGAGGGTAGGTGCGGGAGGCCAGTCGAGTGTAATATGGCCGGAGTGGGTGCGAGAATGGGAGTTGACAATACAGTTGTAACTGGTGCCGGTGGGGAGGATGATTTCAAGGTGGAGGATGGGTTAGGCATTTTGTCGAATGCTTGGTGTGCCTGAGGAGCTTCCGAGGACTGGGTAATGGTGGCAAAGAACCTTGGGGAGGAAAGTGGAGGCGGAAACAAGTCGTTGTCAGCCCAAGATGAATCCTTA